>JAJJWW010007452.1:0-26269 GCA_023531295.1 Papaver armeniacum
GGATTTGTGTAATTATCTTATGGTTCACAAACCATTTCACCAACAGTCTCAGTGAATTTAACAGATATGCTCAAAGACTTATTTTTTGAATATGTTTAGCATTGCTATGATTCTCTTAAAAACTTCTAATACTTCGTTGATCACTTTAAAACTTATGTGTGTTCATCATGATTAAATTCTTAAGTGTTTTAATGAACAACAATTTGCTTAATATTCATATAATATATTTGCCAAACCGAACAGTCATTATACATGGTTCCGCAGCTGGACCATTTTGTATATTATTCTATTGTATTTTCAAGATTAACTCTCACATGTTTTAATTGAAACCCTAATTAGAGTTTCATCCAAACAGATAAATTTGCTTGATTCTCAAGTTTTCTTAGCTTGCATTCTAAGCAACCATCAGTCTTGAAAAACTATAAATAAAGATGCTCTTTCAACTGGGAAATTCAATCCCTGGAACTTTGTGTCCTAGTTGATAGCTAGAGTCGTTCTTTATTGACCTAGGTTTCCTCTGAGAAATATAATTAGGTCTACGACTAAAAGACTTCGCTTTGGGGATTCGTGAAGCCAGGTCCGACTATCTTTACCTTGATAGTTCATTTATCCTAATCTTGTTGTTCTGTTACCGAGGTTCTTGTAATATCTTTCAGGCAAAATAGTTAGAAATCGAAAGTTTTCTTCATCTCATACTTTGTGATTCCTCAATATAGATACCTGTAAATTGATCATAAGTGATTTTGAAGATTGTTCTTGAGAGGTGGTAAAAGATCCGGGCTTCTCATCTAAGTAATTATAAGTGTTCCGGATTATGAGGTTTGATAGGTTTTTCTATTGCAAACATATTTCCAAGCCCTGATCTTTTATCTAAACGGAAATCAAATATGATTTATCTGTTAAAGAAAGATTGGTATCAAAAGTCTTCACTTAGGTTGAAGCAACTATATGGATGTAAAGGACGTCAACTAAGGGAATCAATTGCGTGAGCATTGTGAGGTTTAAGAGACGTAAGGAGTGGGAATATAGTTGAACCGCTTGGAGGGTGGATTCATTATCAACTACATTTAAGTTCGAATTTTGACATTAGGCTAGTGTCTGTAGCGGCTTAATGCAGTTTGGTATTCAAATATGAACGAGGTCCCGGGGTTTATGCAGTTGCGGTTTCTTTGTTAAAAAACTTCTGGTGTCATGTGTTTTTCATTTTCCACATTATATTGTTTATCTTTGTAATTTGATTTACGCAAGTTGTATGTATTCAATCTTAGCAGATACGTCCATCAATTGTGATCGATTACGAGACTCGTTTCTTGTAGAATTTGTATCTTGAAATATAGATAACAAGTTTATCACTTGGCAGAATTCTGATTAGATTATTTGGATACGACTAGATTGATCTTGGATATTTATTTTTGAGATCGTCCAAGTATTCTTCTTAACAATCAGGTTCACGGACTTCTTGTCTATATACCTACTGATTAAGAATAGATAGAGCCATAAACTCTATATACATATTGTCAAGGATAATTAAGTTGGTCTACTTGCAATTGTATTAGGTTTTTTCCATACAGGTTGCCGAACAAAATAGTTGGTGGTGTATCTGGTACCCCGCGTTTTCAACCAAGACATCATGTTACCGCTACTTTTAAGTTATTAAAAAAACTTGGTTTTTGAAGAAAGAAAGAAAAAACCTTGGTCGGATCCGATAGAGATCCAATTGTTGCGAACCTGTAGTGGTGCAAATTTGTTCTACTTGAAACACATATGGCCTTTTAGTCTTGATCTTCTACTGCTACCGTACTAATATTACCGCTTTCCTTGTTATTGTGTCTATAGTCACCCGGTCTAGTCATAATGGTTAAAATGATTCAGTCTTTAGTCAAGATTTTGTGGTGTGATACTAGATTTGAAAGGTGAAAAGCTAACTCTAATACCGTATACATACCATCAACAAGAGCACAATCATTTAACACCAACAATTGGTGAGTAAAATAGAAAATTGCAAGCATGAATCCACATTGGCGACATGATTCAGGAGTGGGAAAATCATGTTTTCTAATTTTTAACCGGAGAAACATTGATATGAGAGGATTGAACTAGCATATATATTCATACTATATCCACCATCAAATAATGAAATACTTGAAACAATAAAAGGAAGGAGGCACCGGCGTATACCGGCTACGAAGGAGGTAGATTTTGGTTTCCTAACCGACAATGGTTTGGCTTTGAGACCAGCTGATATTTTGGTTTAAAACTGGGATAACAGTCATGACATGTGTCTGGATGTGACCGGTGTATCCCCTTTTACTGGAGGTGGTGTACGCTCTTTTGTTCCTGGTCAGGCAATCAACAATGCTGTCACTCGAGAACGCAACGAATATCTGAATAAGTGTACTGCTCAAGGGTTTGGTTTCGGAGTTCTTGCTTTCACTACCCTGGGGGAACTTGGCAGTGATACAATAGATTTTCTGAAAATATTCCGCAATTACGTGGCTAGCCATGATGCAAATGTTGTTAGAGCACTGCTCGGTCGAACTCGCAAGCATTGCTATCTCAAGCTTGTTTTTCAAGTTTAGGTGATCAAGACTATAAGTCTTGATTTATAGTCTACTTATAGCTATATCTCGGATTATGATAGAATGTGTAGTTAATCTTTATACTTCAGGGGGTTCATCGATTGAAGACGAAGATCTACCGAGGAAATCTTGGAGGAACTTCATCAACAAAAGGTATGTGGAGACTAAAACTTATCTATCACTCATAAGTCTATTCTATTTTATCTCCTATTGAGACTAAGACGTAACTCAAAACTTCATCTACTTTATCTCTTATTATATATATATACTTTTACAATCTACACATTTGATATTTCGAGCCGAGTTTTAACTCGCTTATTTATTTCTCGAAATATGTGTTGGAAAGATTTTTGCTTTAGCTACGTTCATCATTATTCTTGACGAGTTTAGTTGGAAACAATTTATTTGTTGGAAACTAAATAATAAGTCAAACGATGATCATGTGAAAATTGCCTTGAAACATCTTAAATGATTTGTGTGAGACAGCCATTTGATGTCGACTCGAAATGTTTCGTATTGATCATTTGATCACATGAAAATTACTTCTAAGCTAATAGTTTGTGTGAGACAACTATTGTCGTCTTCTAAGGATGTTTCAATGATTGAAATGGGAGTTTAGAGCAATTAACCATTGTCTGGATATAGCACGTATGCATACCAGTATGCAAACTGTTGTAGTATGATTCAGGCTTGGGAACCAAGTTTGCATACCAGTATGCGAACGGTTTTAACTGTCAAAGTCTGGGAACTAAGTTCGCATACCAGTATGCGAACGGTTTTACCTGAGTTAGGTCCAAAATGACAGTACGCATACCCGTTTGCGAACTGTCGTACATGACCAAATTCTGGAACTTAAGTTTGCGTACCCGTTTGCAAACTTAGGTGGTTAAGTTCTAAAATCGGTTAAGTCATACTCATGAACAAATACATTTATATATTAAGGAATGCAATCTTTGCAAACCGTGGCTAAATGTTCATGAATTGATCTCTTGAATCAAGTCCGATTTTGCTTCAATTGTGTCTTGTATACTTCTATGAGAATATAAACAATTGAACAACTGTATGAATAACACAATTAGATTCATTTGATTTTCATTTGATCTACAAGTGTTAGATGAATGTGGTTAATAAAAAAGTGTTCATATGGCTAACTTCGGTTAACTATTGTTGAGCCAACTCAATATACACGTTTTGGTACGATTACCCATATCTAAATGAAGGTATATTTCATTTGTGTGTAACAAGCTAATCATTTAATGGTGGAGAGATATTGCATTGGTTTTAAGCAAACTTATCTTGAATCTTAAATCAGGTTTTCATAACAGTGAATATTGATTGCTTTATTAGTAAGCTAACATAGAATACAAATCCTGATTTGAAAGACTATACAAGGGAGAACTCTAGCAGCTGGAAAACCTAATTCCCACACTTTTGTGTGATACTAGTTGCGTATTAGAGTCGATTCTCCTTTAACCTAGGTGTTTGTACCCTAATATTTCACACCAAAGATGGGCTCACTTAGGCTAATATAATCCTCATATTAGCCAAGTATGGCCAAGTTGGACTTTGCAAGTGTTTGTACCCTAATATTTTACACGAGAAATGGGCTTACTTGGGCCTAATATGACCCTCTTATTAGCCAAGTATGGCTAACTAGGCCTCACAAACACTTATACATAGAATCCCATGTGCAAAGATCCAAGTCATGGCAAGGAGGGACCAAATCATCACTGCCACGTCAGCATCACACTTGCACACAGCTTGCCACGTCAGTACTGTGTTGCCAGCTCGACACGCCAGTAATGTATAGCTACATAAGCAACTGAGGTGCCATGTCAGCATTGGCTGGTGACACGTCAGCAGAAATAATTCCACGTCAACTGGAAGTCCAGTCAGCAGAATGCAGTCAGCAAATTCTGTTGCTGTTGAGAATATTCAATGACCGTCAGAATATTCTGTTACCGTTAGCATATTCATAACGACGTTAGCATATTCCCTTACGATGTCACTATTGCGTCACCATACCGACGTATTCATCATCTCCGGCAACGGCGACAGCAGCAATAAGAGTTAGCGGCCACTCCGGATATTGTCCTGCGTCGATTCCGTCGATTTACTCGGCGATTGGACCAAAATCCGTTAAAAAAAGAATCGGTGAATTCTCTGTACTTCGCGGCGTATTTTATTCTCATGGTCCCTGGATATTTTCACCCCACTCAGTTGAACTGCAGGATGTTTCCACCCAGACGAGCCAAGTCGAGTCAACTCACCCGAGCTAGCTCACCAGTTGAGTCGAGCCAATCTTGATGGATACTTCAGCCTCGTTCGTTTTGGCCCGAGGATGTTACCGCCCACTTCGTGGGCTTAGACAATTGTACCATTTCTTGGGCTTGGTCACTCAAACCTATGTTTGCTTGGCTAGTTCCATAACCCTATAAAAATACTTAGAAGTTTCCAGAATATTTGGTGGATCAGTTCATACAGGGAATATTCTGGAATATTCCAGAAGGCATGCAGGGCCAATTTATGCCAGGAGGCATGCATGGAAAATTAAGGCAATTGATGCCAGGAGGCATGCAGGGGAGTTAATACAATTTATGCTCACCTCTTACCTGGAAAAGAGAGGAAGACCCTAATTCGCACCATATAAATAGAATAGTTCACAACCCAAAAAGGTAAGCAATCTTCTCCACACAAACTCCTGTGAAAAACTCTAGCTAACTTAAGCATCGAATTGTTTTTTGCAGGTACCCCCCCCCCCCATATTCTGTTCACGTGGAGAAAAAGGCAGCGGATCGATCATCACTAATTACTATCAAATTCGTGTTTGAGGAAGAAGAATATTTTACCATCCAAACATTGGCGCCGACCAAGGGGAATCGATAAAAGGTAATCATGTTTTCCCAAATCGAGCTATGGCAGTAGTCAAACAAACTGCGCGAAGGGTCGATTCTGTCAGCAATTCCCAGCAGCACAGGAGACGCGAAGTTGAAAGGCATGAGATTGAGGTTCAGTCAGCACCGGCAGTACCCACTGGAAACAGACAGGGTCGAGATCGTGATCGTGATAGAATCACAGATCGTGGTCAGGATCGAGATCATGTTCGTGACAAAATCCCAGATCTGAATAATCGGAGAAACGAAAAAAGACCGATGATCGAAGACGAAGGAATGAATGTTGACTCCATACCTGATGGAGAAAACTCACGAGTTCGAGCAGATAGAGGGCCTGTATTCGGCATCCCATCAAGGAGGAATAACGATCGACATGACCTGCGAGATGGACGAACTGCGACTCCTAGTACGGAGGAAGAATTATTGCGCCGTCATCTGAACGAGGTGGAGAAAGAGAACGCTCTCCTGAGGTTAGAATGAGAGAACCAGTCTCAACCAAGGACTGTTAATTTGAACAACCATAAGGGTCGTTCTGTATAGGAGCGCCTTGGAAGTCGAGTTAGCCCACAAGGTGTATACCAAAACAGATAAGTGATCGATCTTGATAGACCAGAGAGAAATCTGTTGGTCGCTGGAGATCTACCTAAACGAAGGCGTGTACGACCCAGGCGAGCAGGGAACCGGCCAGCTACAACTCAGCAGAGTACGGCCAGAACTACCACCCGTTCAAAACGTCTCAAGAATGATGAAGATGAGGTTCGAGATCGGCACGATGAGAGAGAATATTCGCACGATTACTATGCTCGTTCGGAGGAAGACATAGCTGGAAGAGGGTCTACTGGACCCCAAAGGAAAAGAATGAGATATAAAGTTGATATTCCAGAGGATCAAGACTACGAGCAGGAAGACAGTACCTCTGATGGCGACGTAAGCGCAATTACAGAGGCTTGCCTTTGCAAGATGATCGAGAAAGTAATGTCGAAAAAGTGCTCCAGAGAGGAAAGGATGGAAAGGTTGCATCAAGCCGCAAGAGCTCCTTTCAAACTGAATATCATAAAATTCCGGCCGCCAATGAATTTTCAAGTTCCCAAGCTGCCAGAATTCGATGAGAAAACAGATTATCCAGATCAGCATGTTTTATACTATGAAACTGCCATGACTCTATAGCAGTACAGCGATGAGTTGATGTGCAAGATGTTTCCACAGTCATTGACTGGCGGAGCAATAACGTGGTTCAATCATCTCCCGGCACAGTCGATCGGGACTTACCATAGGCTGGTTGACAAATTCTGTTCTCACTATAAATACAACAGACGTGATCATACAGTCAAGCAAGAGTTGTCCGATTTGGATGGTGCCAACGATCAAGTCGTCATTGCAGCCTACAAACAGGCATACCAGTATGATCAAAGAGGTGTGTACGGTTCCTTGGTCAAGAGACCACCAAAAACTTTGGAAGAACTGTATGATCGAGCAGAAGAATACGCTCGAGTGGAGGACGATTCCAAATCTCGAGAGACAAGAGAAGTTAACAGATCATCCAGTCATCCAAATGATGGGAAGAAAGACAAGTCAAAGAACCGTTCGAGTGGACAGCATAATTCGAGAGAAAAAATCAAGGCGAACGAATGGAAACTGGATATCAGAAATATCATGATATGAAGCTGACACCGTTGAACATACGGCTTACGGAGTTGTATGAGAAAATAAGCAAGGATTTGAGCCCCCCCGGCCTTTGCCAGCGGAGACACGTAATAAACGCGTGTTGATGGTGGTTTTTAGATTATGCCTTCTATGCTATGTGACGTCACTCTGATGTGACGTCACTCTGCAAGGAAATAGAGCCACGTGCGCTAACCTCTCCACTGGCATATTTATTGAGCCGCTCAATATACTTACATGAAATTTATCCAGACTGGCGAATCCCAGATGTTCTATAAATTTCGGCGCCTCGCGTATATTCACTTAATATACGTTCCTATGAATGCCTTCTATGCTATGTTCTCCGGCTGAACTCTTAATATTGATATGGCATGAAGATTTGTGTTCACTCGCAGCAGAGTAGCACGAATCTCCAAGTATCAAGAATAAGATTTTTGCATAAGGTATTCAATCAGAAAAGCATCTTGCTCTCTCGGCAACGAACTTAAAAAGAGCTACGTGTCGACACATAGAATTCAGTCAATCGTCCCGACTAACTTGCAGAAGTTAGGGTTTCGCGCCTCGCGCAATATACCATACCTTGCTTGTCAAAATTAAGCCTAAGAAAACTAAGTAATTAATCCTCCATGGATTGGAAGGTGCAGAACCTCGCTCAGAATAAGAAAAACAGAGAGCCACAGCAGCAAGAAGAGGCGTGGCCATGCCCAATGGCGCTGCCACGCCCCGACCCTATTTCCTCGACCAATCATATCGCTCTAAACTCGCCACACTCTCACCAGAAGTATAGTCGCGCCTTATGTTTGGCCGGCCCCCTTTTGGGGCCAATCAAGTTTCTCTGAACTTGCCACCATACATTAAAGGCCAAACGCACCCTGCCGCGCCACCATACTAACTGGAAAGCCAAACACGCCCTACCACAAAAACATATTGGTCGGCATGCCAACATGCCACTCTATCGCGGTAGCATGCCAACATGCCACTCTACCGCGGCAACTTTGCAAACATGCCACTTCGTGGCAACCTGCCATAGATAGCTACCCACGACAATTCCTACTCCCATGGCCATTTCCACACTATGGTCTTGCCATAGTTCCTTTGGCAAAGCCATGGCGCCATTTGCACAAAATTATCGCCATGCCGCAGCCACACGCCACGTGCACTAATTAGGGTTTCGACAAAGCCAAACCCTAATTTGAGCAAATTGCTACCAAAGCCAAATAACGTTCCCAGAGCAATGGGATTGACGTGGCAACAGGGCCAATGTTGCCACGCCACATGTGGGTACGACTCCACGGAGCCTTGGCCATGCCAAGCCCTAATTCTTCCACGGCGCCTTGGCCACGCCAAGCCCTAATTCTTCCACGGCGCCTTGGCCACGCCAAGCCCTAATTTTTCCACGGCACCTTGGCCACACCAAGCCCTAATTCTTTCACGGCGCCTTGGCCACGCCAAGCCCTAATTCTTCCACGACGACAAAACCTAACTTTGGACACGGAGCCAATTTTTAGCTTTGGCCATGTCGCGACTACTAGCATGCCGCTATGCCACGGCTACACCATTGGCATGCCATTAGCATGTGGTTGACGCCCCTTCGATATACAACAAGATGTGGCCATAATCAATGGCCATCATTTTTCATGATATGCAATCTCAGCCATCCAAGTTCGCCACCGAACTGATACTTATGGCAACTCTTAGGCGACCAACCGCCTAAACCCAGCAACCATGGCTACGCTAGGCGCCACTTGTACCATCGTGCCACTGGCATGCACAAGTCATGCCGCAATGCCACTGCGCCATTGTCAGGCGCTAACACAAGTTAGCCACAATCAACGGCTACCCTTATTCATAAGATGCGATATCTGCCATCGAAGTTCGCCACCAAACCGGTAAGCTCACGACAAGTTTTAGACGACTAGCCAAAACGAGCCTAACATCACATGCTTTTTACCTGCGGCAAGCCTCTCGATTTTAACTTGCCACACGTTGCAAAGTGCTACATGTTTTCCACGAAAACACTCGAGACATCAAAATATGTCACAAACTGGGGGATGCTCATCAGGGTATTGGTTTGGCGGTTTACAACGCTGTTGATGGTGGTTTTTAAACAAGGGGTAAAATCGTAAAACCCCATGACCTAGTGTTACCCGCAACACATTAACTAAGAGCATTTAACTCAGGTGTAAATAATTAATAGGGGTATTTTTCAAAATACCAGATTAGGTTTTCGACCACGTAACCCTAATTCCAAAACCAAGCCGCTCATCTGCGCACATGGCAACAATGCCAAACCAAGCCGCACATGCTGCAAGCACCATGGCAACAATGCCAAACCAAGCCGCACACTGCGCACCATGGCAACAATGCCAAACCAACCGCACACCGCGCACCATGGCAACAATGCCAAACCAAGCCGCACTCGCGCACCATGGCAACAATGCCAAACCAAGCCGCACATCGCGCACCATGGCAACAATGCCAAACCAAGCCGCACACTGCGCACCATGGCAACAATGCCAAACCAAGCCGCACATCGCGCACCATGGCAACAATGCCAAACCAAGCCGCACACTGCGCACCATGGCAACAATGCCAAACCAAGCCGCACATGCGCACCATGGCAACAATGCCAAACCGAGCCGCACATCGCACCATGGCAACAACGCTAAAACCAAGCCGCACATGCGTACCATAACAGCGACACACAAAACCAAACTACATATCGCACTCATTGGCAACCATGCCAAACTAAGCCGCTATGCCATTGGCACATGCCAAATCTAGCGCCCTAGGCTTGCAAAACGTGCAACTAGGTCAACATGGCCGTACGTGCCATTGGCACATGCCAACACGCACCAAAGCCATATTTCCAAGCCGCTATGCCATTGGCACATGCCAAATATAGCGACATAGGCTTGCAAACCATGCAACCTAGGCCAAGTCGGCCCACGCATGCCATTGGCACATGCCAACATGCTCATTGGTAGCTTTTCCTACCAAAGCCACGGCCCCAACTGCCACGCATGCCATTGGCACATGCCAACATGCTCGCTGGTAGCTTTTCCTACCAAAGCCACGGCCCCAACGGCCACGCATGCCATTGGCACATGCCAACATGCTCGCTGGTAGCTTTTCCTACCAAAGCCACGGCCCCAACGGCCACGCATGCCATTGGCACATGCCAACATGCTCGCTGGTAGCTTTTCTTACCAAGGCCACGGCCCTAACAAGGCGACGCATGCCATTGGAACATGCCAACATGCTCGCTGGTAGCTTTTCCTACCAAGGCCACGGCCCTAACGGCCACGCATGCCATTGTCACATGCCAACATGCTCGTTGGTAGCTTTTCCTACCAAAGCCACGGCCCCAACGGCCACGCATGCCATTGGCACATGCCAACATGCTCGCTGGTAGCTTTTCTTACCAAGGCCACGGCCCTAACGGCCACGCATGCCATTGGAACATGCCAACATGCTCACTGGTAGCTTTTCCTACCAAGGCCACGGCCCTAACGGCCACGCATGCCATTGGCACATGCCAACATGCTCGCTGGTAGCTTTTCCTACCAAGGCCACGTCCACTAACGGCCACGCATGCCATTGGCACATGCCAAACACACACGGTTGTAGCCTAACTTGCAAACGTGCAACCTACCACCAAGGCATTCCGCGACATGCCATTGGCACATGCCAAACACACACGCTGGTAGCCTAACTTGCAAACCGTGCAACCTACCACCAAGGCATTCCGCACATGCCATTGGCACATGCCAAACACACACGTTGGTAGCCTAACTTGCAAACCGTGCAACCTACCACCAAGGCATTCGCACATGCCATTGGCACATGCCAAACACACACGCTGGTAGCCTAACTTGCAAACCGTGCAACCTACCACCAAGGCATTCCGCACATGCCATTGGCACATGCCAAACACACACGCCGGTAGCCTAACTTGCAAACCTTGCAACCTACCACCAAGGCATTCCGCACATGCCATTGGCACATGCGAAACACACACGTTGGTAGCCTAACTTGCAAACCGTGCAACCTACCACCAAGGCATTCGCACATGCCATTGGCACATGCCACACACGCCACTAGCAGCTCTGGCATTGCCACTTACACTCAACGTACAACCTACCACCAAGGCATTCCGCACATGCCATTGGCACATGCCACGCACGCCACTAGCAAGCCTCTGGCATTGCCACTTGCGCTGAAGTACAACCCGCAACAAGGGCATTCCGCACATGCCACACGCGCCACTAGCAGCGCCACTTGCACTCAAGGTGCAACCAACGAGATATCAACACAAATGGGGATGCTTTCCGGGGTTTTGGTTTGCGGTCACAGACTTGCAGCGTACACTACGCTCACATTAAGAAAGCGTGAAAAGGAATAAAGCGGTCAAATAAATGAGGAAATAATGGTGAAAACGTTTTCACCCATTAACACCATGCGGTTACCACCTCCTCCCATTATTTCACCCTTTACTCTCTTCCTTCATGAGACCATGGTACGTTTCAATCTCGACTTGTATAAATAGGTCTTACCTATTTCCACCACACAACAAGTCTCGGTCGGAGAAAAATACTACACTCTCGAAAAGGCAACTTTGCAAGCTCTCCAAAAAGCTTTCATCTCTTGCAAGCTTCCTAAGCTTTCACTTTACGATACAAGTCGAGACACTACTCTCCCAGGAACTATTCTGGTCTCAACACCTTTCTTTGCTTCCCTCCCCAAATCAACCCTTCTCCTTCACTTTTGATCAAGCAAGTCCGGGAACGGCCATTTCTTGGTTTAGGCCGGACTTGTATGCATTGATCTCTCGAATCTATAAAGTGCTCACGTGCAAAGCACATTTGTTTAGGGTTTAAACCAGTTTCTCACTCACCTACCGAATTTCATCGAAATCTTGGAAACGATTTTCACCCATAAACAATTGGCGACCACAGCGGGAGGATTGATCATCGGCCACAATGTCGGGGGGCTGCGATCTCGTTCTTCGACCCGAGATGTCAAGATGGTAGGGAAGGCGACTCAATCCGACGCAACTACCAGATGACCCGGTTACGATTTGCAAAAACTACACGAGAAAATGGGGACTCGTTGAAGATGCTACCGGCGATTGGGGACTTGCGACTCGGTCCGACTCAATTGCCGGATAACCCGGTTATCGGTTGCTAAAACTACACCGTAAAACCGAGGACTCGTCACAAGACGCTACCAGCAATTGGGGACTAACTGGCGATGCTACCAGCAAAGACGCCTTGCTACTAGCAAAGCCGCCTTTTACTTGGAGAGGGGCGTGTTTGCAAGAAAGGATTTCCTGTTTGAGCTACGTATGGGAAGATGCAACTGGGCCCGCAGGAACAAGTCCAAGCCACGACAAGCCAGCACCGTGCCAAGCCAATAGTCCACACCATACCGAAATCCAAGCCAGCGCCCATTCCAAGACGATCTGGCGCCTACCGGGATGCGTTTCCCGGATGCGCCACACGACGCGCTCAAGGACGCGCATGCCGTGCTTTCGAGCGCTTCCCCGGAAGCGCTTGCCAGACGCGCTTACCAGGCACACATGCCGCACGCGCATGCCAGCTGCAGCACCACACTTTGTGCTAACAGTTTGCATCCTTCCAGCGCTAACATCTTGCGCCCTTCCATCACCATCCTCGCCCTTCGAAACAGCGCCATGGCCCCAGCACTTCGTGATCAAAACCATGTCATCTCTGCACGATACACTTACGATCACCAGAACCAGAGCCACTTCCGCCACCCCAACGGTTCTTCAAGCATGAAAGCTCCAACCGTCACCAGAGACGCTACTCCACCATCATGGCAAGATACTGGAAGATCCGGAAGAAGCCGACCTCCTTTTAGCACTTGTTAATTCGATGAAAAGACGAAAGATACTTCAAGCAGACGCGCGTTATAGATGAAGAGGCTCGCGTTGCTCTTGAACGCCCAATAGAAGGGGATAAGCAATCCAATTTCGTCACACGTGAAGATCAGGAAGGACTTCTCCAAAATCGAAAGCAATGGAAATCAACAACTCTCCCGAGATTCACGGAGACCCTTCTTCATCGGGACCCTCATAATTGGAACTTCGCCCACAAAGTCGTACGATCACATGATGAAACAGTTATGTGAGATTATATATTTATCCAAGGCATAGCATCAAGACATATTTGCATCTCTCAACCGCACTGCATCAGGAAAGCAGGCGTTTTCAGTGATCGCTGTCGTATGCGTCAAAAATAATTTCACTTTCCTAAAGTATATGATAAGAAAGAGTTCGTATCCACAGAGAGGCGATTGTAGTTATTTCGTAATCAATTCTTAAAGTAACCAATTGGGGGGATTTCTTATTTCTATTTAATAAAAACAAATTAAAAACAAAGTAGATTGTAGAAAGTAATCAATGGAGAGAGATATTGGTCAAGGAATTCATCTTCAAACTTAGACATGTGCGTGCATATATGATTAGAATTACGATTTAATCTCTTGTGTTATCAAAAGCCTAGAGAATCAAGAAAGCAAGATAATCTATTAATTTCTCAAGTTCATCAACACACACATTAGGGCTGCGTATGTGAATTCTACCTAAAGAATAACCTAACGCCTTGCGCTAATCAAGTTCAATTACTAGGAGCATTAAGTTTGAGAAATAGGCTAATCAATGCAATTGTCATGCGTTGCGCAAAACAATTCGGACAATGGTCAAACTCTACATATGATTACGAGAGTGTATCACTACAAACCGTAAACATATCATGCTACTTGTATTCAAGGTTATCGCTTGATGAAAAACCCTAAAATAGCTATGGACTAGGATGCAAGTTCAATTAATTGGCCACTTAACTAATCAAACACCATAATCCTATCACAATACTTCAATCATGTGATCATAAAAACCGCAGAGAATTGAACGATAAACAAGAGAGAAAACTAATACATAAAGCACACACAAGTTTTAGAAATCGGACTACATCCTTAACCAATAATAGAGAATTTAGCTACTCATAGCTATGGAGTTCATCATCATCAATATTCAATAATAAAACAAAGAAGAAGAAGAAGAACAAAACCAAACCCTAGAAGCGTAAAACCAAAAACGGCTCTCCAAAGTTCCAAGAATAATAAGATATGAGATGATTTCCAAAAGTTGTAGAATTCCTCTTTTTATAGCCTTTCCTCCCTTCCAAAATTAGGTCAAGCCTTCAAAGTCCAATAGATAAAAATCCACCAAGCCCGTAAGAGAGAGAAACCCGTGTAGAAAATACGTCCAAAAAGTCGTCGCCGGAAAGCTGGTATTGTGGCCGGAAATCGGCCGGAGAAGTGCCCGGAAAACGGATCCGGTGACCGGCAAAGTCCGCCCGGTCACCGGTCAACGGGTCAACTCGTCAGCGGGTCGGGTCAACTCTGAGTCGGATCGGGTCAGCTCAGTCAGGTCTGAATTAGACCCAGTCAGGTCTGGACCAGCTGAGTGAGCTGAATGGTTGTCAGGCCTAATGCACAAGCCAAATGCTGTAATGCTTCAGCCATCATGGCTGAACCTTCTCTGCACTTCTGTTAAGCTGCATCTGTTCTGCCAACAACATTTTAATGCCCATACAAACCACAAGCACATTCAGGTCTAGCCATTGCATCACTGGTAATAACTACAGCTGTAGCTATCACTTCCATTGCAAACTCAACATCAGTTCTCTTCCACCACCAACTACAAGACCAACTCTGCAATCCTGCCATTTAAACTCAAACCTGTAATTCGCTACTGCATTTCGTGTGCTTCTCAGCCGCACTAGATCCCTCAGCATCACCTCCTTCCAAGCTTCACAATACTGAACTGCAAACCATTCCCAAGTTATCTTCACCTGCAGTACCGATTCACTGGCTCCATTTGCTCTCAACTGCACACATCTCGCTTGAAGTCTCTCCATGTCCAGCTACTACTAAGCATTGACCAGACCCTGTAATTGCATTTCAGTCCATCTTAAGCCAAAGTTGCATCAACACAAATTTCCACCAATACCTGCAATATAGCCTCCACATCTACTCGTTCTGTCCGAACTCCACCAGAGACACAACATCGCAACCAAAACCTGCACTATCTCCAACCAATCTGCAATTTCCATTCCAGTGCTTAACATCCACAGTGCCAGCTTCTATTGCCTTTTCTTTCTCCCTGCAGCTGCTCCTTGGCTCAGTTACAAGACCACCATCTCCACCATGCCATACCTGCATATCACCATCAACAGCTGACCCACATCACCCTGCCAAAACTTGTAGTTCCCTGCAATTCCAGTTCTGAGTATCACCACAGCTCACTCCCTTGTCAGCTCAAGGTTAACACACATCTAAAACCTCAATAACACCACAGAACCCATTCAATTCATTCATCAGGCCAACTCCAACTCCTTGCCATTCCAGTCCCCTTTCAGTGCATTCCATTACAACATAGCACAAGCATCATCCACAGAGTACAATCAGCTGCAACCATCTCATTCATACAAAGCTCCTTTCAGAATCGATCAACTCGATCTCAAAGACCCATCATCAGCCTCAGATCCTAGACTTATTCATCACCAGTTTCATCTCCCTAAGCCATACTTACCACTTGCAACAAAACCAGCTGGTGCTACAGCTTTCTTACTCAATTCTTGCACCTCAACTTCACATTACAGCTCAATAGTTGAGCCATCCCATCCATGTTGTTCCTTGAGTCTTTCAGCAACTCGAACTTTCCATTGCTGCCATGAGCCGCACTTCAGCTAACTCGAGCTCCATGTTTCTCTGTCTCTTGACCTGAGCTACATCCAAGCTCTTCTCAGCTTAAGTTCCAGCCCAACCTCAATCTCAGTCTCAGTCAAAGCCAACACTAGCTGCCAATTCTCATCAGCCACACAGAACCTGCAACCTTGAACAACAAACCACACAGATTCAGCCCTTGATTAATCCCCAATATCCATGACTTCAACAGCTTCTTGAACTCAAGCCCAGAATTTAACCCAAAATCTGCCTGTAATCTTCACAGCGGACAAACCCCATTTCCTTCATTCATCTTCAGATTCACGAACCCTAGCTTCATTGATCCCTTCTCTGAACTGATTAATACCATCCTCTTGTTCTTCTCAATTTCAATACCCATTTGTTCCATCACAATTGACAGACCCATCCGAATCCCCTCTTTCACAGAACAATTCTTTCATGGTTCAACTTGAAATTCGTTAATCAACACAGATCCCCTTGTATTTCTTCTCAAACCCTAGACGACTGCAGCAATCACTCATCGCCATCTCCTCTCTGTGAACTCGATCCATGGCTGCACAGCAGCCTCTTTCTCTGAATTTCAATCACACAGAAACCCTAGCAACCACACACTCTCTGTGTTAGAGCCCGAATGATTGAGAAATGAATTCTCATCTGAATTCTATGTTGTGTAGGAAGTGGACTTGATATTGGCACCCAGTACGTATAAGAGCCACCTCCAATTATTTTGGCCTGTCGGTTCCAGATAACCGACAGCCTAATTCTCTATCCAACTGTCAGTTTTAGACAACTAACAATTCATTCTTCCGCTCCTTCGCCGCGTTTCAGCCTGCTCCACATATAGCTCGCCTGTTAACTGGTCGTTTTGCCTTTTACGCTCTAAATGGATGATTTCTTTCCCTTTTGTTCTCGGTGACTCCATTGCACCTATAAAACTCAAAAGCACGCGTAAAGTACATGATTCACAAGAAAAATAGCAAAGAAAGCATAAACTCTATATAGTAAATACGGTGTATTCTACACCTATCATTCAGCCAGGGAAGCTGTTCCCAAACCCCAACCTCTCCTAGAAAGCACGATCGAGAGATGTAACCTGGGGACTCCTAACCTCTTTTCTCTTGAGGGATGTCGAGTTTGGCCAGGCGTGACGCGGCCTCCGACTTCAAAATGGTAGCCGTCAAGGCTCTGAGAGTTGCAAGATGTCATTTCAACGTTCTCTCCAGAAGCAGCTCTGCATCAACGTTCTCTCCAGAAGCAGCTCTGCATCAACGTTCTCCGCGGCCGCTTCAATGTCACTCCTTCTCGCAAAGGGTCGTGCCGCCACACTCCCCATATCAAGTAACATAGTCTGGCCGACCCAATCTTCGTAGTCATGGATACCTTTTAATCCATCTCGCCAAAACTCGGGATCATGGACCGGTTGCTCGCTACGCATCCGGTAATCCTTTTACGTCCACTAAGCTCATAGAATATCAGCCAACCTACTTTGTTACCACGACAATGTAGTTTCTCTTGATTACATCTCCTACCAAGAACTGTTGCCCCTCATTCGTTGATACCAGCCAGAGCTTCACCGCAGCAGCAATTACTACAAAGATGGAAACACGTAAACCATACTTGAGAACGGAAGATATACACGGGATCCCTTCTTGTCAAAGCTACGAAGAGCAGTCCACCAAAAATCCGTACCCACAACAAGGTCCTCTACTCTTCAAGGGTGCAGCGCAAGAACATCATCACCTCTCCGTCTAGAAGACGCCTTCAACACTTTACGAGGCCGCGGAGGATCCCGAGCTGCACTATCGAGAATATGTCATCATGTAATTTCGGGAAGGCATCCCGGTGTCACATCCGGAAGAGTACGATAGGCTTATATCAAATACCGTGGAGGGGATTCAAGGCGATATAATGAAAGTAGGTCATGCATGGGGACTACCGGCGTAAGATGCTTTCACTCCCTCAACCAGGTTATTCGATTTCAACATCATCACTATCGAAGTTTTACGAGCCGCGGAATTTCTCAACATGAATCCGTACATGTGCACCGAAAACTCCAAAAGCACGCGAAAGGTTACATTCACGTATTCATCCATTCCATCATATCAAATCGAAGTATGACCGGGGACTTCTCGCTGCATCCCATTTCGTAAGATAGAGCCCTAAATCAGCGTCCTCCAAGTCTACATCAGTCAACAAGGTCGGGCTTGAAGGAAGGGGAACGACTAGGTCATCCCAAATGCGATACGATAACGCATGCTCCGACGGGATATCTATGCACAAAAGGAAATTTTCCATTTATACAACAAGCGTTAAAGTGTACGTCGAGTCCGCCAAAGAAGAAGAAAACATCCAGGTATGATTTTCTTAACTTAGAATAACCTTTGTTGGGATGCTCATGCAAGAGTCGGACCTCGCGCCATCATCAGGAGAACCCGATTTGGTTAGAAGATGATTCGAATCAACGTGACATGATAAAGAGAGAAATCCAACAAGAAGAACCCTTTTCTCAAACGAGGAGACGATGCAATTATTTTTGGGTATAAATACGGAATCTTAAAAAGGGAAAGGAAGCAATGAGGGACATAACGCTTCCAGATTTTAGCATGAATAATGCCCTAATTGAGCGCACGTGAAGGAAAGCAAGATAAGGAAACTTTGCTATCCGGAAGAAACTCCTCCTTGTTTACATCGGTCACGCCTAGCAAGCAAGCACAGCTTCCACACCTTGTGCTGGTCCCACCAACTAGCACAATCAGACTTCCCAACTCACGCCAACTTCCCAACGTCGCCCAAGTTGCACCGGCCCCACCAATTGCGCCGACTTCCCAATGGCCGCCCAAGTCACGCTTGCAAGCACGCACAGCTTCCACACCTTGCGCTGGTCCCACCAGCTAGCACACTCAGTTTCCCAACTCACGCCAGATTTCCCAACGTCGCCCAAGCCGCACCGGCCCCACCAATTGTGAAGCCTCCGATTTGTGCAAAACTACGTGAGGCAAGGATTCCAAATCCTATTTATAAAAGGTCGACAAGCCTCCTCAATTCTCTTTACGGTTTGCTAGTTTGTCACCATCTTATGCTTACCTCGCAGCAACAAAGCCCTGCATCCGAGCTAGCGGGGGACTTAATGTTGATGGTGGTTTTAAACAAGGGGGTAAAATCGTAAAACCCCATGACCTAGTGTTACCCACAACACATTAACTAAGAGCATTTAACTCAGGTGTAAATAATTAATAGGGGTATTTTTTCAAAATACCCAGTTAGGTTTTCGACCACGTAACCTAATTCCAAAACCAAGCGCGCGCACTGCTAGCACCATGGCAACAATGCCAAACCAAGCCGCATACTGCGCACCATGGCAACAATGCCAAACCAAGCCGCACACTGCGCACCATGGCAACAATGCCAAACCAAGCCGCACACTGCGCACCATGGCAACAATGCCAAACCAAGCCGCACACATCTGCGCACCATGGCAACAATGCCAAACCAAGCCGCACACTGCGCCCCATGGCAACAATGCCAAACCAAGCCGCACACTGCGCACCATGGCAACAATGCCAAACCGAGCCGCACACTGCGCACCATGGCAACAACGCCAAAAACCAAGCCGCACACTGCGCACCATGACAGCGACGCCAAAACCAAACTACATATCGCACTCATTGGCAACCATGCCAAACTAAGCCGTTATGCCATTGGCACATGCCAAATCTTGCGCCCTAGGCTTGCAAAACGTGCAACTAGGTCAACATGGCCGTACGTGCCATTGGCACATGCCAACACGCACCACAAGCCATATTTCCAAGCCGCTATGCCATTGGCACATGCCAAATATAGCGCCCTAGGCTTGCAAACCATGCAACCTAGGCCAAGTCGGCCACGCATGCCATTGGCACATGCCAACATGCTCGCTGGTAGCTTTTCCTACCAAAACCACGGCCCCAACGGCCACGCATGCCATTGGCACATGCCAACATGCTCGCTGGTAGCTTTTCCTACCAAAGCCACGGCCCCAACGGCCACGCATTCCATTGGCACATGCCAACATGCTCGTTGGTAGCTTTTCCTACCAAAGCCCGCCCCCCAACCACGCATGCCATTGGCACATGCCAACATGCTCATTTTGGTAGCTTTTCTTACTAAGGCCACGGCCCTAATGGCCACGCATGCCATTGGAACATGCCAACATGCTCACTGGTAGCTTTTCCTACCAAGGCCACGGCCCTAACGGCCACGCATGCCATTGGCACATGCCAACATGCTCGCTGGTAGCTTTTCCTACCAAAGCGACGGCCCCAACGGCCACGCATGCCATTGGCACATGCCAACATGCTAGATGGTAGCTTTTCTTACCAAGGCCACGGCCCTAACGGCCACGCATGCCATTGGAACATGCCAACATGCTCACTCGGTAGCTTTTTCCTACCAAGGCCACGCCCTAACTGACCCACGCATGCCATTGGCACATGCCAACATGCTCGCTGGTAGCTTTTCCTACCAAGGCCATGGCCCTAACGGCCACGCATGCCATTGGCACATGCCAAACACACACGGTGGTAGCCTAACTTGCAAACCGTGCAACCTACCACCAAGGCATTCCGCACATGCCATTAGCACATGCCAAACACACACGCTGGTAGCCTAACTTGCAAACCGTGCAACCTACCACCAAGGCATTCTGCACATGCCATTGGCACATGCCAAACACACACGCTGGTAGCCTAACTTGCAAACCGTGCAACCTACCACCAAGGCATTCCGCACATGCCATTGGCACATGCCAAACACACACGCTGGTAGCCTAACTCGCAAACCGTGCAACCTACCACCAAGGCATTCCGCACATGCCAAACACACACGCTGGTAGCCTAACTTGCAAACCGTGCAACCTACCACCAAGGCATTCCGCACATGCCATTGGCACATGCCAAAATACACGCCCGGTAGCCTAACTTGCAAACCTTGCAACCTACCAGCAAGGCATTCCGCACATGCCATTGGCACATGCCAAACACACACGCTGGTAGCCTAACTTATACCGTGCAACCTACCACCAAGGCATTCCACACATGCCATTGGCACATGCCACACGCCACTAGCAGCTCTGGCATTGCCACTTACACTCAACGTACAACCTACCACCAAGGCATTCCGCACATGCCACGCACGCCACTAGTAGCTCTGGCATTGCCACTTGCGCTCGAAGTACAACCCGCAACAAGGGCATTCCGCACATGCCAATGGCACATGCCACACGCGCCACTAGCAGCGCCACTTGCACTCAAGGTGCAACCAACGAGATATCAACACAACCGGGGATGCTTTCGGGGTTTTGGTTTGGCGGTCACAGCTTGCAGCGTACACTACGCTCACATTAAGAACGCGTGAAAAGGAATAAAGCGGTCAAATAAATGAGGAAATAATGGTGAAAACGTTTTCACCCATTAACACCATGCGGTTACCACCTCCTCCCATTATTTCACCCTTTACTCTCTTCGTTCATGAGACCAGGGTACGTTTCAATCTCGACTTGTATAAATAGGTCTTACCTATTTCCACCAGACAACAAGTCTCGGTCAGGAGAAAAATACTACACTCTCAGAAAAGGCAACTTTGCAAGCTCTCCAAAAAAGCTTTCATCTCTTGCAAGCTTCCTATGCTTTCACTTTCTGATACAAGTCGAGACACTACTCTCCCAGAACTATTCTGGTCTCAACACCTTTCTTTGCTTCCCTCCCCAAATCAACCCTTCTCCTTCACTTTGTGACCGGAAGCAAGTCTGAACGGCCATTTCTTGGTTTAGGCCGGACTTGTACAGATTGATCTCGAATCTATAAAGTGCTCACGTGCAGCACATTTGTTTAGGGTTTAAACCAGTTTCTCACTCACCTACCGAATTTACTGAAATCGGCAGAAACGATTTTCACCCATAAACAAGCGCGCGGCTTGCAATGCGCTCGTTACAAGAAAGTGTCATGAAGTAGGATAATTAGTGGTGGTGAAAAGTAACGGTGTAAACAATTCATTTCCTTCATCATGGAAGCGTAATGATTGGCGCTTACACGAATTCACTTCCCTCATCATGGAAGCATAATGTCTGACAGTTACACGTTACTCTTTTCTTCCACCACTCAATCGTTTCCACTTCCTACTAGACCAGGGTACGTTTCACTATGACTTGTATAAATAGGTCTCACCTATTTCCACCAAAACAGAAGTTTTTGGTCAGGAGAACAATAAACATCCAAAAATCATCTGATAGCTTTTCATCCAGCTAGCCAGTTCAACTTTCTAATACAAGTCACAAAACTCCCACACTTCTTATTATTGGGTGTTGCGGTTGTTTCCCAAATCAACCATTAATTATTTGATGAGTGTGGGAGTTTTGCTTATCAGAATTGGACGAGCAAAGTATTCCTGGGAATGGAAAAGTACAAGTGGTGATTGATATCAAGTTGTCTTAGACTCTGAGTCCATTGTAAGAGAAACCAAAACTCAGGGGTTTTCTTTTTTGTCGAACTCAGGATTTTACTGAAAGTCAAATTCTCAGTAAAACTCTCTTGGCTGAAATCCAGTGAGAAACATTCCTCCATGAACTGAGAAACAACTCCAACAGCATATAGGATGACCACCCACAAGTTGTCTGTTTAAGGTTAGTCATTGGTTTCGCCACATCCATGCTGAACTGTTGTAGCATACCCCTTTGAGCATGATTTATAAGGGGTCAAGTTGATGGCGACACCATAGGGGAGTAACTCTCTAGACTCAAATCAGCAAGAAGAGTCTCTTAGGAGGTCTACAAAGCAAACCAATCATTATGAGATTAGGTGATTCAACTAAACCTTTGTACTGTGACATCATGCTTTCTTTCAGGAAATGTGATTTGTCTCGAGCCTTCATGCTAATTTTAGGTTGCGGTGCAAGTAGAAATCTAAGCACTCAAGAAGAACAATACAACTTGTGCCAAAGCCGAAAGACACAGACAGACCCAGTAAATGGGTTTGCAAGTTAAATAAGGCTGATGGAACTGTTAATCGGTGCCTGGTTGCTCGTGGGTTCTCACAGAACTATGGGTTGGATTATGAAGAGAGTCGTTCAGTCCCATCGCAAAGATGGTAACCGTAAGAAATGTCATTCCCTTGCAACGTACAATTCTTGGAAATTATGGCAATTGCATTCCTCTATGGTGAAGTGGATCGAGAAATCTTTATGGAGCAGCCTCATGGTTATATTTCTAACTAAATAGTACCCAGATTATGTTTGTCGACTGTAGAAGGTGTTGTAAGCTCCACGAGCTACGAGCTTGGTACAGTAAAATTGATAAAATTATTGATGCAGTCAAATAAACTAGCTACAATTTAGGATTTGTTTTAGTAGGAAATACCATTAGGTCCTAGGAATAATATATTAGAGAGAGTCTAGTCCTGTTGACATCATGTGTCTATTTGGTCCTTTTTGGGAAAATATATTATAGTTTGGTCCTAGAAATTATTGTTTGGTCCTAAGGTGATGTCATGGATGATGTAAATGTCATCCTGTAGTGGCACAAATACCCTTTTGGGACCATATATATAGAAAGAAGCCCAAGAAAATATCTTATTTCAGATTGACTTTCTCTCTCCTCCTATTTTCAGATCTAGTTTCTCTCCTCCCCATTTTTTCTTTTTTTCGTTTGCTCATGAAGACGATGAAGAATGACGAAATTTTTAAGTTTTTCTGCTGCTGTGTATGACGAAGAAGAAGAAAAACATGAAGAAACACATTACTGCTGCTGTTGTTGACAAAGAAGAAGAAAAAGGTGAAGAAGAAAAAGACAAAGAAGAAGAAAAAGATTTTTCTGTTGCTGTTGTTCACGAAGAAGAAGAAAAAGATGAAGAAGAAAAAGAAGAAGAAGAAGAAAAAGATATTTCTGCTGCTGTTGTTGACAAAGAAGAAGAAAAAGACGAAGAAGAAGAAACACATTTTCTTAGGTTCTTATATGGACTTCATTCCTGGGAATGAAGTACATTTTAGGTTTTATATGGACTTCATTTTCCGGAATGAAGTCCGCATTTTTTAGGGTTTTATATGGACTTCATTCACGGGAATGAAGTTTGCATTTTTTAGGTTTTATATGGACTTCATTCTGGAATGAAGTGCTTTTTTTAGGTTTTTATATGGACTTCATTTGGAATGAAGTCTGTTTTTTTAGGTTTTTATATGGACTTCATTTCCTGGAATGAAGTCATTTTTTTGTAGGTTTTATATGGACTTCATTTCCTGGAATCTAGCCCGCACAAAAAAATAACTAAATATTAACACGGAAGGGTATTTTTTTTCAGTTTTTAATATTTTTAAATAATTATGGACAAAAAGAAGGCGTTTGACCAAAGGACAAACAGACATGGACCCACCAAAAAAGGACCAAACGATATTTTTCCCATTTGTTTTACTCATTCCTTTCCTAGTATTTCACGTTTTCAATTAGTTGCTGAATTGTAGGTTTTACTTGTTTACTGGCGTTGGGTTTGTTAGCTAGAGTTTAGGAGTTGTGTGAAAGTGGAACTGCCCACTAACTGTTTGTTTTAATGCTATAAAAAAGCTGGAGTCTGTCAGTTCATAAGTAAGAGATTGTAAGTTTAAATCATCTTAATACAATCTGATTTCCTCCATTCTGTTTTATTTCTCTCATAACACAAAAATTGCTGAATATCCACAGTTTTTAAATTCAGATTCCAGTTTATTTGTTAGTACCATGATTTTATTATATGTGGATGACATGACATGACAAGAGACGATGTTGTTGAAACTTGCTCGTCTTTAAGGTGATTAATCTGTTCGGGTTGGAATGAAAAACTTGGGCAGATGATTATGTTCGTCTCTCAAAACGGCAAAAGCACGATTTATATTTCTCGGGGTGATACTTCCTTGCTATTGGGTCTGTGAAAATAACTTACATCTGGCGTTTTATTAAGTAAATGGAGATTTTTCCGGTACCTGGCCATGGCGGCAGTCGGTTAACCATGTGGCAAGAACACTGCATTGCTTCTTCCCAAAGCTCTCTAGTAAGGTTGCAACCATGACAAGCTCCGGCATGCCATTTGTCTCGTCATGTCATTGTCTGTTCGCAAACATTTTATCGTCGACCCAAACTACTTCTCTACTGTATTTTTGAACTCCGGAAACTTAGGGAAATTTTTCACTTTCGTTGATGATTGTTCAAGATACATGGTAGACATCGTCTAGAGCTATGTTGTCGCCATTTACGGTTAACTTTACAATGGAAACATTCGCATCACACAGCTTCTTAGTTTCCTTCACATCAGCAACTCAAACTGAAAAACATTGCTCCCACTTTGGGTAATCTTCCTGCTTCTCATGGACTGCATTTGCATTTTTATCCACAACATCTCTGCTGGGTATGACCTCGTCTTCCACACCTAACACATTCAAGACACTTTCTACAGCAACTTCGTGCTATGTGATTAGGCTTCCAGCATCCCTTAACATGTAATGTTTTCCTTCTTTTCTCGGACCTCCATCTCACCGTCATCGTATCTTGACTTCTCATTGGTGAAGAGAACATCTTCTGAGCGATGTTTGCTTGACATTTGCTTCATTAATGGTTCTTGGTTAGAAGAAGATTTTCTAACTCAATGATGGACAGTTGAATTAATAGAAGAAATAAAGGGCATGAACTCTTTTCTCAAACAGCCAATGATATGACGCCGACCGGTTCCTCCTCATCGGATTCTGAAATTTCAGAATAAACATTTTTGATTTTCAGAAATAAATCAGAGATGGGCATACCTCCTTGACTTGATGTAGCAAGCTCATTCTCAAGAAATTGCAACTTGGCAGTACTTTTCTTCATATTTACCTTTCAAGGTTATTCCAAATTTGTTTCGGCGACCGTCTCGTCGAGTGACGAGTTGAGCGATTCTTTTTAATACAACTTCCTAAAGAAATTGTGGATAAAGAAATGTCTGCATTCTCTCTTAGAGACTTCAGGTGATGTGGATTATAGCTAGTAGCTAGGTAGTCTTCATATAAGGAGTGGAGGCGCTTATAAGAAGGCATAATCTTTTAACATTGCACGCGCAAGTACCACCTTAAACAATCATTCCATAAATGTGATATTGCACATCCATGTACCTTGCTTTATCCTTTTTTTTTTTTTTTTTTTTTTTGAAAGTTTTGTGAAGGATTTCGAAACACACACTGATAACTCGAGTCTCGAGCTATCAAAGAGCAATACGTATAGTCACAAAGCCAAAATTCATAATAACTTAAAATGCAATCATGAAATCCCAAGAAAATATAGGAGTTGATAAAATACAGAACCAGTAGGTCTTCATCTCCGTTCAACATGTAAACCTA
>JAJJWW010007453.1:600000-754190 GCA_023531295.1 Papaver armeniacum
AACGCAACAACAATATCCAAGATTGCGCCGACATGATCGTCGCCGAGCATGTATTTCATCCATTCATCCCAAGAATGCGGTGGAGTTTTGGTAAATTTTGGAATCCACTGTAGAGACACTTTGCAGGCACGAAAGTACGGATCAGGCACGAACAATAAAAGAGGGTCGATACCTCTTTTCATGCGGACAGAGTTTCTAGAGTTTGAACAGAATGAAGACTCCTTCTTGCTTCATGAACGGGAATAGATGACTGGGCGCGACTATACCACTCGGGCCCGCAACTTCCCTCCTGAATTCTTCCTGAGTTTCACTGTCAGGACGTTTTCACCTCCTAGACAAGCTCAAAACATAAATATTCCCTCGTTAGAGGATGGGAAATTCTTTTTCTGTCAGATAGAGGGGCGGACCGTCAAAATCCGAGTTCGTACGAGAATTCTACAACAATTCTACTAAGGAGCGCTAATTAGGGTTTCAGAATGCCAAACCCTAATTTAGACAAAGTTTTGCCATCACCACCATTCGATAGCCGAAGTTCCAGCGTCATCACCATTTCCACCATTCCAAGCCGATCAATTATGACAGCTCCATTCCAAGCCGACCAATGCTGACGGCTCTATTCCAAGCCGACCAACGCGTGCGGCTCCCATTCCAAGCCGACCAATGCGTGCGGCTCCCATTCCAAGCCGACCAACGCGTGCGGCTCCCATTTGTAGATGGTGGATTTTCAACAAAGGCTAAAATCGTAAACCCATACTTATATGTATTCCTGATCTAGCTGTTGATGGTGGATTTTCATTTAAGGTTAAAATTGTAAAAGCTAGAAAATTATGCGCTAACATCTTGTAAAAGATAAAGCCATTAATAAGTGTTGAATACTTCTTCACTTTACTAATTCACCTAGAATGGAGCATGTGACAACAATCCCATTCTGTGAATTAAATACATGAAATTCATCCAGGTCGGAGCATGTAGCAACAATCCCATATACCCTGTGAATTTATAGCATTATTAATTAATGCGTGAGCAGCCTTGTATTTCTGTACTCATTATCGGTGCGGCATGACGATCGAGTGTTGCTCTCAGCAGAGCAACACGAACCTCCAAGCATTATAATGAAAGCATGTACGAAATACCGCACGGGATGCAACTCTCGGTGTGTTATACTAGCCCGATTGAGCAACTCTCGGTGTGTTATACTAGCCCGATTGAGCATCCGGATTGTCCGTATCGATCTGGATATGATCTCGATCATCCAACTTCACCGACATGATTGGATGGCCCGGATCAATTCCATAACCCCCAAGCGGTATGGAATACCATTTTGCCGAACCAACGCGGACCGCATGGTCGGCCTCCCATTGGCATAGCTTGCCAAAACGTCCAAACCGAGAGAGCGGTATGGGCGGAAAACCCTAAATTAGGGTTTGCGGCACATTACATGTGTCACAAAGCAGTCTCAACCATCCATCTTCGCAGGTATAGATGGAGGGTGTAGATGTAGATTCAAAAGGCCCGAGCATGTCAACACAATCACCGTGGGCCCGCCTACATACGACCAATCGGTCGGGACCAACCATGGTTGGTCACCCCAATTAAATACGCCCGAATAAAGCATGGTTACAGCCGTGAAAGCCAAAATTAGGGTTTTGAGCATCACGAGCGTCCATCTTCTCCGGCACGAATGGAGGGCCCAAGATTAGATTAAGCAGGTCCGGCCATACCAACATGACCACCGTGGACCCATCAATCTCCTCACCTGGTCGGCCAAGGCATACCATGCCTGGTTATCCCAAATCGTCCGCCCAAACTAGCGTGGATACACTTCCCAATTGAAAACTAATCTCGACCGCTCAACTTCGCCGGACGATTTGAGTGGCTCAGATCACGTTTTCATGGGACAGTCAGGTATAGGCGTGAACACCAGCCTACCACCTACACGCTAGACCGATCGGCCAAGACCAACCAAGATTGGTCATCTTGGAATGCGCGCCCGAAGTGGGCATGATGCGGTTCTTTTGCGGCACCAGATTTATGTTGCAAAATCGATCTCAGCGACTCCTCTTTACCGGTCAAATTTAGTGGCCTAGATCGTACCTTCATGAGACAGTGAGGTCACGACATGTACACCGGCATGCTGTCTACACGCATGCCCGGTCGGTCCTTTCCAAAACACTTCCCATGCTTGGTTTCGACCAAGTGAAGAGTCATGCCTGCGCACCTCTTCAAAACCCTAATTCCATCAACGGTCGCAGATGAGTGTCTCAAAGATCATCTCGTCCGTCCAACTTCACCGTCTTGGTTATACAACCACAGTGGGAGTTAATTGGTCGGTGAGGCGTCATGGTAATCACCACTGTCACTCTACCACCACACCATGATGCGTACACGCATAGAATACACATGATACTTCACAAGTATCGACTTCCTAAATAACTTAGTTATTTAATCTAGCATTACATGCAACTTTCTGTGGGTCCCACGATCCACACACTCGAGACATCAATCATGTCACAAACTTGGGGATACATACTGGGATATTGTTCTGGCGGTTTACAGCGTGCAGCATGCAACGCGCCATCACAAGAACGTGTTAGGAAGTCATGGACAGTTAGAGATGACAGGAGAAGTGGGCAAGACTGGTCGTGTGACACCAACACATTACTTCACTACTCCATCACTCCACTTCTTCCACTTCCCACGAGAGACGTGAATAAGTCTCAAATGACTTGTATAAATAGGTTCTCCACCCTATTTTTTAAACAGGAGAAGTCCAGACAACAGAGGCAAGTGTTGATACAATCGTATTCAAACACCGGAACTGATAGCTTACACCCTGCAAGCCAGTTCAGCTTTCTGATACAAGTCATTCATAGACAACACCTTCACATTCTCAACACCTTCTTCGCTTCCCTCCCTAAGATCAACCCCATCTCCTTCACTTTGTGACCGAAACAAGTCTGGAACGGCCATTTCTTGGTTTAGGCCGGACTTTCACAGATTGATCTCTCGAATCCACAAGCACTCACCGCGCAGTGCATTTGTTTAAGGTTTAGACTCATTTCTCATCCACACATCCCAAATTACCAAAATCGGTAGAAATAGTTTTCTCCCATAAATAATTGGCGACCACAGTGGGAGGTTAATCTCTCGGTTGTAAAGTCAATTTCTTCAAAATCCGATTCAATTTTATCAATTTCAAAAAGGGTAGATCTTAGGACCAATTCAATCATCAATCCATTTCAAGATGGTAGAACTCGGTCTGGACGACCCAATCAATTCGATGGAGCTAGTGTGGATAACACTCTCGGTGTCGATGTACCCATCGGTGGAGCTACCGTGGTCAATACATCTTATGGAGCCGTCACTTACACCACCGGTGCCGGCGTAGCGGAGATGTTCCAGTAAGTGTAACACCTCCCATCACCAGAGCCAAAGCAGCCGCAAATCCCGGCATCTCATCAAGTGTAACACCTCTGGTAGTCACCAGAGCAACAACTTCCACTCCTTCATCAGGACGAGAAGCCGGAGGGACGAGAGGAGGACCATCCCCCATTACCATTGCAGACTTGATGGAGCAGCAGTAAGTTCTTGCTAAGACTCAAACGGATATGGCCGCAACTCAGAAAGAGGTACTCACTTTTCTTAAGACATTAACTGATCGATTGCCACAAGAGCCGCGACATCCCCTGGAGCAAAAAAGGAACGCATTCAACGCACCGGAGAAGGTACTTCAGCAACGCGGACCTCCATGGACCCGATCAAAGAAGCGACATCGGATATGAGCGGTCTGTCATGGAGACTCCTACAATGGGGATCGATCCTCACAACGATCCTCCTCAAGTCAATAGTTTCACTATGAACCAAAGGCCGGTGGATCGGGAAGCGGTTTCTCTAGTGAAAAGTTTATGCGAACTTTCACACCTCTCGAAGAATCAGCGCGCGGAGACGTTTTGCTGCAATCAACCAGAGGAAGGTCACGACCGTGCCCTACATGTCACCGCACGCATCAAGGATTCAGAGTTCAAGACGGCCCTTATCTACACGGGAGCGTCTTCGAATGTGATTACTCTCAAGACTCTCAGGACATCTAAGGTTCTCCCAGGCAAGGTCGTACGGAAGCCTACCACAATGACGGACTTCGAGGGAAACCAAACTAGCACATATGGGAGAACCTCTGCGAAAAGAATCAGACAAGTTCGTTGCGTCCCACTCCCCACGTGGGCGTCAATTCAGGAAGAAGACCGGCTTGCATGATTGAGGGCTAAAACCCACTATGCATCTTTGTTGACGAAGCATTCTTCTCCATCCTGTGAAGCAACGACCCACGTTCACACAAAGAGGGAACGAACTTTTGTGGCGAGTCGTGACCAGAAAGGGAAAACGGTATACCGACACTGCCATCATCAATTAGCAGGGGAAACTGTTACCCAGTCTCTCCACCCAATGGAATGCTACAACAGCAACGAACCATAAGAACAAATGTTAGATGCTCCACAACAGCTGCAAGATGGCACCAACTCCACAACTGATGAGATTTAAATCGTTGAGGAATCTCCTAGGCCTATCTCCACCAGCTCAACCTTGTGTACGGATAGACGCACGAAGCTCGTGGAACTTCTCAAAGAGTACCAGGACATATTCTCTTGGAGATATGAAGAAATGCCGGATTTAGATGAAAATTGGTCACCCATCATCTACATGTCATACCTGGATCCAAGTCGGTTAAACGGTTGTAGTTCATACATGAGGAAAATGGATAGATCGGAGTCTTTGCATAGACTTCGAGAGACTTGAACAGTGTTTTGCTCCAAAAACGATCCTCCTCTACCTAACATCGACATGTTAGTAGATGCAACCAGCGGACACGGCATGTTCTCCTCCATGGATGGATGTAGCGGATACAACCAGATAAGGATGTACGAGCATGATGCAAGTAAGATAGCTTTTCGAACTCCTCTCAGAAATTTTTATTATACCATACTGCCATTTGGTTTAAAGAATGCCGGTGCAACGTATCAACACTCTATGACGGCAATCTTCCACTGGAGCTGATACCTCAAGGGAGCAGCTCAAGAAGATAACGATGTCCAGGCGTCATATCGAGCAAGATCCGGGCGAGTCACTCTATCGAGACGGTGGTCGAACAAGATCCGGGCGAGTCACTTTATCAGACAGTGATACATGTCGATCATGCTATGTTGGAGAATCCGCGCTTTTGGTCATCCTCTGGAGCTGTTGAACGCTCATATACAACAACATATGCCCTGATAGAAAGAACCCGGCCTGCCGGTAATAAAGAGCCTCATAATGTTTGTAGGGGCATATATCTCACCAACAAAGCGATACAACCTTGACCTTTTGTAAGCGGTTCCTGAAGCAGCAAGAGGAAAACCACCGAGATACAACATCCTGCGCGTCCGTAAACTCCAACTCTAGTACCACATGCACGACTCCCACAATGATGAAACAATTTCCAAGATATTCCATATCTGGCTCGACAACAACCACTACGAACAAACCATGTAAACCACGCTTGGGGACCGAGGCTCGAAGATAAAGTTCCTTCACCGTCAGTCAAGGAATTCTTCAACATGAGAGAGATGGTCAGTCAAGAAGCATGGAATTCGCAAGGGTAAATCGAACTGAAGAGGGAAACACTTCAACGCTCCCTCTAGCAGAAGCTGCTTCAATGGTTTATTCAATAGCCGCCTCAACGCTCTTTCCGGGACCCACGTTCGCCGGAATCCTTCTTCAACACTCTCTCCAGGATCCACCTCAACGTTCGCACCGAAACCACTTTAACATCCTCTCGAGCCGTTTCAACACTCAAACCGCATCAATAATCTGCGCTCACGGTCAAGTTATCTTTGATGTACTCATTGCTCAACATACGTCTCATCCATCCTTCATGAGGGCCCAGTGAGCATGAAAAACCTTGAAGTCGATAGGAGAAGTTTTATCTTGTGGAACGGATATTTTCATATAGTTGAAAGGGCGCGGTGAATAACTCATCATCAATGTTCGGCATATCTTTGAAGCTGTCAACACCTCCTAACTTGGCACCAGCATTATCCCCAGAAGACATCTCAACAGGAGTTCTTTTCTTCATTCTACAATAAAAAACATGAGTCAGTACTTGCATAAAAACGCGTGAGATGTGTAGTCACACACGACAGAACACACATTCACGTTGGAGTACACAAGGCTGGTATTGGGTCCAAACACCGGTATTGCTAAAGTTTCAAGTCCGGTGTTGCTCAAGTCTCAAGTCCGGTGTTGATCAAGTCACAAGTCCGGTATTGATCAAGTCACAAGTCCGGTATTGCTCAAGTTTCAAGTCCGGTGTTGATCAAGTCACAAGTCCGGTATTGATCAAGTCACAAGTCCGGTATTGCTCAAGTTTCAAGTCCGGTGTTGCTCAAGTCACAAGTCCGGTATTGATCAAGTCACAAGTCCGGTATTGCTCTAGTTTCAAGTCCGGTGTTGATCAAGTCACAAGTCCGGTATTTATCAAGTCACAAGTCCTGTATTGCTCAAGTTTCAAGTATGGTATTGATCAAAGTCACAAGGATGGTATTCAAATAAAACAGGCGCACGCAACAGGGCCGGTTTTCAGTCGAAACACAGGGTCGACATTCAGTCAGGAACGCGGCGGGTCCCACTTGATCCCAGTCCCAGATTGGTCGAAGCATACACAGCCGTCCCCAATCAAAGCTCTTTCTCCAGAAGAAGGCGTTTGAGATCCAACACTTCAACGCTCTCCCGGGCCTGCTCCAGAAGCTGCTTCAACGCTTTTTACAGGACCCACATTTACATTTGAGAACACAAGGTTCATTTTTTTAAAAAGCAAGCTTGCTCACATCGGGTCCCACGTTCGAGCAAAGCAAACAGCAAGGCCGGTGTTTGGTCAAAGCATCAAGTCCGGTGTTTAGTCAAGCTAGATGGGTCGGTGTTTGGTCGAAGTAGCAAGATGACACTCGAGAAATTACATCAACCGTACGGTCAAAGTAGACGCAGGACATGGCCGACGTTTGAAACATGTACACGGTGGTCCCGCGTTTGATCGAAGCATGCGCATCTTCCCATGTTCGAATCAAGCATGATTACATCGGGCCCCACGTTCGATCAAGCAGACGCAGCGGACCCACGATTAACCAAAACAGGCACATCAAGCCCACGTTCGATCAAGCAGGTGCAGTAGCCCCACGAACGAAACAGGCATAACAGTCCATCGAAGCAGGCAAGACCGACATCATGCTAGAGGAACACTCGCCTGGACGCCTCTTGAACGTGACATGCTCCAAGGACAGGATGACCCATCTCTCCTGGTAACATCTAACTTTGTCTCATAAGCTTTGTCTTTAATCTGTCACCATCTCATGCCTACCCCACAATGGTGTAACCATTACGTGCTAGGCGGGGGACTTAATGTTGATGGTGGATTTTCATTTAAGGTTAAAATTGTAAAAAGCTTTAAAATTATGCGCTAACATCTTGTAAAAGATAAAGCCATTAATAAGTGTTGAATACTTCTTCACTTTGCTAATTCACCTAGAATGGAGCATGTGACAACAATCCCATTCTGTGAATTACGTACACGAAATTCATCCAGGTTGGAGCATGTAGCAACAATCCCATATACCCTGTGAATTTATAGCATTATTAATTAATGCGTGAGCAGCCTTGTATTTCCGTACTCATTATCGGTGCGGCATGACGACCGAGTGTTGCTCTCGGCGAGCAACACGAACCTCCAAGCATTATAATGAAAGCATGTACGAAATACCCGATGTAGGCTGCAACTCTCGGTGTGTTATACTAGCCCGATTGAGCAACTCTCGGTGTGTTATACTAGACCGATTGAGCATCCGGACTGTACGTATCAGTCTGGATATGATCTCGATCATCCAACTTCACCAGCATGATTGGATGGCCCAGATGAATTCCATAACCCCCAAGCAGGTATGGAATACTCGCTGCCGAACCAACGCGGACCCCGCATGGTCGGCCTCCAGATTGGCATAGCTTGCCAAAACGTCCAAACCAGAAAGCGGTATGGGCGGAAAACCCTAAATTAGGGTTTGCGGCACATTACATGTGTCACAAAACAGTCTCAACCATCCATCTTCGCAGGTATAGATGGAGGGTGTAGATGTAGATTCAAAAGGCCAAGAGCATGTCAACACAATCACCATGGGCCCGCCTACATACCTGACCAATCGGTCAGGACCAACCATGGTTGGTCACCCCAATTCGTACGACCGAATAAAGCATGGTTACACGGCCATGAAAGCCAAAATTAGGGTTTTGAGCATCACGAGCGTCCATCTTCTCCGGCACGAATGGAGGGCCCAAGATTAGATTAAGCAGGTCCGGTCATACCAACATGACCACCGTGGACCCATCAATCTCCTCACCTGGTCGGCCAAGGCATACCATGCCTGGTTATCCCAAATCGTCCGCCCAAACTAGCGTGGATACACTTCCCAATTGAAAACTAATCTCGACCGCTCAACTTCGCCGGACGATTTGAGTGGCTCAGATCACGTTTTTATGGGACAGTCAGGTATAGGCGTGAACACCAGCCTACCACCTACACGCCAGACCGATCGGCCAAGACCGACCAAGATTGGTCATCTTGGAACGCGCGCCCGAAGTGGGCATGATGCGCGGCTTTTGCGGTACCAGATTTATGTTGCAAAATCGATCTCAACCACTCCTCTTTACCGGTCAAATTGAGTGGCCTAGATCGCACCTTCATGAGACAGTGAGGTACGGACGTGTACACCGGCATCTTGTCTACACGCATGCCCTGGTCGGTCCTTTCCAAAACACTTCCCATGCTTGGTTTCGACCAAGTCAAGAGTGATGCCTGCGCACCTCTTCAAAACCCTAATTCCATCAACGGTCGCAGATGAGTGTCTCAAAGATCATATCGTCCGTCCAACTTCACCGGCTTGGTTATACAACCCCGGTCGGGGAGTTAATTGGTCAGTGAGGCGTCATCGTAATCACCACCCGTCACTCTACCACACCATGATGCGCACTGCACATAGAATACACATGATACTTCACAAGTATCGACTTCCTAAATAACTTAGTTATTTAATTTAGCATTACATGCAACTTTTTGTGGGTCCCACGATCCACAAACTCGAGACATCAATCATGTCACAAACTGGGGGATACATACTGGGGTATTGGTCTGGCGGTTTACAGCGTGCAGCGTGCAACGCGCCATCACAAGAACGTGTCAGGAAGTCATGGACGGTTAGAGATGACAGAAGAAGTGGGCAAGACTGGTCGTGTGACACCAACACATTACTCCACTACTCCATCACTCCACTTCCTCCACTTCCCACGAGAGACGTGAATAAGGCTCAAATGACTTGTATAAATAGGTTCTCCACCCTATTTTTTAAACAGAGAAGTCAGGACAACGAGAGGGAAGTGTTGATACAATCGTATTCAAACACCGGGAACCGATAGCTTACACCATGCAAGCCGGTTGACTTTTCGATACAAGTCATTCATAGCCAACACCTTCACATTCTCAATACCTTCTTCGCTTCCCTCCCTAAGATCAACCCCATCTACTTCACTTTGTGACCGAAACAAGTTTGGAACGACCATTTCTTGGTTTAGGCCGGACTTGCACAAATTGATCTCTCGAATCTACAAGCACTCACCGCGCAGTGCATTTATTTAAGGTTTAGACTCATTTCTCATCCACACATCCCAAATTACCAAAACCGGCAGAAATAGTTTTCACCCATAAACACCAGCAATCAGATGAATATTGAGGCTCGTGTCTCTTATCGAAAGCATGAAAGATCATGCTATGAGAATCTCTGACTGAGAATACTGTCTCTCAGAGTATATGTAGATATGTAGTCTCTCAGCTGAGGCAACGGCATATCTCATGAATACTGAGCAATTTCAATAATTACTTCAATATAGAATCGAAAGATTAGATGGCTCCTAGACAACTTGCCTGCTAGTATAGAGCAATAACGTCTTCAGAATGTAACAATGTTTTCCCTGACTATTTGAAAGAAGTATGACGCTTCAACAAGCTCATATCACTCAATTCTTGAATAATTAACGCTCCTAGATGATTGTACTAGTATAGAGCCATTAATTAATTATTGTCAAGAATCAATGGATTCAAATCCCTGGAAAATATTCGATATTTTCATAATATTTCGTTACTTCAATTTATGGTTCTTCCCAGCAGAATTCCATGGGTTAGTAATAAATATTCAACACATGGGCATCTGAGTTACCTTCGAGTAAGCCCCAACCAAATGGTGTAAAGGTATTCGACAAATAATGCATTAACAAACACCTAAATGAACAAACAAGTATTTCAAAATACGACGAGACGATGAACCTATGCAAATAGAAAGAAAAATAATAAAATAATAGTCAACGCACTAGGGGACTGGCTTACCGACCGGCCAGTCATGCCGTGATCAGTCCCATGACCAAATTCTAAATTTTATCATATTTTATTATTTTCCTTGATATCATGAAAATCCTTTCATTTGAACAAATATCCTTCGTTTTGAGGAAACTCCTCAGTTTCATGGTTTTCCTTCACACTGGGAAATAATATAAAATTAGGGAAAATATTGTGGGGCCGTGATTATTGGCCAACCGGCCATGCCTTGATCCCGGTCGGCCCTACACCTCATGGTTCCTCATTATTTTATTATTATTTCCCTAATCTTATGAAAACTCCTTAATCTCATGATATTTCCTTGATTCCATGAAAAATAATATAAAATTAGGAAACTCGTGGGACCGGGCCATAGCCTACGGTCATGCCCTAGCTGGCCCCACACGCCCTATTTTATTATTATTATATTTTCATGTTTCCTTAATCCCATGAAATTCCTTGATTTCATGATGTTTCCTTCAAATTATGAAATTCCTTCAAATTATGGGAAAATACACAAAAATACATAAAATTAAGGAAACTTGTGGGACCGAGCCCAAGCTGGCCGGTCATGCCCTAGCCGGTCCCACAAACCCATTATTCTATTATTATTATTCTTATTTCCTAGATTTTATGAAATTCCTTGATTTCATAATATTTCCTTCAAATTATGAAAATTCTTTCAAATTATGAAAACTCCTTCAAATCATGAAATAATACATAAAATAGGGGAAAACTCACGGGACAGGGCCCTAGCCGGCCAACCATGCTCAAGCCGGTCCCACACGCCCTTATTTTATTATTATTAATATTTTTGTTTCCTTCATCTCATGGAAACTCCTTGATTTCAACAAAAACTCCTTGGTTTTAACAAATTCCTTGGTTTTATCATATTTCCCTAAAATCATGAAAATATTATGAAAATTGGAAAAAAAACGTGTGGGACCAAGCTCCTTGGCCGGTCAGCCATGCCTTGGCCATGGCCGGTCCCACACTTCATGATTCCTCCCTTTTTATTATTTTTCCTTCATCTCATGAAGTTTTGATGATTTCGTCAAAAAACCCTGATTTCTTCATATTTTCTCAAATGATTGCTCAAATGCACATCAGAAAATATCAAAATTCTCAGAATTAACATACGGACACTATGGTGACGTGAGCATGTTACCTTGGCCAACCAAGGTTGGCTCTTTGGATTGCAAGAAGCCGGTCCCACGTATTCTCATGATTTGACCTAATTTGCACAATTGCACGTATTATGTCCAAAACTCTTCCAAACAACTTGGAACTTGATGGAACGATCATCAACTGATCCCGTAAACAACCAGGGGTGGTTTCATAAACCCTTGGTCGGTCCCTCATCTCTTCATAATTAATTGGGTTTTATCACCTAAGGTTCAGCATTATTTTAATAAATGATTAAACCAGCATTTAATCATCCTTTCATCATCAAATCAACTGGTCTTCAGGAGACCTCGATATTTGCTCACATGAGCATCTGGGCACTACATGGTTGATCCATAATCCCATGTAGCCGGTCCTTCCTTCGCTCCGTGGTTAATTTTCAATAAACCATCAGTTAATCATCAATTGATCAAATTAGTGTTTTGAGTCCAAGGTTAAATGATTCCAGATTCAAATGCTAATAATTTTACGTTGAACCCGTGATCAACACTTTATTTATCATACTCGGTTCAAATGCCAGTATCTTATTTGGTCATGCTACCAATAATTCATCGAATGAGCAACATTTGCTCAAATGAGCAATATTTGCTCAAACCAAGGAATACTGGTTCAACTATCAATATTCAACAATTCATCGAATGAGCAATATTTGCTCACATTAACTTATTCACAAATTGTATCTCTGTCTCAACAGACATGTTCAATTCATGAGTCTCAGAACATTTCCAAACCACGTTCGACTCAACAAAACAAGGACTCATCGTCCCATGAAGTCATGAAGTGAGCAACTGACTAATTAAATACACGTCTGCCTTGCAGATTCCACAATCACACGAGACATCAATCATGTCACATGGGGGATATTAACTAGGGTTTTGGTCTGGCGGTCTACGGCACGTTTTTTCATACACACTATGAGAATGTGAGCAAGTCGTGCAATCATTCGAAGGAGTTAACAAAGTAGTGGGTGGAAAATCAACCAAGTCTCCGCACGTTGAGCAACTGGTTTTAACACGATTTCCACTTCCCCATTATTTGATTCCATCAACTGTCACACTTCATGAGATCATGGTGTTTTCAATTCCAACAATATAAATAAGTCTCTGAATGATGATTGAAACAAAAAACAATCTCACGTCAAACAGACAACACGAGATTAACAATCCAACTCTCAACAGAGCAAATTTAATCATTCAGAATTTATCTTATTCTCAAAATACACAACACACCTACAATCTTCGATCACCATTGATCTCACACATTTATCAGCTTCCCTCATACAGATCGACCCATCCTCTCTTGTGACCGAATTTACTCTGGAACGGCCATTGTCTTCGTTTAGGCCGGAGTACTACAGATTGATCTCTCGAATTCAAAGCACTCCCTTCTTGCAGTGCATCTGTGTGAGGTTAAACATTTCGCTCGGTTCAAGGAGTCTCCTCCGTACATCATCTCCTCAATTCCGTAAAAACCAGCAAATCGTTTTGCCCCATCTACACCATTCCAAGCCGACTGACGCCTGCGGCTCCCATTCCAAGCCGACGCTTCTCACCTCACCATTTGACGGTCTACTCAGCAAATAAAAGCTATACAAGGCCGCCAAACACGGGATCATGAACTCTCCTTACCTCTCGAATAAGGTTAGTCGGACTTTCCTGACCATCTTGCATGTCTTACGTTTCGATTCTGTCCTCGTCTGTCACCATCATATGCTTACCTCGCAACAAGGCACCTGTTCCGAGCTAAGCAGGGGACTTAATGTTGATGGTGGTTTTTTAACTTAGGGGTAAAGTCGTAAAACCCTAGTCGACAAAGTGACGTCACAGAACTTGAGTAATAATGTCCAAACTAAGCACATTTATTGAACCCTTTAATTTGTCTACGAGAAAATTACCAGGGTACCTATTTTTTTTTTTAAATGCTAATTAGGGTTTCGACAAGCCAAAACCCTAATTCTCACACGTCACGTGCCAATGGATCATCATGCCAGCCACATCCTACCGCGACAAGGCATGCCAACCATGCTAGCCGCACCCCTATGCCAATGGCTCATCATGCCAGCCACATCCTACCGCACCAAGGCATGCCAACCATGATAGCCGCACCCCTGTGCCAAGGAAAAATCATGCCAGCCACACCTACCGCGCCAAGGCATGCCAACCATGCTAGCCGCACCCCTGTGCCAATGCCAAACCATGCCAGCCACACCTACCGCGCCAAGGCATGCCAACCATGCTAGCCGTACCCCTGTGCCAATGGAAAACCTTGCCAGCCACACCTACCGCGCCAAGGCATGCCAACCATGCTAGCCGCACCCCTGTGCCAATGGCAAACCATGCCAGCCACACCTACCACGTCAAGGCATACCGACCATGCTAGTCGCACCCCATGTGCCAATGGCAAGCCGTGCCAGCTACATCTCCACGCTAGAGCATACCAAGCATTCTTACCGTCCCAACACACCATGCACAACACTGGCTGCCGAAACAAGGGACTGCAACAATCAACGACCATCTTTCAATCACAGGAGCAAATCCTAGCCGTCCAAGGTTACCAGACAACACATGGTAACCTTTGACCCAAAAACCTAGCTTGGTCACGCCAAACCCTTGCCAAGCCAAACCTCACCTTGCCTTGGCCCTAGCAATGCTAGCCGCACCATGCGCCCATGGCATGCCAAGCCCTTGGCCCCGCCATGCCAAGCCAAACCATTCACGCCAAACCCTTGGCCACACATGCCAAGCCAAACCGCACCTTACCTTGGCCCTAGCCATGCTAGCCGCACCATGTGCCAACGGCATGCCAAATCCTTGGCCCCACATGCCAAGCCAAACCGCACCTTGCCTTGGCCCTAGCCATGCTAGCCGCGCCATGTGCCAACTGCATGCCAAACCCTTGGCCCCACCATGCCAAGCCAAACCGCACCTTACCTTGGCCCTAGCCATACTAGCCGCACCATGTGCCAACGGCATGCCAAACCCTTGGCCCCACCATGACAAGCCAAACCGCACCTTGCCTTAGCCCTAGCCGTGCTAGCCGCACCATGTGCCAACGGCATGCTAAGCCCTTGGCCCCACCATGCCAAACGAACCTAGCCGCGCCACCATGCTGGCCTTCCCTACGTGGCTACCAAAACGAAGGCGTGCGACAATCAACGGTCCCCCTTCAATCCCAGGAGCAAATCCTAGCCATCCAAGGTTACTAGATAACGCATGGTAACCTTTGGCCCGAAAACCTAAGTTTGGCCACGCCAAACCATGCCATGCCAACGGCATGCCAACCTAACCGCGCCACCATGCTGGCCTTCCCTACGCGGCTACCAAAACGAAGGCGTGCGACAATCAACGATCACCCTTCAATCCCAGGAGCAAATCCCAGCCATCCAAGGTTACCAGACAACGCATGGTGACCTTTGGCCCGAAAACCTAAGTTTGTCCACGCCAAACCATGCCGTGCCAACAGCATGCCAACCTAGCCATGCCACCATGCTGGCCTTCCCTACGCTGCTACCAAAACAAAGGCGTGCGAATTTCAACGGTCGCCCTTCAATCCCCGGAGCAAATCCTAGCCGTCCAAGGTTACCAGACAACACATGGTAACCTTTGACCCAAAACCCTAGTTTGGTCACGCCAACCTAGCCGCGCCACCATGCTGGCCTTCCCTACGCGGCTACCAAAACGAAGGCGTGCGACAATCAACGGTCCCCCTTCAATCCCAGGAGAAAATCCTAGCCATCCAAGGTTACCAGATAACGCATGGTAACCTTTGGCCTGAAAACCTAAGTTTGGCCACGCCAAACCATGCCATGCCAACGGCATGCCAACCTAGCCGCGCCACCGTGCTGGCCTTCCCTAAGCGGCTACCAAAACGAAGGCGTGCGACAATCAACGGTCGCCCTTCAATCCCAGGAGCAAATCCTAGCCATCCAAGGTTACCAGACAACGCATGGTAACCTTTGGCCCGAAAACCTAAGTTTGTCCACGCCAAACCATGCCGTGCCAACAGCATGCCAACCTAGCCATGCCACCATGCTGGCCTTCCCTACGCTGCTACCAAAACAAAGGTGTGCGACAATCAACTGTCGCCCTTCAATTCCCGGAGCAAATCCTAGCTGTCCAAGGTTACCAGATAACACATGGTAACCTTTGACCCAAAACCCTAGTTTGATCACGCCAACCTAGCCGCGCCACCATGCTGGCCTTCCCTACGCGGCTACCAAAACCAAGGCGTGCGACAATCAACGGTCGCCCTTCAATCCCCAGAGAAAATCCTAGCCATCCAAGGTTACCCGACAACACATGGTAACCTTTGACCCAAAACCCTAGTTTGGTCACGCCAACCTAGCCGCACCACCATGCCATGCCAATGGCATGCCAACCTAGTCGCGCCATGATGGCCTTCCCTATGCAGCCACCAACAAACGAAAGCGTGCGACGATGAACGACTACCTTTCCTCTTAAGATGCAAAATCTCGACCGTCGAAGGTCACCAATCTAGAAAGTCTCCTAAGCTCGACTTGCCAAGCAACAACAATATACTATACATGTTTTCTACAAAAAACATTCGAGACATCAACACATATCACAAACTGGGGGATCCTCTTTGGGTATTGGTTTGGCGGTTCACATCGTGCGGCGTACACTACGCCCGTCATAAGGAAGTTTCATAAGGATGAGGCGTTTAGTAAATACAGGGAGTTAATGGTGTAACGTTCTTTTTATGGAACATCAATTCCATGCGTTAACGGTTTTATGGAACATCAATTCCATGCGTTAATGGTTTTATGGAACATCAATTCCATGCGTTAACGTTACCATGGATTAAAGAGAAAACAAAATGCGAAATGCAATAATGCTTGGTAAATTACAAGGTGAAAATGGCTATGAGCTACATTAAGTTACACTACAAAAGTAACTAAAATGGATTAAGCTATTGATGCAACATGTTATGAGATGTACACTAATAAGAAAGATTAAAAGAAAACACTGAGACTAAAGATGGAGTGACTGAGAACCAAAAGCTAGAATATGAGATGACAAAATAAGGTTTAGTTATGCAGATGAAACTGAAAATAAAAACCTACAGTTAAGATATTACAGGTATTGTATGATACAGGGCAATGATGCTTATAAAGTTATAGCTAAGATTACAAAGATAAGATGCAAATGACATTTTTAACCATGCAAAGTATATGATGATGCAATTGTCTAAACTACAAAAACAGAAAATAAAGAAGAGAAAATGCAACAACACAAAATGCAAATAGACTGAAAAGGAGATGCACATATGTAGATATACAATTGGAGTTACAGCAATATGCAGTGGGTTATATAACAAATGGATCTAATACTTCACAGAGCACTATATGACTACTTATCAGGCTATTACTAACTCACAGAATAAGAAAGGATTACAACATCAACTAAAACAAAAAGTTTCAACTTACAACACACTAAAGAGCTATAAAATGCAAAAAGAGAAATAAGGAATAACTAAGCTACTAAGCTACAGGTTGTAAGGACCAATGGACTGTAAACTAATAAGCTACAGAAAACAAAAGAAAACTTACAAGGATACTAGAGAACTAACAAGAATATGATGCAGACAACTTAACTGATACAAAATTAACAACTACAGCAAATAATAAAGAGATGTGATGACAATTATATACAAAGATGGTTGCAAACAACTAAGTTAAATAAACTACACAGAAGACTATAACAGAAGACAAATAAACTATACTAATAACATGAAAACAGAAAAATATAAACAGGGTTATAAAAAAAACAGTAAAGTTAACTAAAGAAACAACTACACTGCCACCAAGTCCCAGGCAACGGCGCCAAAAACTTGGTAGGCTTAGGAAATGTTACCTACAATGATACTGCAAGTGCACAGTGACAGTTTGTGTAAAGTGCAAGCACAGGTCGATCCACAAGGACTTGGAGAGTGTAATGATGAAGCTATATTCTACTTACTGAATTTCAACAAGAAGTCACACAAAGGGACTTGAAGAGTGTAATGATGAAGCTATATTCTAAAGAGGAACTAACAAGCAATGAGAGTAAATGCACTAGGATTGTCAAATCCACCACTAACTCTTGTTATGTATTCAACTAGTTTGAGTATTCTTGCCCTTGTAACAGATAAGGAAGATGTGTCAATTCTACCACTTACCTAAGGAGTTTCACCAATAGATAGTTCAATTCTCAGCTAAGGTATCAACCCAGAGCACTAATTGTCTAGTTAAGCACAACTAGTCAAGGGATTAACAACAATCACTTAAGCATGAACTGAAGTACAATCAAAACAGTTTTATCCTAACTACAATGCATACTTGGCATACATTATGAGAGCAAAGCATTGAAGCACTAAGATTGAAACTATCTTAACAGTTTAAGTATTCAAGAATAACACAATTAGCATGAATAACACAGCAGAGAGCTAAGGCTTCATTTGATTCCTAGTAGAATAATTTAGAACATACTGAACATGATAAAACACAACTGAATTAAACTAACAATTAAACCCTAAAAATTCAGAGAGCCTTTCTTACACAAAGAACAATTCTATTTATACCTAGAATTCTCTTCTCACACTCAAAATCCAAATTAAATGCATACCCTACAAACCCAATCGTCTGAATTGCTTGTCCCTCTTCCAATTCGCCTCTGCAACTTCATTAATTCGATGTTGGGGAAATCCTAACTCCATCTATCTCGAGCTCAGCTTCTAGGGATTTGGGAGAAGCTGTGTTGGAGATAGCTAGAGCTAGGAGAAGGTGTGATGGCTGCTGTCGGGCGAAGAACGAGATGTTGGTGATGTTGGCTTCTGCAAATGGTCGGGAGAAGGGGAAGAAAAAATAGCAGAGAAGAAAGAAGAGAGGAGAAGACGAAGAACAAACTGGGTTTGTCTTCTGGTCGATGGGTGAAGGGGCAGACAGCTAGGGTGTGTGGCAGGTGCTTCGAGTAATGATGCATCGAGCGAAGAAGCCGTTGGATGCAGCTGCTTGATTCAATCTAACGGCTCAGGATTGAGCGGGCTTGGATTCGGGTCATGGGTAGTTTAAGCCCATGTCTTTGTAAACAGGTTGCAACGGATGCGCAAGCGAGTTGCAACTTCTTTTCCACAGTCGGTAGTCTCCAATTTTCTGCTCTTTTGTCTCCTCAATTCATCCAAGCTTTATTTAGTACCTAAAAACACAAAATTAATTAGTACAAGTATTTATTCTTGAAAACAGAGAAAATACAGAATTTGGGATAATATTTGATTTTAAAGCACAAAAGATGAGTTAATTGCCAATAAAATGGTGTAGAAATATGCAATATTTGGCACTCATCAAGCCGCACCACCATGCCATGCCAATGGCATGCCAACCTAGCCGCGCCACGTTGGCCTTCCCTATGCGGCCACCAACAAACGAAAGCGTGCGACGATCAACGGCTACCTTTCCTCTTAAGATGCAAAATCTCGACCGTCGAAGGTCACCAAGCTAGCAAGTCTCCCAAGCTCGACTTTCCAGGCAACAACAATATACTATACATGTTTTCTACAAAAAACATTCGAGACATCAACACATATCACAAACTGGGGGATCCTCTTTGGGTATTGGTTTGGCGGTTCACAGCGTGCGGCGTACACTACGCCTGTCATAAGGAAGTTTCATAAGGATGAGGCGGTTAGTAAATACAGGGAGTTAATGGTGTAACGTTCTTTTTATGGAACATCAATTCCATGCGTTAACGGTTTTATGGAACATCAATTCCATGCGTTAATGGTTTTATGGAACTTCAATTCCATGCGTTAACGTTACCACCTCTTCCAATTTATTCACCCATTTTTCCATTCCTTAATGAGACCAGAGTACGTTTCACTTCGACTTGTATAAATAGGTCTTACCTATTTCCACCGAACAACAGGTTCATTCGGGAATACACAACACTCAGAAAATACTTGCTAGCTTACCATTTGTTAGCCTTCCCACTTTTCTGATACAAGTCGTAGTAACACAACTACTCTTCCAGAATCAAATATTCTGGTCTCATCACTTTCCTTGCTTCCCTCCCCAAAACCAACCCATTCTCCTTCAATTTGTGACCGAAGCAAGTCTGGAACGGCCATTTCTTAATTTAGGCCAGACTTGTACAGATTGATCTCTCGAATCTAAAGTACTCCCTTGCAGTATATTGTTTAGGGTTTAAATTGTTTCTCACCCGTACACCCAAAATTACCGAAATTAGCAGAAACTATTTTCACCTACAAACAGAAGGTTACCTCGATCTCCACATGCATCAACTATACCAGTCGTACAAATACCTCAAAACATGTTCCAGGAGTTGTTGACACTACACCAAATTATGGGATTAGAAACAGAACCAAGCCGTTACTAAAACGGGTTGTAACGGCTCCTGCCTGTTGCAAAAGTGGGTGTTACATTTTTTTTGTAACGGCTTTGTGGCCGTTACGAATATTGGTTGTAACGGCCCTGTAATGTGTTGTGAGCCGTTACTAATTTGCCACGTGGTAACAGCTTCGGACCGTTACAAATTTCTTTTGTAACAACGATGTCGTAACAGCTTAGAGCCGTTACGAACTTTTTGTAACACAGAAAATTTCTGCCGGTCAACATTGACACTGGTCAAAATTGGTCGATATTGACCAATTTTGACCAGTCAGTATTGACCTAATTTAGTTCATTTTCTCACGGAAATAATAGGGATTTTCGTTAACCTCGCATCCACCTTTCATATAATCCACATTCAACAATCAATTCATATCACATTCAACAATGAATTTACATTACATTCAACCAATTCATGTCAACAAAGAACATAAATTCTTCTAAGTACCAGTATTTTTGTTAAGTATCAAATTTTAAGGGAATAGATAAAAACTAAGTTCCAAATTTCTAATGCAATACACAGAAACTTACTAACTTCCTACATAGAAGCCGATTGGTCCATTTGCTCATCCCCTCAAGCTCATCCCCGGTGCCCATCTCGACGATATTAAGCACAATCTTGCTCCTTCGCAGGAAAGAAAGAAAGACATTACGGCAACGTCTTCAATTCTCTCAGGCTATCGAAAAACATCATAATCAATTCAATCCAGCAAGAGTTGGTAAACACTAATTTAGATGGAACTGAGAAAACAATGACAAACCTTCTCTTCTTTCTTCTTTTTCTTTCTCCCAAGTTCTTTAGTTGTTTCCACCTAAAACCACCAATCAAATTTCAGTATATACAACTATTCTGATATTACGAAGCTTATAACATAAACCTTATTCACCCCAAGGAACCACCTAGGTTAAACTGAAAGATACTACCATGGCTGAGAACACAATAAGAACACAACTGAGAACACAATGCGTCTTCCAAGATGCGACTCCTTATATAATTTCACTAGTTGCTCCATAACAGCCCTGTTGACACCCCTTGATGTACCTTCAGGAGTGGTGGAAACCTGGCAACACAAGTGGATGATTAATAAACCAATAAAGTTCTAAGACATCAGTAAAAAGCAAATGGATTAAAAGAGACCCTTGCATCATATTGGTGTAAATCCTTGTCGGGTAAATCAAAAAAAATGGTTTGCTTTGACCACACATTTGATTCCAGTAGTACCCTTGCCAGGTCGAAGAGGAAATCGCATAGATTTACCGGACGCAGGGAAACAGCCGACTGGGTGCTAAAGACAAGTCTCGAGCTTGCTGAGTTACTTGACCAAACCGTGGTGCTCAGCCGAGACAAACATCCAAGTGTGTAATGCGATCCCACGATCCAGAAATGGAGTGGCAGATCTATCTAAAGCCATGAAATCATACATATCCTGAAAAGAGTTAAGTAAGGAGCTATTAGCTAAGGCATCAACAGTAAAATTAAATGAATAAAAAGCAATAAAGATAAGAAATGAGATATTAATGGTGCATTAACTACGCACAGGAGAAGGTGAATGCACACACACACATGTATATGAAATATTGTTTTTCATATTTCACAGACATACACAAATTCTGTTAAAGCTAAGTGACATGCTTATATGATTTACAAGCTTAATAATCTATAACTACCTTGTCCATTAACCGAGAATGCAATAGTTTTGTCACCGACAAGCAAATCCTAATCTTTTCCAAAGCTTTATATTAATCGACAGAGTATATATCTTAAGGACATTAAAACTCTTAAGGACCAAACCAGTAAACACGAATTGGAATTATAACACCAGGTGGAGTTGCAGGTGTTGAAGCTGCATCTACCTACAATGGCTGAGCATCGACTTGGAGCTTGCATTGAAACACTCATTGCAGGTCTTTGAGAAAATACTGGTGCAGTGTTATTACCTGCAGGGATAAAAGGCCTTTGCGCAGGTGTAGGTGCAAAGGGGTGAGACATTGTACGGCCAGGAATGAAACCCATTTGAGAGGGACCACCCACCAACTGAGCCAGAACCAAGAGTACCACCCAAAGGTTTCCCAGTTTGATATGGTATATTAGCAACTTCTTGAAAAAGGTGACGAACAAAGGGAGAAAAATTGAGTTAAAATCTAATTACACTAAACAACATAAGGAGAGCATGTAATACTGAAAATTAATAACAAGATTCAACTTCCTCAATAAATGAAACACAAATTCTAGGAAAACTCAGATTTTGAACCAACGCAAAGAGTACCATTAAAAGGATAAAAGCATCCAAAATCAATTCTATCCAACAAATTATTGAACACCAAGTGTCACTTTGCATTGCTTTATTAATAATTACCACTCGATGCATTTCCGGTGAACATATATCACATCTGGTCGTGATGCCTCATCCCCTACCACTTCTTCTCCACTGGCAATATGTAGCATGGATCCAGAACCCTAAGTGTGCCCATACAGAAACAGGGAAAATCAACAATTGAAGAGATAATAAATTATAGCTATAAATCACCAAACAAGACAAATAAATATATTTTTTCCACATTGACAAGGTATAGATGAAACATTGTGCTTAAGCATATCAAAGCTTCATGTGCTACTCTGATTTAGACAATTATATAGAACATGTGTGTGTATTAATTTCAATTTAAGCAAAATGAGATTTACCTCTGATATCTTTAAGGTTTGGCATAATGCACAAGATCAATACATGCTCGACGTTTTTTTTTTCTTCGCCTCATGTATACAAACAATTCGAAAAAGCAAGGACCATCCTAGAAATTAATAGCAGTAGGCAACTTAAGTATTCAATAAAATAAAACTTATGATAACTGATAAGATGAGTATGCAGAAAATTGACCTAAATTATATGTGCGAGCGAGGTGACGGTTGAGGGAAGCATAATTAACTGAGTAAAGACAAATATCTTGTTTATGCCACTGTTGATGCAATTGTTGGGACATCAATAAGCCTGTAGTTTCCTCCAATTGGAACCTGTTGATCGAACCGACAAAAACATTAGCATACAATTTAAACAGAACTCTGTCTAGATGAACAACATACTATTTTTCTGTAAAGCCAACACCAAACTAGCACACAAGTTACACAAGTTCACCTACAAATCAACTTAACCCATGAATTCATTAATATCTTCTCCATCCTGAGCCTGAGAATGACAAAATTCCAAACCTAATCTACCAATTCTTCTTCTCTTAAGTCGACCACAGAACCATCTTCTACAAACCCTAAATCATCATCAATTGCTGAATTCAAATCAGTTCAAACCCCTAAAATCAATTGAGCCATATTTGTAACTCAATCACCACCAGAAATACCTATTGAATCTTCAATTCTTTATCTCTTTCTCGCCATGAATAAGCACCAAAAATCTGAAATCCTATGTTCTTCGCAGCATCAGAATCATCGATCACAACACCCATCACTTATATCTGCTTCACCAATCATCAGAAAACAAAGGAGAAAAAGTATATTAAGATCAATAGAGAGAAGAAAAAAAACCTATAAATCGAATTTCTAGCCTTGGAAGAAAGATTAAAGCTATTTAGATTTAATACTTAAATCAATACCTTGAATTGAAGAGGAACCAATACCCTTTTCACCGAAATCCCTACTGAAACCCTAATTTCTCCGGAAACCATCAATCTATTGAAAACCTAATTTCTACTTTCTGTCTCTCTTTGTACAGGACAAGCGGATACAAACATCATTGGAAGAAAAAAAGGAGGTAAAGAGAAGAGAGATCGAGGGAAGAAACTAAGAAGAGAAAGAGGTTTCTCTTTTTCGTCTCTGTGGAAGAGAGAGACTTTTGACGGAAGAAAAAAAGAAACGAAATAGATTCGAGAGATGGGACTTAGGGTTAGATAGAATTTTTTGGGAAGAAATATCATGTAGTATTAGGGAGCTTGGGTGGAAGTAGCCATCCAAGTGTGACCATCTAGTGTGACGAAGCGTGTGAATGGCACGCCTAAAAAAAATTTCGTAACGGCTGAACTCTGTTACAATATTTTCTAAATTTCGTAACGGCTATTGTCTGTTACAAATATTTTCGTAACGGCCATTTGTAACAGGATTTTGTAACGGCCAGTAAGCCGTTACAAATTTCTGTTACTAATCCGGGAATTTGGTGTAGTGTGAAGTCAATTTGACATTGGTCGAGATAGTCAATCAAATGACCCCACCAAAGACCAACACTCCACTAGTGACAACAACTCAACCTCTCCCACTAGAGAACGTGTCTCAACCGACCGACACATTACAACCGATTAGTCATCAAGAGCGGTTGGGATGACATTTTAGAAATTATAGCTCGATGGCTAACCAGATCTCGTCTGCACCTGGGGCCATGAGTTTGAGCCAAGACTAGTCATTGCTCGAAACGATATCCAAGAGTCAGTTGACTCAAGAATGGAAAGAATATCCAAAGAGCAAGAAAATAGGCTCAAGCTGTTCATTAACAAGCTCAGAACGGACCCCACATATACTTTCAAAGATGTCCCACCGTTTAAAGAAGTGATAGTGTAAATTACCGAGAAAGTTTCACTTGCTAAACTACATGAGCTTCAAAGGAGATACAGACCCAAACGAACATGTGTTTCACTCTGAACAACAAATGGCATTGTATCTCGAGAGCACTCTGATACTAGCACGATTTTTCTCAAACAGTTTGGAAGACGATGCGTTAACGTGGTTCTGGTGTTTACCACAAAACTCAGTAAAGTCATTTCAAGACATCAAAGAGCTATTCACCCAACTCGTTGAACATCAAACAAGCTGATGTTCTATAAGGAGTATTAGAGTAACCCAACATGAAGATGCGATTCACAGACTTTTTGAGAAGGCTTAAGGCTGCAGCACCACCATTAGAAAAGACTCGAGAGAAATTTTTCTGCATCCTTTTAAAGAATCCTTTGTTACAAGTTAAGATGAGGGACTGTTTCACTGGCTCAGAGTTGAATTATATGAAAAAAGTATACAACTGTTAATGGTGGGTTTTCGTTTAAGTAAAAAATTGTAAAAGCCAAAATTATGCGCTGACATCCTGCAAAGGATAAAGCCACTGATAAGTGATGAATACTTCTCCACTTTACTAATTCACCTAGAATAGAGCATGTGGCAAAAATCCTAGTATTCTGTGAATCAAATACACAAAATTCATCCAGGTTAGAGCATGTACCAACAATCCCATATACCCTATGAATTTATAGCATTATCAATTAATGCATGACCAACCTTGTATTTCTTGTGATGTTCCCGCTGAACTCTCATTATTGGTGCTGCATGACGACTGAGTGTTGCTCTCAACAGAGTAACATGAATCTCCAAGTGTCACTAATGAGGTATGCATGAAATACCCGTACAGGCTACAACTCTCGGTGTGTTATACTAGCCCGATCGAGCATCTGGACTGTCCATGTCAGTCTCAGAAATAATCACGACCACGCAAGTTGGACGCATGATTTAACTAGCCTATACGATCCTCAACAGGAGCAGGCTACCACCTTAATGACCAACGGCGGGCCCGTTTATGCTCTGGTCGGTCGAACGCATGACATGCCTCCAAAACAATCACCAAACGCCAGCCTGGAAAAGGATGGTCGAACTGGTGAAACCGTTTGGAGAAGGTTCGCACGAACAAGGCCGCCAATATCGATCTCAAAATAGTCACGACCGACCAACTTCACCGGCATGTTTGGACGGCGTGGTTCATCCCATGACCGGTTGGACAAGCATTGTCCTGCACACCAGCGGGCCCACTTTCTCCTTACCTGACCGAAATTCTCACGACCAAGCCAGGGAGGAGCAAACGCTCGCCAAAAGTTCAGCCGGCGTGATACTTTAAGGGTCGTAGGAAATTCCACTAAGTGTCTTAAATTGATCACGACCATCCAACTTCACAGACATGTTTGGATGGCTTAGATCAAGCCTATAACTGCCAGACAGGTATTGGCGTGTTCACCACCGGCCCAATGTGGGTCCCACATGGTCGGCCTCCCCAAAAGAAGAGCGTAGCTTGCCAATTCATCCAGAAAAAGTAACGTGGACATGAAACCCTAATTAGGGTTTACGGCATATCACATGTGTCGCAAATCAGTCACGACCATCCATCTTCGCAGGCATAGATAGAGGGTGTAGATGTAGACTCAAAGGGTTCCAAGCATGTCAATACAATCACCGTGGGCCCGTCTATATGTGTGACCAATCGACCAAGGTCGGCCATGGCCGAGCACCTCGATTCGTGCGCCCAAACTAGGCATGGTCGCACGGTTTCCAATTGCAAACCAATCTCGACCACTCCTCTTCGCCGGAAGAATCAAGTGGTTTAGATCGCACCCATACGAGATGAGCTAGCATGCATATGAACACCGGTGGCCCACCTCCATACATGACCAATCGGTCCCTCCAAAATCGCCCTATAAGCTCGATTTCGGTTGAGCTGAAAGTGGGCTTACACACCTCCGAAACCCTAATCCAACGGTCGCAGATGTGGGTCGCAAGTCATCTCGTCCGTCCAACTTCGCCAGCTTGGTTAGGCAGCCCTGGCCAGGAGTTAGGCGACCAGCAAGGCATCACCACGATCACCGTCCACCACTCTTCCACATGAAGTTATCGGCCAAAGCGTGGTTTGCCCATACAACCTCCAAACGATCACTCGAAGATGGATGGACGTGATGCTATTTTAAGACTCTTACTTCGTGACTTACTCCGTTAAGCCTTAAAACAGTGATGCTTCACACATGCTGAATATATTCGATGCGTTACCTGCATAGAATACACACGATATTTCATAAATATCGACTTCCTAAATAACTTAGTTATTTAATCCATCATCACATGCTACTTTCTGTGGGTCCCACGATCCACACATTCGAGACATCAAACGTGTCACAAGGCGGGGATACTTACGGGGTATTGGTGCGGCGGTTTACGGCGTGAAGCGCACAACGCGCCATCACAAGAACGTGTCAGGAAGTCATGGACGGTTAGTGATGACGGGAGAAGTGGGCAAGACTGGTCGTGTGACACTTACACACAACTCCACTACTCCATCACTCCACTTCCTCCACTTCCTATGAGAGACGTGGGTTAGGCTTAATGACTTGTATAAATAGGTTCTCCTCCCTATTTCCAAAAACGAGACAAGACAGAAAACCAAGTGTTGATACAATCGTATGCCAACACCAGAACTGATAGCTTACATTCTGCAGGCCAGTTCAGCTTTCTGATACAAGTCGTACACAGCCAACACCTTCACAATATCAACACCTTCTTCATTTCCCTCCCTAAGATCAACCCCATCTCCTTCACTTTGTGACCGAAGCAAGTCTGGAACGACCATTTCTTGGTTTAGGCCAGAGTTGTACAGATTGATTTCTTGAATCACAAGCACTCCCGTGCAGTGTATTTGTTTAGGATTTAGATTCATATCTCATCCACACACCCAAATTACCAAAACCGGCATAAATAGTTTTCACCCATAGATAATTGGCGACTACAGTGGGAGGTTAATCTCTCGGTTGCAAAATTGAATTCTCAATATTCATTCCAACCTTCTCGATTTTGGGGATAGATCTTGGTTTCGATTCAATCATTAACCTATTCATTTTCGGTTTTCATCTTCGCCCGCTAGATTCTTCGGAAACCATAAATGATTCAGATGTCATGGGAAGTGTGGCTAGAATGCTGGAGGATGTCCTGGCAAATCAAGCTGGTATCGCTAGAAGGCAGAGAGAAACCTTTCGCCTTTTTAATGATATAGCATCTCAATTACAAGAAGGATCGGCAGGCACTTACCCAGACAATGCAAGAAATATTGAATCCTTATCTAAAAGTCACGCCTTTACCAGTGGAGATGCAGAGAGAGCGCGTAGCCACAGGGGACTCAAGAAAGACGAACAACATGGTCCAGCTGACGACAGAGACTCGAGATAACTTCATAGAAGAAAAGACTCGTCCGGGATGCAACCACGTCTGCCGGATAAAGAAAAGGAGCCTGCAGCTTATGGAGCCTTGATGGAAGATTTGTATCTCAAGACTCTTTCCGAAGCTCAGAAGACTGCCCAGTCCACAGCGACCTTTCATCCAAATGAAGAAATGCTCGAGGAGGGAGAGATCAATAAAGGAACACGTGAGTACAGAGGATGGGAGCGTTCAATTCATTCACCCAGTAGTGATATTACGACGACTTCCGCATTCCGTCACCCAGTCAAGCGATCCGCAGATATGATGACACACACTGGCCTTCCAACTCCGTCTCCGAAGCGTGCTTCACATCAAACCCACATAGAGACGTCACGACATCCACTAGCGCAAGAACATCTAGACTCAAGGTATCCGCACTTCCCTTTCCCAATGAAAAATATTTTGGAGATGCTGGAGGCGTGGGTACGAAACGGAGAGGTGGAGCTACCTCCTGTATGGCGTCCACCGACCGATCAAGAAATAATGGACCCGAGATATTTTAATTATCACCGGTTCCTTCACCACCCTACCAGTGAATGCAACGGATTGAAGCGCATTGTTCGGAAGAAGCTTAATTCAGAAGAGTAGCTTTCCCTCTCTGAAAATTAGTGTGGACGATTTCCTTGGATAGGTTTCTTGGGAAGATTCAGTTTCGTGCAAATGAGGCTCCAAAGAGCAAGTAAGTTCTATCAAACAATTTTATGAGAAAGATAGTTTTAGAATTTATTGGGGACTTGACATCCCACACCAGAGAAAGAGATTCAATGATCAAACATCATGTTTGTTTCCTTTTCACACGATATTTACAATTTCATGTGACATGTATAATCATTCGTAACCAAGATGCAAATTCTATTTAGAATAATCTCTTTCAGCAAATCAATTGTTCACAAAACTATCTCAAAAAGTAAACCAGTTCAAAATTCAACCACCTATTAGTTCAAAACCTAAGACAATTGTGAAAGGAAATCCTCGCAATCACTCAAAAGCATCTAAATAAAGAACACAAGTAGGCGGCACGAATCCTTCAAGGAATGCCCTTCAGCAGCAACTCGTCCTTCTGAGCAAGAGCGGCTTTCATCCTTTGGAGCGCGGCCTGTTTCAGCTTCAACTCCTTAGATAACTTTTCAACCTCTTCTTCCTGGCGAGCAATACAGTCTGCGGAAGGAACCTCGTCTTGCAATTTCTGAAGCTCCTGGATCTCAGAGAACCCTTTGAAGAACCAAGGAGCGTTGAAGTCGTACTGCACAAACACGTCTCGATGGCACTTCCAGTCTTCAATCATCTCCTCAGAAACGGTTCGACCAGTCGTGACTCTCATCCCATGGATAGAGAATAAAGCTTCCTCGACGCGGTTGACCAATGCAAGGCAACTTTTGAGCTTCGTAGTGGTAGAAATGTGGCCGTGATTCTTCCATATCACAGTGTATAACTCCTCGAATTGAGGCGGCACACTAAATCCCCCAACCAACACATGACCTGCATAAGGGGAATCGAAGGGAGGATTGAAGATAGCGCCGGAACAACAGTTGCCTTACCATTACTTCATCAGGAGGCCTTTCAGAAGAAGTCACCACGACTACTTTATCAGTTGGAACCTGCTCAGGAAGATCTTTAAGGGGAGCCACCTCAACAATAGCAGATGTTGCCTCTCCTGCATTCCTCCTTATGTCTACCTCACTATGAATGTTGATTTCCGTCACGACCTTGTCTACAAGCTCACTAAGGTTACCACTTGGGGAGGCACTCCGTCCAGTCGAGCTTGCACCATCTTTGTCCTGAAGAGGATCATTGTCGCCAGACCCTTCTTTGAGAGGATCACCAGACTTCTCCGTATGAAGATCAATATCGCCAGACCTCTCGTTATGACTACGAGCCAGTCTTGCGAAAGCATTTTCTTTCGAGATTCCCTGATCGCCAACAAAAGACTACCTTTAGTGAAAGTTGCTATGGAAGGACGAAACCAAGGGATCAAACAGAAAAAAATTTAAATACCTGCATATTGGAGGAATTAAGGATCACCGAACCACATGCCTGCTTCTTAGACCTCACTCCTGCTTGGGGGCTGCAGTCGTCAGCTCTGGTTCGTTTACCTGGGAGTGGTTTCAATCGAGAATGCTCCTTCAAAACTTCAGAAGATGGTTCGCCGCGGGAATCTGTCACAACCTCCTCCAAGAATTTCTGAAAGGTTAACATTTGCTCCCTCCAAAATTCCTTATACCTGCTAGTTACCGTCGTATTTCTTCCGATACGAAGGAAAGGAAGGCTATGCACTGACGAAAACGTGTCAGCATTAAGAATGTCCGGGAAAAGTTCTTTTGGAGCCTTCAACTGACGAAGAAATGGAACACCCTGGTCAAATCCCATTTTCCGAGCAGCCCTATCAATATTGTACGGAGTCACAGTAAATTCTTCGTCAAATAAAGACGGGACATATCCCGGAGTGCAGCTTCGCAAGTGAATAAGTTCTCCAAGACTTGCGGTTCCACCATCAGTACACAACACGGCATCAGGAACAGTAGCAAAAGTCTTTGGCTGAACAATGGAAGGATGGATCAGCCCCCATGGACGAAAATCTATGGAGGACACATTGTCGAAGACATCCACAAGCTTCACACCGGTTTTTGTACGTCTCTTCTGCCAACGAAGTATTCTCGAACCACCATACAAACTGCTGAGTGAAGTTGCAGGAATAGGAGCATAGCTTTTGAAATGTTCCCACAAAAACGCCTGAAGAAAAGCAATGTGGATATGCGACTCCACCTTCTTATACCCATTGGAAGCATGCATGTCCGTCGCTAAGGCGTCCAGATGAGAATACAGTGATCCAAGAAACAAGGCACCTAGGGGAAGGACCTCACCTTTTGACAGCCTTATAGCAAACATAACAAGGTCACCTCTTATGGTCTTCCTTCCAGAACCATCGTCAAATATGTCTCTGGATAGCCACAAAGACAGAAATGCAATCACGCTGAGCTTGTCTTCCAACTCCTGATCTGGTTTCGGGTCTGCAGGAGACCACTTCGACACCCACCAAGTGTAAAAGCATTTCTTATCTTTCTTCTCATTCTCCAGGTCATCAAATTCTCCCGCCTTTCGAAGTATAGCATTATAATCGCGACGTTCTGCATCAGAAAGTTTATAAAAGAAGCTTCCAGCGACAGGCAGGTTCATCAATGCAGCCACGCTTTCCAGAGTAATGGTCATGTCTCCCCATCTACATATGGATGTATGAGTAGATGGACGCCACCGAGAAATGAAAGTGATCAAGCCTGCCACATCTTTCTTAACTTGAAGAGCGGCGGATGCCATGACCGCATCAAGGATTTGCTCTTTGATCAAATTAGCATTAATACTCTTATTATTCAACATGCGTCTCATCCATCCTTCATAAGGACCCAACGGGGTATGACAAATCTTGAAGTCAATAGGTGAAGGTGGATACTCATTTCTCTGAAGACGGAATCTCATCACAAGTGCTGAAGAAGAGGATGGATCAGCTTCCATATTTTCTGAACCAGAGAGCAGGACTATCTTGTGAGAAGGATGTTTTATAATGTTCGGAAAAGGCACGGTGAAAAACTCATCATCTATGTTCGGCATATCTTTGAAGCTGTCAACACTCCCTGACTTGGCATCAACATTATTCCCAGAAGACATCTTAGCAGGAGCCTTTTTGTTCATTCTACAATAAAGAAGAAGCAGGGGAGTCAGTACTTGTACGAAAACGCGTATCATGGAATGTATAGTCCCGGCCGAGAAGGACACATATTCACGTTAAAGTACACCAAGCTAGGCAAAGCAGGCAAGGCCGGTATTGGGTCCAAACAAGGCCGGATTAGGCCACGTCACCAAACGAGGCAGGTGTTGGTTAAGTCCGCGAAACCCGTGTTGGTCGAGATTACAAGGCTAATATCCCCAAGCAAGACTGACATCACGTCGAGTCAGCGAGTACGCAAGCAAGACTGATATCATGTCAGTCAAGTAGGCTGGTGTTAGGTCACGTCAAGCCGGTATTGGTCAAGGCCGATCAAGGTCACAAGTCTGGTATTGGGCCACGTCAGTAAGCAAGTCCGGTCGAGGTCATGAAGACGGTGTTGGTCGAGGTCACAAGGCTGGTATAAGGTCGATGTTCGATCAGGCGTACACGGTGGGACCCACGTTCAATCAAGCATGTATGGCGGGCCCGCATTCATTCGCACGTATCATAGCACGATTTTTCTTTATTCATGGGAATCGTGTCTACGAAATTCAAGCCAAGGGTTTTTCAAGCTATAACCTAAAAGCTAGGTTTTGCATGCAACGGTGGAAAAAGAAGCAAAAACAACATGTTCATGGATTCACGACTTGTTTTACTAAGCAATCCTAGGGCGGTTTTGCTATCAATTTCGGTGGAAAAACTAATCATGATATATCTTGCAAAAGAGTTTACCTAAGAAATTAGGGTTTGAAAAAAAAAAAAACGTGAGAGCAAGGAAGAATGGACGAAGTACCTACCTCATACACGTGCAGCGACGAAGTCCGGCGGCAGCAACAAAGTTCGACGGCGGCAGCAAATCCGGCGTCGTCAACGGCATCGGCGTTGGTAGGGGCGGCAGCAAGGTCGTGGACGGGAGCTATATATAAGAAATATATATATATATATATATATATATGTGAGAAAAGAAAAGGGGTCGGTCCCTTTTATAGACAAATAATTGGAAGAATCCTAGTAGAAAAAGGATTCCTCTTTTGATTCAAACGCCCAAGGAAGGAAACCGGTCCCACCTAAAAATTCCATGCTTGCACGGCGCGTTCACATGGACAATTGCTAGCGGTCTGTCAAAGCTCTTCCGGTTAAACTCCTTTATCTCGTCTTTCTTGCATATGTATGTCACCATCTCATGCCTACCCCACAATAGTGTAACCATTATGTGCTAGGCAGGGGACTTAATGTTGATGGTGGGTTTTCGTTTAAGGCTAAAATTGTAAAATCCAAAATTATGCGCTGACATCCTGCAAAGGATAAAGCCACTAATAAGTGATAAATACTTCTCCACTTTACTAATTCACCTAGAATAGAGCATGTGGCAACAATCCTAGTATTCTGTGAATCAAATACACAAAATTCATCCAGGTTGGAGCATGTAGCAACAATCCCATATACCCTATGAATTTATAGCATTATCAATTAATGCATGACCAGCCTTGTATTTCCTGTGATGTTCCCGCTAAACTCTCATTATTGGTGCGGCATAACGATTGAGTGTTGCTCTCAGTAGAGTAACACGAATCTCCAAGTGTCACTAATGAGGCATGCACGAAATACCCGTACAAGCTACAACTCTCGGCGTGTTATACTAGTCCGATTGAGCATACATCTCTCGGAGTGTTATACTAGCCCGATCGAGCATCTGGACTGTCCATGTCAGTCTCAGAAATAATCACGACCACGCAAGTTGGCCGCATGATTTAACTAGCCTAGACGATCCTCAGCAGAGCAGGCTACCACCTTAATGACCACCGGCGGCCCGTTTATGCTCGGTCGGTCGAACGCATGACATGCCTCCAAAACAATCACTAAACGCCATCCCGGAAAAGGATGGTCGAACTGGTGAAACCGTTTGGAGAAGTTTCGCACGAACAAGGCCGCCAATATCGGTCTCAAAATAGTCACGACCGACCAACTTCACCGGCGTGTTTAGACGGCGTGGATCATCCCATGACCGGTTGGACAAGCATTTTCCTGCACACCGGCGGGCCCACTTTCTCCTTACCTGACCGACATTCTCCCAACCAAGCCAGGGAGGATCAAACGCTCGCCCAAAGTTCGGCCGGTGTGATGCTTTAAGGGTCGCAGGAAATTTTACTAAGTGTCTTAAATTGATCACGACTATCCAACTTCATTGGAATGTTTGGATGGCTTAGATCAATCTTATAACCGCCAGACAGGTATTGGCGTGTTCAACACCGGCCCAATGTGGGTCCCACATGGTCGGCCTCCCCAAAAGAAGAGCGTAGCTTTCCAATTCGTCCAGCCAAAGTAGCGTGGACATGAAACCCTAATTATGGTTTGCGGCATATCACATGTGTCGCAAATCAGTCACGAACATCCATCTTCGCAGGCATAGATGGAGAGTGTATATGTAGACTCAAAGGGTCCCAATCATGTCAATAAAATCATCGTGGGCCCGTCTACATGTGTGACCAATCGACCAAGGCCGGCCATGGCCGAGCGCCTCGATTCGTGCGCCCAAACTAGGCATGGTCGCGCGGTTTCCAATTGCAAACCAATCTCGACCACTCCTCTTCGCCGGACGAATCAAGTGGTTTAGATCGCACCCCTACGAGATAAGCTAGCACGGACATGAACACCGGTGGCCCACCTCCATACAGGACCAATCGGTCCCTCCAAAATCGTCCTCTAAGCTCGAATTCGATTGAGCTGAAAGTGGGTGCTTGCGCACCTCCTAAACCCTAATCCAACGGCCGTAGATGTGGGTCGCAAGTCATCTCGTCCGTCCAACTTCGCCGACTTGGTTAGGCAGCCCTGCCGGGGAGTTAGGCGACCAAAGAAGGCATCACCACGATCACCGTCCACCACTCTTCCACATGAAGTGATCGGCCAAAGCGTGGTTTGCCCATACAACCTCCAAACGATCACTCGAAGATGGCTGGACGTGAGTTATTTTAAGACGCTTAATTCTTGACTTACTCCGTTAAGCCTTAAAACAGCGATGCTTCACACATGATGAATATATTCGATGTGTTACCTGCATAGAATACACACGATATTTCATAAATATCGACTTCCTAAATAACTTAGTTATTTAATCCAGCATCACATGCTACTTTCTGTGGGTCCCACGATCCACACATTCGATACATCAAACGTGTCACAAACTGGGGGATACTTACTGGGGTATTGTTCTGGCGGTTTACAACGTGCAGCGCACAAGGCGCCATCACAAGAACGTGTCAGGAAGTCATGGACGGTTAGTGATGACGGGAGAAGTGGGCAAGACTGGTCGTGTGACACTAACACACAACTCCACTACTCCATCACTCCACTTCCTCCACTTCCCATGAGATACGTGGGTTAGGCTTAATGAATTGTATAAATAGGTTCTCCTCCCTATTTCCAAAAATGAGACAAGACAGAAAACCAAGTGTTGATACAATCGTATCCCAACACCAGAATTGATAGCTTACATTCTGCAGGCCAGTTCAGCTTTCTGATACAAGTCATACACAGCCAACACCTTCATAATCTCAACACCTTCTTCGCTTCCCTCCCTAAGATCAACCCCATCTCCTTCACTTTGTGACCGAAGCAAGTCTGGAACGACCATTTCTTGGTTTAGGCCAGAGTTGTACAGATTGATTTCTTGTATCACAAGCACTCCCGTGCAGTGCATTTGTTTAGGGTTTAGATTCATTTCTCATCTACACACCCAAATTACCAAAACCGAAAGAAATAGTTTTCACCCATAAACAACAACAAAGCTGACAAGTGAGTCAGGAGAGAGTAGGACAATCTTATTGCACCAACAACCGCGACCTCCGAACATAAAATGTACTCAACAGGTCCCTCAAATGGGGATAGGAGACAACGTTCTCCAAGATCACCTAATAAAGCTTCAAATAAGTCAAACTTCAAAGATGAATCAGAAGCGAGATGAGTTGAAAAAGCCAACGCTTCAGCAAGATGACCGCATCACCTGAAACTATTCTACAATTCATCAAGAACAAGGCATACTTTGTAACACCTCGAAAGATGAGGAACGAGTCCAAAAGCAAGAATTATTGCTCTTACCATGAAACTCACGGTCACCACACCAATGATTGCAGAAATTTGATTAGGTTCATCAACGAAGGTATCTAAAAGAGTTCATCTCCAAGGTTCAAACTCCAATACCATCTAAGGAAGTCAAAGGGTGTGTCAACATGATACACGTTGTAGCTCAAGTTGGAAATGACTCATAGCTCGACCTCACTGACAGAAGAGAAAACTCTGCGAGATCATCGTCAGATGTATCCCCCCAAGCTCAGAAGGTCTCATGTTACCCCCATATGACATCAGATTCACTGCCATGGACCTAGCAGGAGTAACATTTTAACATTTTGATGCTCTGGTGGTAGAGCTGATGATTTATGGGTGGGATTGCAGGAAGATACTGACAGACCAAGGATCTAAATGTGACATAATCTACCTGCAGGCTATCGAGAAAATGAAGCTCACAAAGGAAAGAGCTCTAAGAGCAAACAGTTCTACAATAATTGTATTTAATGGATCCAAAACGTATCATATGTGAGAGGTAACTTTAACTGTTGAAGCAGTCCCAATCAAGACTAACGTGGCTTTCCTGGTCCTCAACACTCGTTCACCCTATAATGTGATCATAAGAATGAAATGGGTACACACAATGCAAACGGTTCCTTCAAACTATAAACCATAAGCTAAAATTCATGACGAGCTCTAGGAAATACGTGATTCGAGGAAATCAAGCAGTATCAAAAGAATTAACAGTTTTATCTCTATCTCATCAGGAATATCCACGTAGTGGATAAACAGGTGTTTGAGGGTGAAAATGGTTTCTGCCGATTTTGGTAATTTCGAGTGTGTGGGTGAGAAACGAATTTAGACCCTAAATAATGTACTGCACGGGAGTACTTTAAATTCGAGAAATCAATCTGTACAAATCCGGCCTAAACCAAGAAATGGTCGTTCCAGACTTGCTTCGGTCACAAAGAGGAGGAGAATGTGTTGGTTTTGGGGAGGGAAGCGAAGAAAGTGTTGAGACCAGGTTGATTCTGGAAGAGTAGTGGTTTCACGACTTGTATCAGAAAATGGGAAGCTAACATATGGGAGAGCTTAGCCAAACGTTTTTCTGAGTGTTGTCTGATCCTTGACCGAACTTGTTCTTCTTTGTGGAAATAGGTAAGACCAAGTCGGAGTGAAACGTACTCTGGTCTCATTAAGGAATGGAATAATGGGTGAGTAAATGGGAGGGGGTGGTAACCGTTAACGCATGGAATTGATGTTCCATAAAAGAAAAGCATTTCACCATTACTTCCCTATTTAATTAACCGCTTCATCCTTATTACACTTTCTTATTACGGGCGTAGTGTACGTCGCACGCTGTAAACCGCCAAACCAAAACCCAAAGAAGATCCCCCAGTTTGTGGTTTGATGTCTCGAACGTTTTCGTGAAAACGTGTAACATGGTTGTTTCCTGGAAAGTCGAGCTTGGGAGACTTGCTAGCTTGGCGACCTTCGACGGTCGAGATTTTGTATCTTAAGCGGAAAGGTAGCCGTTGATCGTTGCATGCTTCCGTTTTTGATAGCTGTGTAGGGAAGGCCAGCATGATGGCACGGCAAAGTTGGCAGGCCATTGGCATGGCATGCCTTGGCGTGGTTTGGCGTGGCCAAACTAGACTTTGGGTCAAAGGTTACCATCCGTTGTCTGGTAACCTTGGACGATAGGATTTGGTCCTGAAATTGAAGGGCGACCGTTGATTGTCGCATGCCTTCGTTTTAGTAGCCGTATAGGGAAGGCTAGCATGGTGGCGCGTCTAGGTTGGCATGCCGTTGGCATGGCATGTCTTGGTGCGGTTTGGCGTGGCCAAACTAGGGTTTTGGGTCAAAGGTTACCATGCGTTGTCTGGTAACCTTGGACGGCTAGGATTTGCTCCTGAGATTGAAGGGAGACCGTTGATGGCCGCACGCCTTCGTTTTAGAAACCCTATTTTTGACGGTCCGCACCTCAAATCGACCGGAAAAGAATTTCCTATCTCCTCGCCCGGGGATATTTAGGTTTTGAACTCGTTCGGGAGGTGAAAACAGCCCGACAGTAAAACTCAGGAAGAATTCAGGAGGGATGTTGCGGGCCCGAGGAGGCATAGTTTAGGCGCGACCAAAATTACGGTTTTGGCATTGGGCCAAACGTTACCATGCGTTGGCTGGCGACCTTGGACGGCTAAGATTTGCATCTAAGGTGGAAGGGTGGTCGTTGATTGTTTCACGCCTTCGTTTTAGTGGCCGCATAGGGAAGGCCAGCGTGGTGGCGCGGCAAGGTTTGCATGGCATGCCTTGGCGCGGTTTGGCGTGGCCAAACTAGGGTTTCGGCCCAAAGGTTACTATGCGTTATCTGGTAACCTTGGATGGCTAGGATTTGATCCTGGGATTGAAGGGGGGCCGTTGATTGTCGCACGCCTTCATTTTAGTAGCCGCATAGGGAAGGCCAGCATGGTGGCGCGGCTAGGTTGGCATGCCGTGGGCATAGCATGCCTTGGCGCGGTTTGGGCGTGGACAAACTTAGGATTTCGGGCCAAAGGTTACCATGCGTTGTCTGGTAACCTTGGATGGCTAGGATTTGATCCTGGGATTGAAGAGGGACCGTTGATTATCGCACGCCTTTGTTTTAGTAGCCGCATAGGGAAGGCCAGCATGGTGGTGCGGCTAGGTTGGCAAGCCGTGGGCATGGCATGTCGTGGGCGTGGTTTGAGAGTGGCCAAACTTAGGATTTCAGGCCAAAGGTTACTATGCATTGTCTGGTAACCTTGGATGGCTAGGATTTGATCCTGGGATTGAAGGGGGACCGTTGATTGTTGCACGCCTTCGTTTTAGTAGCCGCATAGGGAAGGCCAGTAAGGTGGCGTGGCTAGGTTGGCATGCCGTGGGCATGGCATGCCTTGGCGTGGTGGTGCTGCTGGGCACGGAGGTGCGGCTGGCATGGCTGGCATGCCTTGGCGCGGTGGTGCTGCTGGGCACGGAGGTGCGGCTGGCATGGCTGGCATGCCTTGGCGCGGTGGTGCTGCTGGGCACGGAGGTGCGGCTGTCATGGCTGGCATGCCTTGGCGCGGTGGTGCTGCTGGGCACGGAGGTGCGGCTGGCATGGCTGGCATGCCTTGGTGCGGTGGTGCTGCTGGGCACGGAGGTGCGGCTGGCATGGCTGGCATGCCTTGGCGCGGTGGTGCTGTTGGGCACGGAGGTGCGGCTGGCATGGCTGGCATGCCTTGGCGCGGTAGCATGAGAATTTTAGGGTTTCGTACAAGTGATGTCAATCAATGTTTGGGGTTCTGCCGTGGAACATGATACATAGAAAGAAAAAAGTACCTTGGTAATTCTTACGTAAGCATGCTGGTTGATTCGATAAATGTGTTAATGGTCAATAAATGTGCTAGAGGTCATGGTGACGTCATGCCAGGTGCATAGTTTTACGATTTTAACCATAATCTAAAAACCACCATCAACATTAAGTCCCCTGCTTAGCTCGGAACGGGAGCCGCGTTGCGAGGTAAGCATAAGATGGTGACAGGCTAGGACAGAGATCGAAACAATAAGTCATGAAAAGATGGTCATGAAAGTCCGGCTAACCTTTTTGAGAGGTAAAGAGAGTTTGTGCTTCCCGTGTTGGCGGCTTTTCATAAATCATACTGGTGGTGCAGACCGTGGAGTGGTGAGACGAAAATTGTCGGCTTGGAATGGGAGCCGCAGGCGTCACTAGGCTTGGAATTGGATCCGCACGCATTGGTCGGCTTGGAATGGGAGCCGCACGCGTTGGTCGGCTTGGAATGGAGCCGTCAGCATTGGTCGGCTTGGAATGGTGGAAATGGTGATGACGCTGGAACTTCGGCTATCGAATGGTGGTGATGGCACAACTTTGTCTAAATTAGGGTTTGGCATTCTGAAACCCTAATTAGCGCTCCTTAGTAGAATTGTTGTAGAATTCTAGTACGAACTCGGATTTTGACGGTCTGCCCCTCCATATGATCGGAAAAGAATTTTCTATCCCCTAACACGGGAATATTTATGTTTTAAGATTTTCATAGGAGTTGAAAACGGCACGACAGTGAAACTCAAGAAGAATTCAGGAGGGAAGTTGCGGGCCCGAGTGGTATAGTCGCGCCCATTCATCTTTTCCTGTTCATGGAGCAAGAAGGAGTCTTCATTCTGTTCAAACTTTGTCCGCATGAAAATAGGTATCGACCCTCTTTTGTTGTTCGTCTGGATCCGTGCTTTCGTCTGCAGTGTCTCTCTAGTGGATTCCAAAATTTACCAAAATTCCACTGAATTCTTGGGATGAATGGATGAAATACATGCTCGGCGATGATCATGTCAGCGCTAATCTTGGATATTGTTGTTGTGTTGTCGGTCCATTCTTGACTTTAGGTTGTTTAGCGTCTGAACCTTCTGATCGCGATGATGATATGTTGTGGATGATTGTATGGTAGAAATCTTCCGAAGACACAGGTGAAATAGATGAGCTGGGAGACATTTTGTTTCCGATGTGCTGCTATCAAGTCTTCGAATCTTGGACTATCGTATGGAATGGGATCCAGTGGGCAATCCTCAGTTATATTTCTGTTAGATCAGATGGCATGGCCGAATATGTGAATGTATCTTTGTGGCATGATTTTGGAGTCTTCGATGCATACGTACGGCTTCATGTTGAGAAATTCCTACGGCTCGTGAAACTTCGGCAGTGACGATGTTGAAATCAGAAATAACCAGGTTGAGGGGAGTGAAACCGTCCCATGTTGGTAGTCCCCATGTGTAGTCTACTTTCATTGCATCGCCTTGAATCCACGTCCACGGGATTTTATATAAGGTTATCGTACTCTTCCGGATGTGACATTTGGGATGCTCGTAAATTACATGATGAAATATTTCGGATAGTGAAGTGGTAGGAATGACAGAGTTATGTTGTTTATCATGGCTCCCTCTGTTTCTTCAAGAAAATGTTTCAGCCGCGTCTATGGAGTTATCTCATGAGTCTTTGATGGTCGTCGGGATGGATTGCGATGAGAAGTCCCAGTCGTATTTTTCTTCGGTTTCTGAAGTTATTTTCCTCTTAGCAGGCTTGGGATCCTCCGCGGCCTCGTAAAGTGTTGAACGCGTTTTCTAGACAGAGAGGTGATGATATTCTTGCGCTGCATCCTTGAAGAGTATATGACCTTGTTGTGGCTATGGCCTTTTGGTTGACTGTGTCTTCTGAGCTTTGACAGTGAAGGGATTCCGTGTATATCCTCAGTCCCCAAGTATGGTTTACATGTTTTCATCTTTGTAGCGATTGCTGTTGTGGTGAAGCTCTGGTCGGTATCAACAAATGAGTGGTAACAGTTCTTGGTAGTAGATGTAATCAGAAGAGATTACATTGTCGTGGTAACAAAGTAGGTCGGCTGGAATTGTATGGGCATCCATGGAAGTAAAAGGATTGGCTGGATGCGTAAGCGAGCAAACTGTCCATGATCATGAATTTTGGCGGGATGGATTAAAAGGCAGTCATGACTACGAAGATTGGCTGGCTACGATCATGATCTTTGACATGGGGAGCGGTGGTACGACCCTTTGCATGAAGGAGTGGCGGCCACGGTATAATCCTTGGCAGGAGTAAGCGGCGTTGAAACGACTTCGGATCTTGGAGAGGATGTTGAAACTTAAGAAGCCAGACGCTGAAGCTTCAGTTTCGGATCCTGGAGCAACTTATGGAGAGAATGCTGAAGCGGAAAGGCTCCTGGAGCGAACATTAAAGCGGAGCGGCTGTTGAAGCGAACGTTGAAGCGGAGCCGCTGCTGGAGGACGTTGAAGCGGAGAGGCTACGTCAATCAGTGTGCTGTCAAACTGGACACCCTTCAAGCGAACAGTGGTTAGGGGTTCCCAGTTCTATCTATCGTGCTTTCCAAGAGAAGTAGGGGTTTGTGAACGGCTTCCTGGCTGAAAATAGATGCTTTCCTGACGTAGCGCGGTTGAGGGATGCAAATATGTCTTGACGTTGCGCCTTGGGAAAATATATAATCTCTCATAAATGTTTCATCATAGACTGCACGATTTTGTGGGCGAAGTCCCCAGAAATCATGCATCTCCTGACAGGATGAGAGTCTTTGTGAACTCAGGAGGGTTGCTGATCCCCGTTGCTTTTTATTTTGGAGAAGTCGTTCCTGATCTTTACGTGTGATGAAATTAGATTGCTGATCCCTTCTACTGGGCGTTCAAAAGCAACGCGAGCCTCTTGATCTATAAACGCACGTCCTGCTGAAGTGTCTTTTGTCTTTTCATTAAATCAACAAAGTGGTAAAAGGAGGACGGCTTTTCGGCTCTTCCAAAGTATCTTGCCCTGATGGTGGGGTAGCAGCGTCTCTAGTGACGGTTGGAGCTATCATGCTTGAAGAAACGTTGGGGTGGCGGAAGCGGCTCTAGTTCTGGTGGGTGTATCGTGCAGAGATGGCACGGTTTTGATCACGGAGTCTTTGGAGCCATGGCGCCGCTCGAAGGGTGAGGATGGCGCCGCTTTGGCTGGTTGTGGAGCGGAGAAGATGGCGCTGGAAGGGCGCAAGCTGTTAGCGCTGGAAAGGATGCAAGTTGTTGGTGCTGGCCATCGAGCAGAGAAGCTAGCACTGGAGGGATGCAAGTTGTTGGTGTTGACCAGGGTGTGACATTGTGGCTGGCATGCGCGTGCAGCATGTGTGCCTGGCATGTGCGTCTGGTAAGTGCGTCTGGAATGCGTGTCTAGTAAGCACGTCTGGCATGCACATCTGGTAAGCGTGCCTGGCATGCGCGTCTGGTATTGTCTTGGACGCGGTTTGTTGGCGCTGTTGGAACTTTGGCTACCAAGCGGTGATGATAGCGGCTGGTGGCTTCGGTCAGGTGGGATGGTGGAAACGGTACTTGAAAGGCTTGGAGGGTGGATCACGGAATGCTGGTGTTAGCGGTAACGTGGTAGCAATAAAGTGGGCAAGCATATTCCAGCTATGTACTCCAGCGTTTCTCTTTTAATTTGTTTTCTTGTTGGTGCAAACCCCAGCCATAGGTATGCCTTCCATAATCTGTAGAAATAGTTTTCTTCTCAACGGATGTAAACCCCATCCATGGGTATGCCTTTCATAAACTTGTGAAAATACTTCATCATAAACAATTCCTCTTAGATTACCACCGTAGTAACGTCGGCTACCTCATGCATAGTAACGGGTAATCATTATTATGCAAAGTAGGCGCGTACGGGTAGGTGACTGTTTTTTTTTTTTGAAAGGCAAACAAAGCGCCTGGTTCATGGTTCGGTTTTTTTTTTTTTTTTTTTTTTTTTTGGTTTTTGGATTAATAGATGATTGCTTTTTATAAGAGTTTTGGATTATTTTGGAATATTGGTTTTTTTTTTTTTTGATATGCTAAAGTCTGAATTGGAAGTGTAAATAACAAATCATCTGGGAAAGTTGTGAAACCGTGAATATTGCATGATGATGGAAAGCATGGGAACAATATGGCTTTCGGTTTGTATTATCTCTGTACAGATTTGAAGTAGTAGACCATGTATTTTTTCTAGGCAAGACTTACTCGGTTTTCTGGATCTCCTGACGAAAAATGAATCTTCCGGGTGTAAGTCCGAGTTTTGTGGGAAGCACCGCCGTGATGTGGAAAGTCCCCAGTCGTCTCTGAGTCACTTGATAATCGAGTCGTAGATCCCTTGGTGGATCGTTTGCTTTTAACCTCTGGGAAGTCCCCAGTCGCCCCTTGCGGTGTTATGAATGGTAATCGGGTTGTCTGGTAACTGAGTCGTCGATCCCGGAGCGAATCGTATAGGGTCGTCTGGTAGCTGAGTTGATCCATGAGCGGATTGTTTTCCTCTACCGTCCTGATGTCTGCGTCGAAGTATGAGATCGAGGATTGAAAATTTGACATTGTAACTGAAAGATCAACCTCCCACTGTGGTCGCCAATTGTTTGAGGGTGAAAATGGTTTCTGTCGATTTTGGTAATTTCGGGTGTGTGGGTGAGAAACGAAATTAGACCCTAAACAATGTACTGCACGGGAGTACTTTAAATTCGAGAAAACAATCTATACAAATCCGGCCTAAAACAAGAAATGGCCGTTCCAGACTTGCTTCTGTCATAAAGAGGAGGAGAATGGGTTGGTTTTGGGGAGGGAAGCGAAGAAAGTGTTGAGACCAGGTTGATTCTGGAAGAGTAGTGGTTTCACGACTTGTATCAGAAAATGGGAAGCTAACATATGGGAGAGCTTAGCCAAACGTTTTTCTGAGTGTTGTCTGATCCTTGACCGAACTTGTTCTTCTTTGTGGAAATAGGTAAGACCAAGTCGGAGTGAAACGTACTCTGGTCTCATTAAGGAATGGAATAATGGGTGAGTAAATGGGAGGGGGTGGTAACCGTTAACGCATGGAATTGATGTTCCATAAAAGAAAAGCATTTCACCATTACTTCCCTATTTAATTAACCGCTTCATCCTTATTACACTTTCTTATTACGGGCGTAGTGTACGCCGCACGCTGTAAACCGCCAAACCAAAACCCAAAGAAGATCCCCCAATTTGTGGTTTGATGTCTCGAACGTTTTCGTGAAAACGTGTAACATGGTTGTTTCCTGGAAAGTCGAGCTTGGGAGATGATGAGTGCCAAATAGTGCATATTTATACACCTTTTTATTGGCATTTTACTCATCTTTTGCGCTTAGAAATCAGATATTATCCCATTTCGTGTTTTCTTTGTTTTCAAGAATAAATATTTGTATTAATTAATTTTGTGTTTTTAGGTAATAAATAAAGCTCGGAGAATCTGAGGGGCCAAAAGAGCAGAAAATTAGAGACAAGCGTCTATGGAACAGGAAGCCAAAGCCCGCGCGCGCATCAGTTGCAACCCAACAAGTAGCAACTCATTAACAAGACATGGGCCCAAGCTTTTCAAGACCCGGATCCGAGCCCGACCTTTCTGAGCCGTGGAGATCTCACCCAGCCACATCCTACGCTCACTCCTTCTTGCACATCGTCCCTTGATGCATTCGCTCAACATCAAAATCCCAATTCTCTCTCAGCCGTTCAGATCTCGTCTCGTTGCATCCAACGCTCGCTCGGCCCGTCCCATCAACTCTCGTTGTTCATGCCTCACAACAAAACTACCTATCCCTATACCCTAGTCGACCCACCTCATTTCTCTTCTTCCTCTTCTCTTTCTTCTCTGCAGAGAAGAACCATCTTCTCCCCTCTCCCCGACCATACCTCTGCAGCCACCACCTCATCACCTCCATCATCACCTCTCTGCCCGCCGCCAACAACTCTATCAGCAACACCATATCTGCATCCGCACCACCTCTCTAGGTCTAGGTTTTCTCTCACTTAGCTTCTCCAACCCTAGAAGCTAACTTAGAGAAAACTAGAACTAGGGTATTCAACCAACAACCCCAAGCATGGAGCCACAAGCCGAATTGTGAGAAGAGGAGAAGCGATTCGGAGAGTATGGGTACATTGTTTTTCATTTAATTTCTGTTTTAAAATTAGGGTTTGGTATTTTGGAAATTTTGCATGTATAAATAGGTGAAGTTGTGTGTGAAAAACTTCATGCCTGGGCTAGCCAGAGCACCAATTAGGATTAATTGTAGTTTAATTGTGTTTTTGATGTTTTAATTTAGTATGCTAGGGTTTCATTGAAACCCTAATTCCATGTTGTGTTAAACTCTGTTGAACTATTCTTGAGTGCTAAATGTTATCAGACAACATCAATTTTAACACCTCGGTGCTTTTCTCTCACAATGCATGCCAAGTATTCATTGTAGTTAGGTTATATCTCGTGTTGAATGTGTTCAGACTCTTACTTCAATTACTATTGCTAATTCTTTTGACTAGTTGTGCTTAATTAGACAACTAGTGCTCTAGGTTAGTGCCTTATCTGAATATTGAAATGTCACTAGGTGAAACTCCTTAGATAAGTGGTAGAATTGACAAACTTCACTCATCTGGCATAGGAACAAGAACTTCAGCTTAGTTGAACACACAATAGGAGTTAGTGGTGGATTTGAAGACCCTAGCATCCCCATTGTCACTAGTTACATTTTATTTATCATTCCTTGTTACTACAACTTAGCCGTATCGGCACAAAACCCCCTGTTTGTCACAATATCATCTGAAACTTAGTGAAGCCAAGCTTTAGATCAATCAGAGCACCACAAGTCTCTGTGGTTCGACCCGTACTTGCCACGTCTCTGATAGACGCCGTGCACTTGCGGTTATTACTCGTATGCATTAATATAAACATCTTTCCAGGCCTACCAGGAGACTTGCTAGCTTGGCGACCTTCGACGGTCGAGATTTTGTATCTTAAGCGGAAAGGTAGCCGTTGATCGTTGCACGCTTCCATTTTTGATAGCTGTGTAGGGAAGGCCAGCATGATGGCACGGAAAAGTTGGCATGCCTTGGCGTGGCCAAACTAGACTTTGGGTCAAAGGTTACCATCCGTTGTCTGGTAACCTTGGACGATAGGATTTGGTCCTGAAATTGAAGGGCGACCGTTGATTGTCGCATCCCTTCGTTTTAGTAGCCGTATAGGGAAGGCTAGCATGGTGGCGCGGCTAGGTTGGCATGCCGTTGGCAAGGCATGTCTTGGTGCAGTTTGGCGTGGCCAAACTAGGGTTTTGGGTCAAAGGTTACCATGCGTTGTCTGGTAACCTTGGACGGCTAGGATTTGCTCCTGAGATTGAAGGGCGACCGTTGATGGCCGCACGCCTTCGTTTTAGAAACCCTATTTTTGACGGTCCGCACCTCAAATCGACCGGAAAATAATTTCCTATCTCCTCGCCCGGGGATATTTAGGTTTTGAACTCGTTCGGGAGGTGAAAACAGCCCGACAGTAAACTCAGGAAGAATTCAGGAGGGATGTTGCGGGCCCGAGGAGGCATAGTTTAGGCGCGGCCAAAATTAGGGTTTTGGCATTGGACCAAACGTTATCATGCGTTGGTGGCGACCTTGGACGGCTAAGATTTGCATCTAAGGTGGAAGGGTGGTCGTTGATTGTTGCACGCCTTCGTTTTAGTGGCCGTATAGGGAAGGCTAGCGTGGTGGCGCGGCAAGGTTGGCATGGCATGCCTTGGCGTGGTTTGGCATGGCCAAACTAAGGTTTCGGCCCAAAGGTTACTATGCGTTGTCTGGTAACCTTGGATGGCTAGGATTTGATCCTGGGATTGAAGGGGGGCCGTTGATTGTCGGACTCCTTCATTTTAGTAGCTGCATAGGGAAGGCCAGCATGGTGGCGCGGCTAGGTTGGCATGCCGTGGGCATGGCATGCCTTGGTGCGGTTTGGGCGTGGCCAAACTTAGGATTTCGGGCCAAAGGTTACCATGCATTGTCTGGTAACCTTGAATGGCTAGGATTTGATCCTGGAATTGAAGGGGGGTCGTTGATTGTCGCACGCCTTCGTTTTAGTAGCCGCATAGGGAAGGCCAGCATGGTGGCGCGGCTAGGTTGGCATGCCTTGGCGCGGTTTGGGTGTGGCCAAACTTAGGATTTAAGGCCAAAGGTTACCATGCATTTTCTGGTAACCTTTGATGGCTAGGATTTGATCCTGGGATTGAAGGGGGACTGTTGATTGTCGCACGCCTTCGTTTTAGTAGCCGCATAGGCAAGGCCCGTAAGGTGGTGCGGCTAGGTTGGCATGCCTTGGCGTGGTGGTGCTGCTGGGCACGGAGGTGCGGCTGGCATGGCTGGCATGCCTTGGCGCGGTGGTGTTGTTGGGCACGGAGGTGCGGCTGGCATGGTTGGCATGCCTTGGCGCGGTGGTGCTGCTGGGCACGGAGGTGCGGCTGGCATGGCTGGCATGCCTTGGCGCGGTGGTGCTGCTGGGCACGGAGGTGCGGCTGGCATGGCTGGATGGCAAGCCTTGGTGCGGTGGTGCTGCTGGGCACGGAGGTGCGGCTGGCATGGCTGGCATGCCTTGGCGCGGTGGTGCTGTTGGTATGGCTAGCATGCCTTGGCGCGGTAGCATGAGAATTTTAGGGTTTTGTACAGGTGATGTCAATCAATGTTAGGGGTTCTGCCGTGGAACATGATACATAGAAAGAAAAAGGTACCCTGGTAATTCTTACGTAAGCATGCTGGTTGATTCGATAAATGTGTTAATGGTCAATAAATGTGCTAGAGGTCCTGGTGACGTCATGTCAGGTGCATAGTTTTAGGATTTTAACCCTAAGCTAAAAACCACCATCAACAACAGGATATCAATTAAAGATGCCAGGTAGAAGAGTGAAGCAAGAAAGGCAACTGGATGAGCTAAGCTACTTGGCGGCCAACCCAAATCGAGCTCCACCTGAAAATCCAGAGATCAAGAGAGAAATACCAGGAATTCCAGACCGTGAATTCAAAACTGAGATCATAGAGCTTCTGTAATAAATAAAGATCAACATGACTGAGGAACCAAAAAAAAAACTTTCATCGAAAGGAATTTAGTAGAGCATTACTCGGTCGAAATCACAAGTGTTGCTATCTCAAGCTTGTTGTCAAAGTTAGTTGATCAAAGTATATCTTGATTTATATTCTACTTTTAGTCAGATCTCATATTAGGATAGAAGTGTGTAGTTGAGTATCGGGTATCGGGTATCACTGCGTTCTACCGTTTGAAGGCGAAGATCAACCAAAGCTCTGGAAAACTTCTTCAACAAAAGGTAAGTTAAGACTGAACCACATATTTATCAAGTTTTCACCTTTCTATATATGAGACATTGTCGCATGACTAAATTAGACAGTACGTGCATAATAAAAATTTCAAGTCAAGTTTATCTTGAATATCGTTCTCGAAATATGACTAACTAAGCTTCAGAACATTTGTTCATACTTGATGAATTTGGTTAATAACAATTTATTGTTTATGACCTAAATTATGGTTCAAGATTTAATCATTTGAAAATAGTCTGAAATAGTAATATGTGTCATTGATGTTATTCGTGATGTTTCGAATTGATTATTAGAGAGATATATAAAACTAATGTTAATCTTGATACATGACAATATGCATAACAGTTCACATACTGGGAGAACTGTTACAAGTCCAGAGCCGCAGTACATATACCCTGTACACGTACCGGCGTAGCTATAGTTCGGCAGCGTGTTTTTTTGTATGCATATCCGGTATCCATACCATAAAATGTTTGTTGACTCATGAACCAGAAATGTACGCATACCTAGTATGCAAACTGGAAAAGATCTGTTGGTTTCTAAACCGTAAATGTCCGCATACCAGTATGCAAATCGAAAAACATATGTGGATTCCTGAACCCGTTTTTGTCTTAAGGGTACACATACCTGGTACACGTACTATGACAAAAAATATTCACGAACAGGTACAGTACACGTACCAGGTTCACGTACTTACCTTGTCGAATATTTTCAGATGTATCAGAATTATTTCTATGAGGTAATCGGCATTTGAACAACTCTTTAAAAATATTATTTATGCATGATATATCACATTTGTGACTCAAGATTAAAAGTCTTAAAGTGTTATAAGAATATGGTTAAGTATATAATTTGATTGGCTAGTTTCGGCTAACCTTTCATGAATAAGTCATTGTACACGGTTTTGTTACGGTTCGTCCTAAACAGAGTGTTAGAGCACTGCTCGGTCGAACTCGAAAGCGTTGCTATCTCAAGCTTGTTGTCAAGTTTAGTTGCCAAAATTATAAGTCTTGATTTCTAGTCTACTTATAGATAAGTCTCGGATTAGGATAGAAAGTGTAGTTGAGCATTAGACTTCACGGCGTTCATCGATTGAAGATGGAGAACTACTAAGGAGAACTTGTGGAACTTCATCAACAAAAGGTATGTGGAGACTTGAACTCATTTATCACTCAAAAGTCTATCTACTCTATCTCCTATTTGAGACAAAAGTCGTAAAGCTATATAGACTTCGATCATACACATTTGATATTTCGAGCTGAGTTTAACTCGCTTACATATTTCTGGAAATATGTGTTGGTAAGCTTCGCTTTAACCAAGTTCATCTTATTTTCTTGACGAAAGTCAAAAGATAATCATGTGAAAATCACCTGGTAACATCTTACATGATTTGTGTGAGACAGTCATTTGACGTAGACTCAGAATATTTCGTATTGATCATTCGATCACTTGAAAATTTCTTTGAAGCTAATAGTTTGTGTGAGACAGTTATTGTCGTCTTCTAAGAATGTTTCAATGATTGAAATGGGAGTTTAGAACACTTAACCATATTTGGATTATGTGCACAATATGCGTACTTGCATATGTGTTGATCCAAGACCAGAATGTAGTATGCATACCAGTATGCACACTGGCGAGGTCAGGTAAAGTCCGGGAGCTAAAGTATGCATACAAGTACACGTACTGGCAAAGTCAATTCAAGTCCGGGTACTATAGTATGCGTACAAGTACGTGTACTGGATTTAACTGAAACTTGGAAGTGTATGAGAGTATGCGTGCAGTTTGCATACTGGCGAACACAGTCCAAGTCCGGCTACTTAAGTATGCGTACATGTTTGCATACTTGAGTGGTTTATGTTCTAAAATCGGTTTGTTCATGAACTAATACATTTATATATTAAGGAATGCAATATTTTGCAAACCGTGGCTACAACATTCATGAATTAATTCGAGTGAATAAAAATCGATTTTGCTTCAATTGTTTTTTGTATACTTCTATGAGCATATAAACAATTGAACAACTCTAGAACTAGTTTCATTTAAGTCATTTGAACTAGTTTTGGTTAAGATGAATAAGGTTGATATGAAAATGTTCATATGGCTAACTTCGGTTAACTATTGTTGAGCCAACAAAGGTGTACACATTTAGGTATGGTTACTCATATCTAAATGAAGTCACTTTTCATTTGTGTGTAACAAGCTAAGTTCGATCTAACGGTTGAAAGATATTAGCTTGAGTCTAATCAGGTTTTCATCTAACGATGAATATTGAATGCTTTGTTACCAAGGTAACATTGATTGCAAACCCTGATTTGAAGACTATATAAAGGAGAACTCTAGCAACTGGGAAACCTAATCCCCACACCTCCTGTGTGATACTAGTTGTGACTAGAGTCGATTATCCTTTAACCTTAGGTTTTTCTAAAACCCTATAGGTTAACTGTTAGATCATAGCTCGGTTGAACCCACCAAGCGTTGGTATGTCAAGTTTGGTTGTCATATTTTAGTGAACCAAAACTCATTTTAAGAGTCGCTTGATTATGTACAAGAGTCAACTTCGTATAGGTTAGCTTGAAAGTATTAGGATATGAGACATTACAAGTATTGCGAAGACTTGAAGAAGTGAAGAAGTAAGAAGCTACAACGACAACATCATCCTTCCACTTGAGGTTAGTGATATTTGACTTGAACTTTTTCATTCCCTAACGTATCTTTTAAGTCGTGCATATTGAAAACAAAACTGCGAAGCATGAACACTCTAGATAGACATAGTATTAAGGAATACAATATGAAGTTTATTGCTTAACCATTAAACTTTGTAGATAAGACATTGACATAATCGTTTGAAGGCTATTGTGATTATGTATGGGTATGAGGTGAGGATTTCAAACTAGGAAACAATGTTTTACATGTGTTTTAAGGAAGTAAGTTCATAAACTTGTTTATGAATCAAAAAGGAAATCGCCATGCGTTATTGGGATTGTTATTCATTGCATATCTTGTGAACATACAATATGTGTGATTTAGTATAACCGCTCACGACTTGTTTGTGTTCTTGGTAAAACTATTCACAAAGGCCTGACTTATGTATTGGTATGACTTTTATTAGTGAAACCGATCTTAAGTAATCAACTGAGATGGTATTATCGAGTTTGTGTTTTGTTGAACCGAATCTGGGTAAAGGGGAACCGATCCTATGAAGAGGTGCAACACACACAAAGGGGAATCGATCCTTGTATGTGGTGCTGCAAGGTTTATAGCAAAAAGGGGAACCGATCCTATGGACATGTGCAACACATATAAGTTAGATACCATATATATGTGGGGAACCGATCCTAGTACCTAGTCAACCGAATTTTGGGAAGCTAGTGTGACTATGTACAGTACTCACATGGAGGTAGAACCGAAACTTGTTTTGGTAGAACCGTGAAACCTATGATTTGTGATTGAGTGTTTCTTAATCAATCACATAGTTCTTGAAAGTCAGTTGAACCAATTCTAAACTTGTTTGGAAGTGTGGCAAATCGGTTTCAAGGTTGTAAGTATGAAAGAGGACTTACAAAGTAAGGATGTCGGCATACTTTGAACACGTGCGGTAATGTTTATATTTTATTGTTCAAAGTTATTCCTTAATAGCTACAGAAAGAAAATCCCAGGATCGAAATAAATAAGTTAATAATCTTTTATTTAAGGTTGTTAATTTTATTTTAGGAAAATGAGAATTAGTAATGTGCATTTACTAGTTGAGATTTTCCAGAGAGATTTTCGATCATTATTTTGGATGAGCATTTCGGGAATTATGAAAACCGAATTTGGAATGTATTGAATATCTTTGAGAATATTTTCGGTTTTGGATATTCCTTGGTGTCCAAACTTCCTTGTCTATAAATACTTGAAGTTTGCATTTCTAGCAAACTAATCCTGTGTGACAGCAAACTTCCTCAGTTGTGTTTTTACTGGTGTAGACGCCTATTCGGAGGGGAGAGTAACCTAATTAGGCGAAGTCTCTTACGGCCGCTCAGTTTAAAGTCTTCTTTGGGATTGAGAAGCTCTACGAGTACAATTGGTGGGAAACTAGATAATTGCGGTTTATCTTTTATTTTCGATTGATTTGATTGACTAATGGTGGTTGAACTTTGATTGCACCTAGTTTGTTTATGCTTGATAATCTTCTCTTCTGATATAAGATTCACTCAAACTAGATCGAAGTTTCGACAGGGATCTTTAGACTGTTGTTAGTGCTAAAGACGATCTTATGATTATCCATTGTTAACAGACTCCGTTCTATGCGTGATTGATCAAAAGAGATTCAAGTTGTTGTGTGCAGGTGTTTATTGAAGATCTAAGAAGATTTGAAGACAAATAAGATATTGAAGATTTCTGATTTGGGGTTCATAATCTTTGGTATGCACAATACTTGTTTCGGTATAAGAGGATCCAACTATAATCAGTTTATCCTTGTGATAGATTGGATTGATTAGTTGTGTAGATCGGAATCAATACAATTCTTTGTGATTAAAAGTATTGATTGCGAAAGCTTAACAATTACTTCGGTAGTTGAGTATAAGATAGATCTAAGAACCTGACGAAGGAGTTTATGTTAAGATAAACAGAAGAGCCTTTGTCTAACTCACATCACTTGGTTGAAGAGAGTTGATACCAAACAGATTTGTTGTTCCTTTACTGTTTGGAATACGAACCAAAGGAATTGTTCCAAGTACGTGACTTATTTATAAGTTGGAGGCGTGGGAATACAGACGGAACTAGGTGAACTATAGGTTTAGTTGCTTGGTCTCAACTATACGAAGTTAGGTTTAATTTTGTGTAGCGGCTTAATCCTGAGAGTATTCAATTCTGGACAAGGTCCCGGGGTTTTTCCGCATTTGCGGTTTCCTCGTTAACAAAATCTTGCTGTGTCATTTACTTTATATTTCCGCATTATAATTGTTTTATTATAATTAAAGTAAATTACACAAACGTTAATTCCTATTTACTTGATAAGTGAATCCTATTGTGTTTGGTTAAGTCCGAATCTTTTTATCAAGTAACATACTTCGTTGTTGTAATGTCTCGATCTCGTAGCCATAGACGATCACACGAAGTGTGAACCGATTAGTTGTATTGTCTCGACTCAGTCCATAGACAATCACTTTCGGAGAAAGGACTTATAGGTAGGAAAAGTTTTTGCTTGAGGTATATTTGGGTACCCTTGCCTTTTCAATTGGTATCAGAGCAGGCAAACACGAAAAGATCTAGCAATCTGTGTTTGATGCGATCCAACCTATAAGACATGAGTCAAAGTAGAGTTAAGCGAGAGCAAAAACTAAAGAAAGACTCAGTTAACGTATCGAAAGAGGTTATTGAACCACTCTCAGAATCTGTTTGTAAGCAATTGCTTATTTAAAAAAAGGTAATTGAGAAAAATCGGGATGATTTTAAAGAAATTATTATTGAATGTGAAAGGATGCATCAAAATCACAAGAAGTTTAGGGAAGATACTTCTCAACAAATACAAGGTCTTGAAGAAAAACTTGCTGAATCTGATGCAAGGATTAAATCTCAACAAAAGAGTTTCGAAGAGAAGGAAGGGGAATATGTCTCACGAGAAAAACGCCTTGAGGATTACCTGGAAAGTGCTCTTGATAAAATCAAGATGTTAGAAGAAGAAAATTTGCACTTGAAAAAGCGCATTGATAGCTTAAACAATGTAACCTCAATGTTAGAAGCAAGTAGAATTCATCGTGATATACGAGGATTGGGCTATAAGCGAATAAATGCTTCAAATATTAGCAAAGAGGTAAAATTTGTTAAAGCTACAAATTCTTCTCGATCAGAGGCTTCCACTGATGACAAAGATGCTCATATTTCTTGTAAAGAAGAAAAGTCTGTCAAGCCTAAGAATAGTGTTCAACAAGCAGTAATCAAAGAAGGCATTTCTGACAATGTCAAGAAAGCAACAACGTTGAACAAAGATAAGAAGAAGAAGAAGAAGAAAACTCGTCGAGCTCCAATGCAAGCGGATCCACAAAAAGGTAATATTAAAACTCATACTTCGTATATTTATACTAAGCATTGTTATTATTGTGGTAATAAAGGACACTTGCAATGGGGATGCAAAGTTCGTAAGATGTAAGATGCAAGATGCACTTTCTTTTGTATCAAACGAATTGGCTAAGTTTTCTCCTCATAAGAACTCAGATCGTTATTGTCCTGAGTTTAGGCCAAAGAATTATTATAATGATAGTTCAAATTTTGCATATCACTTGACAAGGTCATCTCATAAAATACCCAATTATAGAAAGAGAGATGACGTTTCAAATGCAAAGACAAGATCTGATATTCCAAATTAGAGAAAGGATGTTTCGCAAAGTATTCAAAAGGACAATCGTCCTAATGATATGAAGGAGAAATTCACTCCTGCGAAACCCATCTCTAAATGGGTCCCGAAGTCCTCCATAGCCAAGAAGGGACCAAAATTTAGTCACAAGAATGACTCTCAGCTGTTAATTGTTGGTGACAATAATTACAAGAGTTTTCTTGAAAGTCTAAAGAAAGACATTATGTCTGAAATCTCTTGTACTAGTAAAGGTTGTGATAATGACACTTTTCATCACAAGTCAAAGAAGAAAAACAAGAGATGGAACAAGAGAAAACAAACCAAGAAAGAGGTCAAGAATGATGATTATGTCTTAGTCACTCGTGACGAACAAGACAAGGATCAACTCAACACAACCTAGTTGTGTTAGAATGTGCATACTCACCTTGGTGCTCAATTTTTTGAAAGGTGAGGAAGCACATGAAACTGAGAACATGATCTCTCGGTTATTATATGACTAATTAACATCTTTAGGAGATTTCTTTTCTTGTATACTCATACTTTGTCTATCTATATTTGAGGTTTTTATAGAAACGGTAATTGTGAGTTTATGAAGGTTATATCTACTAATCATATATGTGTAGCTCTTGTTTTTACGGTTAAAACGAGCCAAAAATCACTAAATTCGGATATCCTATGCAAAAGTTATGTCAAAAACAGTTTAGTGTTGTGATATGTCACAAGTAACACTTGAGGTACCGATCCTAGTGATAGGTACAATATGGGGAACCGATCCTAGTGAGAGGTCCCCATACGAAGAAGTGTAAAACTGTTTTACCCATAACTTCTTCGTCTGAACTCGGAATGACCTCATTCTTTTTGCGTTGTTTTCGTAATTCAATTTCCTACAAGATTGAGGTAATTGCAATACTTGATTTTATGTTGAATATTTATGGTGTATTGCAAATTGATTTATGGGATGTTTGATTTCGGTTTTATTACCTTGATATTCGATCTCATAATATTGTGAACTCTTGTGGTTTGGGTGACCTTTTGATTTAACAGGATTAAGTTCTAGCCCATGTAGGTAGGCTTTATCAAAGAATCATGAGGGGTTCTGGTAGAAACAATATGCGAAAAAGTCACAATATGTTGAATCGGTTTTGGTTTAGCATAAAAGCATATGTGTTTCAACGGTTTTCAACTTTTGCTTGCAATTGTTAAAACCGATTTTCAACCTTTCTCTGGTAAAGGTGGTTGTTGTTATTCTTTTGTTTTTGGCGTAAGGATGACAACATGATGATATTTCGATATCAATTCTCCCTGGAAGAAGATGCAATCATATTGGAGAAGTGGATGCGAAATTTGAGGTAACAATCTTGTTAGTTAATTGTTTTCCTGTTTAAGAAAAGCCTGAGTTTATTTCATATATATTTATTGCTTTTGCTTAACAAAATTTTGGTTTAACTGATGTTTATTCCATTATGTGTGTATGGATGTATGTTTGATTCAATTGATTCCGGTTAAGAAAAACTATTGTTATCTTGCTTTATTGTGTGGTATCAATTGTTTAGGCTTACAAAATTTCGGTGCAATTGCGGTGCTTTTAATGTCTATGTTGTTTCAATTGCTTCCGGTTGAGGTGAATAATTATGCAAGTTGATTTATTTGGTTTGTATGAATTATTTATGGCTTAACGAAATAAAAGGTGTATGGGATGAGTTGTTTAGTCCAATTCGATTCCGGATAAGAGAAACTAAGTTAATTATGATCTTAGTTAGACTTATCGAAGTAAGGTTTCGGTTATTCAAGTCTAATCGAATGCCTTAACAAGAAATACTAGTTAACTAACCTAGTATTTGTCTTGTTTAAAATTTAAAGGTCTAAGTTTATGGATAATTAGAACCTGATGAGAAAAATAGAGTTATCTTTATTTTGGTCTTATCGAATTAAGCGATTGTTTTTGTACAATCGGTTTAACAAAGGGACTAAGGTGCTTAGTTGATTTTTGGTTTGCTAAACTAAAATAGAAAAATTGTTTCGGACAATTGTTTCCTTGGTAACACATCAAAATAAAACTACTTGTAGTTTCGGTTTTGACAGTGGTTATCAGAACATGATGTGTGGAACCCTCGTGCCTAACTCTATAGGTTTGCAAGTCTATTTTGAGATTTGTAAGATTCTTTTCATGTTGTCCTTTATTTTTTCGTTTCTTTGTCATTTTGTGACAAAAAGGGGGAGAAATATATGCAGTAAACAAGTGATACTAGTATTGATTTTATATTAATTGGTATCACTAAGGAAAAGAACATTGGTGCTTAAACGTTTATCTAACGAAAGAGTGAAAGCATAAACTAAGGGGGAGTAGCATATCATATTGATTGGTATACCAAAGACGTGCGGATTGATGAAATCTACCTATCTTACCTTTAGGGGGAGTATTATCTTTGTTATTATAATGTCAAAATCGACATTTAAGGATTGAATGAATGCAGGTTATTGTGTTGTTGAATTCGGGAATCAAGCGTATGTGTAATGAATTCTTGTAATTTGTTTATCCATATGATTGTAAGAGTTTTGTCACTAAAATTGACAAAGGGGGAGATTGTTAGAGCATAGCTCGATTGAACCCACCAAGTGTTGGTATGTCAAGTTTGGTTGTCATATTTTAGTGAACCAAAAGTCATTTTAAGAGTCGCTTGATTATGTACTAGAGTCAACTTCGTATAGGTTAGCTTGAAAGTATTAGGATATGAGACATTACAAGTATTGCGAAGACTTGAAGAAGTGAAGAAGTAAGAAACTACAACGACAACATCATCCTTCTACTTGAGGTTAGTGATATTTGACTTGAACTGTTTCATTCCCTAACGTATCTTTTAAGTCGTCCATATTGAAAACAAAACTGCGAAGCATGAACACTCTAGATAGACATAGTATTAAGGAATACAATATGAAGGTTATTGCTTAACCATTAAACTTTGTAGATAAGACATCGACATAATCGTTTGAATGCTATTGTGATTATGTATGGGTATGAGGTGAGGATTTCATCCCAGGAAACAATGTTTTACATGTGTTTTAAGGAAGTAAGTTCATAAAAGGAAATCGTCAGGCGTTATTGGGATTGTTATTCATTGCATATCTTGTGAACATCCAATATGTGTGATTTAGTATAACCGCTCACGACTTGTTTGTGTTCTTGGTAAAACTATTCACAAAGGCCTGACTTATGTATTGGTGTGACTTTTATTAGTGAAACCGATCTTAAGTAATCACCTGAGATGGTATGATCGAGTTTGTGTTTTGTTGAACCGAATCTGGGTAAAGGGGAACCGATCCTATGAAGAGGTGCAACACATCACAAAGGGAAATCGATCCTTGTATGAGGTGCAACAAGGTTTATAGAAGAAAGGGGAACCTATCCTATGGACATGTGTAACGCGTTTTTAGGCAAAGGGGAACCGATCCTATGGACATGTGCAACACATATAAGTTAGATACCATATATATGTGGGGAACCGATCCTAGTACCTAGTCAACCGAATTTTGGGAAGCTAGTGTGACTATGCACAGTACTCACATGGAGGTAGAACCGAAACTTGTTTTGGTAGAACCGTGAAACCCATGATTTGTGATTGAGTGTTTCTTAATCAATCACATAGTTCTTGAAATTCAGTTGAACCAATTATAAACTTGTTTGGAAGTGTGCCAAATCGGTTTCAAGGTTGTAAGTATGAAAGAGGACTTACAAAGTAAGGATGTCGGCATACTTTGAACACGTGCAGTAATGTTTATATTTTATTGTTCAAATTTATTCCTTAATAGCTACAGGAAGAAAATCCCAGGATCGAAATAAATAGGTTAATAATCTTTTATTTAAGGTTGTTAATTTTATTTTAGGAAAATGAGAATTATAAATGTGCATTTACTAGTTGAGATTTTCCAGAGAGATTTTCGATCATTATTTTGGACAGAGCATTTCCAGGAATTATGAAAACCGAATTTGGAATGTATTGAATATTTTTGAGAATATTTTCGGTTTTGGAAATTCCTTGGTGTCCAAACTTCCTTGTCTATAAATACTTGAAGTTTGCATTTCTAGCAAACTAATCTTTCGTGACAGCAAACTTCCTCGGTTGTGTTGTTACTGGTGTAGCCGCCTATTCGGAGAGGAGAGTAACCTAATTAGGAGAAGTCTCTTACGGCCGCTCAGTTTAAAGTCTTCTTTGGGATTGAGAAGCTCTACGAGTACCGTTGGTGGGAAACTAGATAATTGTGGTTTATCTTTTGTTTTCGATTGATTTGATTGACTAACGGTGGTTGAACTTTCATTGCACCTAGTTTGTTAATGCTTGAGAATATTCTCTTCTGATATAAGATTCACTCAAACTAGATCGAAGTTTCGACAGGGATCTTTAGACTGTTGTTAGTGCTAAAGACGATCTTGTGATAATCCATTGTTAACAGACTCCGTTCTGTGCGTGATTGATCACAAGAGATTCAAGTTGTTGTGTGCAGGTGTTTATTGAAGATCTAAGAAAATTTGAAGACAAAGAAGATATTGAAGATTTCTGATTTGGGGTTCATAATCTGTGGTGTGCACAATACTTGTTTCGGTATAAGAGGATCAGTTTATCCTTGTGGTAGATTGGATTGATTAGTTGTGTAGATCGGCATCAATACAATTCTTTGTGATTAAAAGTATTGATTGCAAAATCGTAACAATTACTTCGGTAGTTGAGTATAAGATAGATCTAAAAACCTGACGAAGGATTTTATGTTAAGATAAACAAAAGAGCCTTTGTCTAAGTCACATCACTTGGTTGAAGAGAGTTGATACCAAACAGATTTGTTGTTCCTTTACTGTTTGGAATACGAACCAAAGGAATTGTTCCAAGTACGTGACTTATTCATAAGTTGGAGGCGTGGGAATACAGACGGAACTAGGTGAACTATAGGTTTAGTTGCTTGGTCTCAACTATACGAAGTTAGGTTTAATTTTGTGTAGCGGCTTAATCCTGAGAGTATTCAATTCTGGACAAGGTCCCGCGGTTTTCTGCATTTGCGGTCTCCTCGTTAACAAAATCTTGCTGTGTCATTTACTTTATATTTCCACATTATAATTGTTTTATTATAATTAAAGTAAATTACACAAACGTTAATTCCTATTTACTTGATAAGTGAATCCTATTATGTTTGGTTAAGTCCGACCTTTTTATCAAGTAACATACTTCGTTGTTGTATTGTCTCGATCTCGTATCCATAGACGATCACACGAAGTGTGAACCGATTAGTTGTATTATCTCGACTCAGTCCATAGACAATCACTTTCGGAGAAAGGACTTATAGGTAGGAAAAGTTTTAGTTTGAGGTATATTTGGGTACCCTTGCCTTTTCATTAACGACTTGAAGACTTCATTGGGATTGTGAAGCCAGACCCAACAATTTTCTCCGTAGTTGCGTGTATGGCCGATGTTTCGCCTCCTTGAAGGGGCAATCTGGGAGATTAAGGGCGACACTCTCCATTGGGGGTGTTTTCTATCGCAAGGAGTGATTGATTACTATATTCTCTCAGATTTGCTCGAGATTTAATCTCTAATAGGCAAGACAAAAAGTAGTCACAAACATCTTCGTCTCATCGATAAAATAAAGACTACGAAATGATGATTCGACAATATCTTATTTGAGCACAACGTGGGAGATAGAGGAAAGATAAGAATGAAGCTACCGTAGATACGATTAAGATTATTATTTTCTCGGCAAGGTGGTTGATATTTCTTCTTATACTTCAAGGATTAATATTTCTTACCCACTTCGCATGATGGATTTATTACATTTAGAGGATTAAGAATATCAAAGGTCGAGGATTAAGTACTTCATATACTTCTTCAAGGATACTTATATCAATTGGTTCATATTCACCTTGATTTATCAAAAGACACAACAAAACTCATAGGTATATTTTCTTAACTCGCGAGAGTGTCTCGAGAGAAGGTAACAAGACTCCGAGAGAACGTCTCGAGAGAAGGTTTATCTACTCAATAGACGAGAGCCTGCGAAATCATTTCGAGAGAATGTCTCGAGAGAAGGTGAGACGGGTTATTAAAGCAAGTCTTGGTTTATCAAGTCTTGGACTTTGGGTCAGAGATTTATTTTCTTTAACTCTTAGTTGTGGGTGTAACCTCAACAATCATAGTGAAGAATGGATGTAGATCACTAATGTGTCTATTTAAATTTCTAGGAATCATTTAGATCTACAAAATATAGTGAGGGTGAGTCCTACACGTCTCATCGTGGGATTCGACAATATCTTATTACGATTAAGATTATTGTGGTGGTTGATATTTCTAGAGACGAATATAGTCCGGTATATCAAGGAGAATAATTGTACCTTGATCGAGTGATTGTTTATCAAGTCTTTGACTTTGGTTAGGGATCAACTACATTCCGTAAGGAGAATAATTGTACCTTGATCGGTGTGAGATTGGTTAGGGATCAACTACATTCGGTCCAAAGTTAACTTGGAGTAGGCTAGTGTCTGTAGCGGCTTAATACAGTGCGGTGTATAAATATGGATTACGTCCCGGGGTTTTTCTGTATTTGCGGTTTCCTCGTTAACAAAACTTCAGGTGTCTATGCTATTTCTTTTCCGCATTATATTTGTTTATATAATTGAAATATCACAGATTGTGCGTAAGTTCAATCAATTGTGAATCCAACCTTTGGTTGTTGATTATATTGATTGACACTTGGATATTGGTTTTTGATACCGTCCAAGTCATTTCTTATATTCAATCGGGCTCGCAAATTCCTATTTGTTTGATTGCAAATTTAATTGATAAATTGAGATATAACTCTTTGATATACTTTTCTCAAGATTGAGTCTGACAGTCTAGTTGATTCCCTTGAAAGTATATTGGAGTTAGTCCATACAGATTGCTAAGCGAAATATTGGGTGTGGTTGTTAGACCCCCGTTTTTTCACAGAGTGCATATTCTACTATGTTAATCCTAAAGTCAAGTTTTTCATCTAATGGTGATTATTGATTGCTTGATTACAAAGCTACCTAAGCTTAAATCCAAAGCAACCTTGACCTTGAAAGTATATATAAGGAGAACCTCTAACAACTGGGATTTTTGAATCCCTGACACTATTCTTGTGCGTCCTAGTTGTAAACTAGAGTCGTACTCTCCTTTGAACCCTTCTAAGGTTTAGCGATTAAAAAGACTTCATATAGGGATTCGTGAAGCCAAGTTCAACTATTTTTATCTTTATAGTTCGGATATCCTGATCTTGCTTTGATTATTGAGCTTGCTCTAACAAACAAGATAGATAGAAATCACAAAATTTCTTCGTCTAAAACTTTATGATTCCATAAGTTTATACTTGTAAGGTGAATAATAATCTAGGACGGTCTTTGGGAGTCATAAGACTGGATTTTGAGGTTTGCTAGACTTGGTCTATTGCAATCGATTACCGACCTCACATTTATCTTTGATCAGAACGGAAATCACATATAGTCTTATCTGTGGGAGGCAGATTGGTTTAAAGTCTTTAATTGAGTTGAAGCAACTCTTAGGTTGTAAAGGGCGTCAGCTAAGGGAATCGATTGCGCGGAGTCCTGCTGAGATTCAAGAGGCGTAAGGAGCATGACTGTAACTGAATTGTTGTGACGGTTTAATTCGGCCTCAACTATATTCCAGTCCAAAGTTTTGATAGTAGGCTAGAGTTTTTAGTGGATTAATACAATTTGGTGTTCAAATCTGGACAAGGTCCGGGTTTTTTCTGCATTTGCGGTTTCCTCGTTAACAAAATTTCTGGTGTCTGTGTTATTTCTTTTTTCGTATTATATTGTTTATCTATATAATTGAAATATCATAAGTTGTACGTAAATTTATTAAAGTAGATATATTCATCCTTGTTTGTTGGATAAGTACTCTCACAGTATAATCAGGTTCACGCACTTATCTCTGTTTACATTCTGATTATGAGAGAAAGATATATAAGCTCATCTTATAATTCCTGATTAAGATTCATTAAGTTATAACTCTCAGAATTGTAATTGAGTTTAGTCCATACAGGTTGCCTAAGAAAAAGTTGGTGGTGTATTTTTGGTACCCCGCATTTTCAGACTTACCACGGGCTAAAAAGCAAAGCACGATCTTGCTACTAAAAGAGAACATCGACATCTTTGTATAGAAAATTTTAGAATACCAGGCATAGATCCTAATATCGCATGTCATTCTATGAATATTGATCCAAGCTTTATGCCGGTTAAGAAAAAAGTGAGGAAAATAGCAGATAAGCCATAAAATGCAGTAAATGCATATGTTGAAAGGATGCTAGAGTCAGACATGATAAGGGAGTGCAAATATCCAATTTGGATCCCTAACATCGTGTGATCATGAAAAAGAATGAGAAAGTTCGAGTCTACATCGACTTCACCAACTTAAATCCCAAAGGATGGCTCCCCACTTCCTGACATGGATCGACTGGTAGAATCAATCCAAGGGTATGTCCGACTATCTTTTATGGATACATATTCTGGATACAATCAGATACCAATGAACCTAGCTGATGAAGAGCACACAACCTTCAAGGTAATGCCATCCGGTTTAAAAAATACAGGCTCGACCTATCAGAGGCTAGTCAACAAAATGTTCAAAGAACTGATTGGCAAGACGATGAAATGTTACATAGATGATATGGCCGTCAAAAGCCTGAAAGAATCGACCATCATGGTGACCTGATGAAGACTTTTGATTTCATAAGTAAATACAAAATGAAAGTTAATCTATCCAAATGTGTTTTTGGGTGCAAATTGGCAAGTTTCTCGGATTCATGGTGACTAAAAACGGAATTGATGTCAATCCAACGAGCTATACAAGATATGCTAGCCCCAACATGCAAGCGGATGTCCAACAACTAACCGGGAAGCTAGAAGCTTTAAATCAATTCATTGCCAGACTATCTGATAAATGCAGGACATTCTTTAATCTACATCAAAAGAAGCAGGATTTTGAATGGAAACTAGAATGTCAAATGGCTTTTGATCAGATAAAAATTTACCCCTTATCTGTGCCAACACTGTCTCCTCCAGTACCAGGTGAAAAATTATATCTATATTGCAAATACTTCAACAGAAGTAAGTGCAGTACTAATAATCAGAGTGGAAGACAACAGAGAAAGGCCGATATATTTCTCCACTAGAAACAAGGTACTCCCAGCTTGAGAAAGTTATTTTTGATATCTACTTTTCCTCTGTCAAACTGAGACCATACTTCTCGAGCTGGAAAGTGAATATCATCACAAAACACCTAGTTGGGCCGACCGACCGAAGCGAGGGAGGACCTTTATATGGCCACTTTTTTGTAAATCTAAGTGATCAATTACCACAAAAAGATTGAGAATGGTCCATGCTGAAAAACCAAAAATATCCCTCTCTTTTAGTCCAATTACTATAATCCTTATATATCCTATTTTTTTATGGGTATAATTGGAAAGCAAACTTTAATATAACATATCTAAAAATCCGTGCCTTGGAATTTTACAAATTTTATCTTGTTGGAAAGCTAATAAAAAAATCTATCCAACGAGCACAAACAACAATATCAAATTTAGAGTTTTTACGAAAAATTCGGAGGTATTTATCATTTTAGGCACAATTTTAGAAAATTAAATGTATATTCATTATGCAAACCACCACAAAAAATACATAATACTTTATGTAGCAAAAATTTGGTTTATGCATCAACTAATTTTCTGTTCCAACTAATAAAACGATGTACTCCCTCCGTTTCAAGAAAAATGATACTTTAATTTTAGGCACAATTCTCGAAAATTGAATGCATAGCCATTATGCAAACCACCACAAAGGATGCATAACACATCATGCAACCATATTTTGGTTTATGGATCGACTAATTTTCCGTTTCGAAAAAGTGATACTTTCACAACCCGTTTAGGAAAAGTGAAACTTTAGCTCCGTTTGACAAAAGTGATACTTTCGCTCCGTTTAGGAAGAGTGATACTTTGTAGTTTGAGAAAAAGTGATACTTTTACAAAAGGGCGAAAGTATCACTTTTCCGAAACAGCGAAAGTATCACTTTTCGGGAACGAGGCGAAAGTATCACTTTTTCAGAAACGGGGTGAAAGTAATCGCAGACGAACCCCATGTTCAGATTCTTTTTCGGTCGGCCCTCCCACCGTGGCAACGGTCGTACTAGTATGGTCACTTTTTTGTAAAATCTAAGTGATCAATTACCACAAAAAGATTGGAAATGGTTAGGGCCGAAAAACCAAAAATGTCCCTCCCTTTTAGTCAAATTACTATAACTTCTTGTATATCCTATCTTTTCAGGGGTATAATTGGAAAACAAACTTTAATATAACATATCTAAAAATCCGTGCCTTGGAATTTTACAAATTTTATCTCGTTGGAAAGGTTATAAAAAACTCTACGCAACGAGTACAAACAACAATATTAAATTTAAAGTTTTTGCGAAAAATTCGGAGGTATTTATCATTTTAAGCATAATTTTAGAAAATTAAATGTATATTCATTATACAAACCACCACAAAGGATACATAATACTTTATGTAGCAAATTTTTTGTTTATGCATCAACTAATTTTCCATTGCAATTAATAAAACGATGTACTCCTTCCGTTTCAAGAAAAATGATACTTTCATTTTAGGCACAATTCTCGAAAATTAAATGCATAGCCATTATGCAAACCACCACAACGGATGCATAAGACATCATGCAACCATATTTTGATTTATGGATCGACTAATTTTCCGTTTGAGAAAAAGTGATACTTTCATATCCCGTTTCAGTAAAAGTGATACTTTCACCCCGTTTCGGGAAAAGTGATACTTTCGCTCCGTTTCGGAAAAAATGAAACTTCCGCTCCGTTTCAGAAAAAGTTTCACTTTTCCTGAAGCTGGGCGAAAGTATTACTTTTTCCGAAACGGGAAGAAAGTACCACTTTTTCCGAAACGAGACGAAAATATCACTTTTTATGAAACGGGACGAAAGTAATCGCAGACAAACACCATCTTCAAATTCTTCTTCGGTCGGCCTTTCCACCGTGGCAACGGTTGTACTAGTAGATAATGTGCCGTCGAAAGAGAACAAGATAGGGAGATTAGTCAAATGGGGAGTCTATCTGAATCAATTTGGATTAGGATGTACACCACTAAAGGAAGTAAAAGGCCAAGCAGTGGCAGAATTCTTACTCCCTCCGTTACTTTTTAATAGGCTGGTTTGGTTTTTTGAGAAAATTAAGGAAATTTAAAAAACTAATCATTGAAAGTGGTCCTCATGACACTTGTCAATAAAAGAAGTGAATTGAAATGGTCCACATGACACTTGTCAACAAAAGAAGTAAAGTGAAATGGTTACATGACACTTGTCATCAAAAGAAGTTAAGAAAAAAGTGGTCCTAAAAAACTAAACTAACATTTGACTTTCCCAATTAGGAAACCAGCCTATTTTTTTGTAACATTTATTTATAGAAACCAGCCTATTAAAAAGTAACTGAGGGAGTAGTTGGTTTCCCAGTTGACGATCCAAATTTCGATCTGAAATTTTGCGAGGAACAAATGGAAGTACTTCCCGAGCCTGAGGTACCACATAGCTGTAAAGATTCGTCTGTGAACACATAGCTGTAAAGATTCGTCTGTGAACACACTAGGGGTATGGAAAATATTTTTGTATGGAGCTTTGAATGAACAGGAAGGAGGATCTGGAGTTGTGATAACCACACCAGTAAACAACTTTATTGAATTCTCCTACAACCTAGCTTTCAGCGCAACGAATAATCAAGCTGAGTATGAAACACTGCTGCAAGGACTCATGGCTGCTAAAAGTCTAAATCTCAACGAGTTTATTCTCCGTACTGATTATCAACTAACTTAAAAGCAAGTGGAAGGACAGTTTGAGGCAAGAAACACCACCATGATGCAATATAAAGACCTCATTAACAAGCTACTTCAAAGTTTTGATAAGGTCAGCATCAGACAGATGGCCAGGTACAAAGTAAGACATAGCCTTGCTAGGATCAGCAATACCAGGAGCTTGCAAAAGAACAATTCATATTGGAGTTCTTGATAGACTAGCAATTTGTGAGCTCAAGATTGAGGAAAAGCAAACCCAAAGCTCGAATCTGACACAATCAGAAATTGATGGTTTCTAGATGGGAAACATCTTCATATATTTGAAATACAAGGTACTTCCACCTGATCCACTGGAGGCACGAAGGGAGTCGCATGTATCACTGTCGTTTGGTATGGAAGCAGTACCCCCCATGTAATTGAAGTTTCCAACTACATGAACTCTAGCAGTGGAATCGAATCTAAATGATGATCTAATTTTTAAAAGCTTGGATGAAATAGAGTTTAAAAGGGAAAGAGCGTTGATTCAACTTGAAAAGTATCGAAGGCATATGAGAAAAAACCAGCGGACACCAAGAGAGTTTCAGCCTGGTGACCTTGTACTCAGAGAAGTACTACCTAGCAACCCACAGTACAAACTCGGAAAGCTGGCAACAACTTGGGAATGAACATATGTCATTTCTGACAAAATATGTTGAGCATCATACAAATTGAAAAACTTTTGGGGGGAAGAGTTTGGATACCCATACAATATATCTCACCTCAAAAAATATTATCAGTAAAACTGACTGCCAGAATGCAAGGAAATAAAAATCTCAAGACTTCTAGATTGTAATAACTGTATATCCAGTTATCTGAGATGAAAGCATTACTTTCGAAAGCTCGATTCACGGCTCGAACTCGTAATATTGATAAAACTAGTGAAGTAATCAAACACTCACTAGAATCACAAGAACGCTAATAAAACATAGACTGACAAAGTCAATGGAAGTAGTGAAGTGACCAAATACTCACTGTGAAATAAAATGTTCACGAAGCACAAAAATAATAAAGTCAGAGAGAAAACAAAATGATCAGAGATTCACTAATAAACATAAAATGCTCATGAGGCACAGAACTGACAAAGTCAGTAAAATAAAATGAAGTGACTAAAACAATCAATATAAACGCAAAATGCTTATAAAAGCTCGAAATAACAAAGTCAGAAATCAGGTGAAGTGACCAAACTCCCACTGCAATCACAAAAAAACCGACTAAGTCAGCAGAACAAGTGAAGTAATCAAATACTTACTATAGACAAAACAAGCTTACAAAGCTCTAAACTGACAAAGTCAGGAAACCTGGTGAAGTATTAACATTCGCCATAATCGGTCTAAGATATTTATTCTTGAAATGTTGGTCATTAAGGCGTATCTGGTCGTAGTCGTATGATTAAAGAAATCCAAAGACGTTGCTATGATAAAATACGAGCAAAATATCATATCTTGATAGAGAGCATACCGAACATTAAGATCGATTACTAAGCTCCAGACCAGTATCTGACCGACACAGAATAGCACCCTAGCCAGGTAGCTTCAGAAATCGGAACTTGTTATTTCTTCTACAACGGTGAAGCACGTCACTAACAGATAAAGTAAGCAACTCATAAGACCTACTATCTCAACGGCGATAAGTGATATAAAAGATAAGCGAAAACTTTCTGATTAGACGACCTCAAAAAGAGAGCACGAGAAAGAATAAAATGGACTGCAAGACATCCAGAGCAGGCACAGATTATTAGAGCATTGCTCGGTCGAACTCACAAGTGTTGCTATCTCAATCTTGTTGTCAAATTTAGCTGTCAAAACTATATATCTTGATTTCTAGTCTACAATTAGTTAAGTCTCGGACTAGGATAAAAATGTAGTTGAGAAACAGTGGATCAAGACAATCATCATTGCGTTCTACCTTTTGAAGGCGAAGATCAACCAAAGATTTGGGAGAACTTCATCAACAAAAGGTAAGTGAAGACTGAACCTCCTATATCTCAAGTTATATTCACTTTTCTATCATTGAGACGATGTCGCATAACTAATTAGACTATTATGCATATACAAGAATTTCGAGTCAAGTTTATCTTGATAATTAGTTCTCCAAATATAATAAACATTTGTTCATACTTGATGAATTTCGGTTAAGGAAAATTTATTGTTCGGAATCAAAATCATGATTCAAGTTTTATCGTTCGATAATATCCTGGAACAATGATATGTGTCATTGTTGCTATTCGGGAATGTTTCAGATCGATTTAGAGAGAAATATAGAACTACTACTATAGATTACAAAATGGGAAAACATATGTCTAGTGTTACATTAGAGAGCGGAGTAACTACATAACCGATTAATTTTGTTGTAATAACTCGTCAACATGTTGTTTGACCGATCTAGCGATGATTAAAACAAACGCTAATTATTAGCTTAAAACAAAAATTAATTAATCTAACAACGATATAGATACGAATTTAATATCATTGAATAGGTCTCGAAAAATTATGCGAAATAGACTACTCGAGCGTGTTATTCGGATATCAGACGAAGAAGATTTCATCAGAATAGTTGAAGGAAAAATTAATAATTTTGCCTTAGACCGACCTGGGGCTGCCCATATCCAAAACGTTGGGCATCATAGTCAAATCGTTTGGCCTTATCACCAAACGTGTCATTTTCTCTTCTCTTCTTTTCTTTCTTTCTTCTTTTTTTTCTTCTTATCTTTCCCTGTTCTTATTCTTCTGCGAATTTGGGAGATCAAATGGATGTTTTACGTTTAGTAGGAGGTGGAAAAGATCATGGGGTAATTGCTAGTGATGGTGTAGTTGTCTGTTGTCGATTCAGACACGAAGGAGGAAGTTAATTAGAGGTTAGGGTTCTGAGTTTTGAGGTTGTGTGGAACTAGTGATGATTTAGTGTTGTTGATTGACGAAGAACAGAAGGGTTGAGATTGAATTGAAGATTTGAAGCCGTTCTATTGATGAATTAAAGCTAGGGTTTCATGTTCTTCCCAAAATCAGGTAAATTAGGGTTCTTTTGTGTTGAAGATTAAATTGAATGTTTTTGATTGAAGAATTGAGTTTAATTTAGTGAATTGTTCCATGGGTTTGTGATTGATTATAGTCTAGAGGGTTATATGAGGTCTAATTTGGGGTTTCTTTAGGAGATTGATTTTCACAGTGGGTTTAGGGTTCTTGGTCGTGATAATTTATCTATAGGAATTGGAAGATGGGTTTAATTAAAAGGAAAGCAGGTTGATATTTGAGATGAGTATTGGTTTGACTGAACTGGTAGTTGCAATGGTTGCTGGTGCAAGACATGACAATTTTAGTAGTGATGAAGATTGTGTTGATGATCTTAGAGTCTGAGTCAGGCAGTGGTGTGGATGAAATTTGGTGGTGTTGTTGGAACTAGACTTAGAGGTGTTGTGATTAGAATTGGCGGAGAACTGTGCAAGTGAAGTGGAGAAAGAAATGGAGTTGGAGTTACAGGACCTAGAAGTGTTAAAATGTGTAGTTGCATCTGTAAATGATGGTGTTGGTAGAGGCATAGAGGCGGGGGGAGATGATTCTACCGAATGGTGGAGGATAATTGGTTACCACAGTTAAGAGTGACATCATAGCGTATGCATGGCATAGAAGAAACTAAGATGGGAATGAAGATGAAATGTTGTGTATTTGGTTGTGTTGAAGTTAGAAGACGAACTATGGATTCTGTTGGTGGTTCTTATGCAGAGATGGAACTGAAGTTACAAGTGTGATCAACTGACATTGGTGGCGCAGAAGCAGTTTGTGATTATGAATGAAAGTTCAAGAACTGCGGTTGGGGTTTGAGTGTGCTGGTGGACTTTCAGTGAGAAGACATGACATTGAGTTAGGGATGCAAAGGTTATTAATTTGGAGTTGGTGTTGTTAGGATGGACATATGGGTGATGTTGATGCTGTTCAACTGTTGGTGGAGCTGAAATGAATGGAAGTAAATGATGATGTTGTTGGTGTTATGGCTCAAGTAAAGATTATGGAGTTCAGCTTGTATGGGGTATTGCAGATGCAATTGGGTGGTGCTCTGTGTATGCAATTACAGATGACATGAAGTTAGGATTGTTATGATTGAAGTAGAATTGTGATGATGCTAATGAAGGTGTGGTTATGAACTGGTATTGGTGATATGCAGTAGCAATTGAGATGGAGATGGTATATGAATCACAGGTTAAGGGAATTAGAAGGATTTGTGTTATAAATGTAGTGAAGAGGTCTGAGATACTTTGAGCTGAGCTGATAAGTTAGTGGTGGTGGTATTGTTGTCATGAAGATGTGTTGTTGCTGGCATGGGGAAAGTTATGAGAATAATGTTAATGTTGTTCAGTTGCTGGTGGAAGTTAAATTGAACTTTTGGTAGTTGATTTGCAGTTAAGAATTAGTGGTGCAGTTTAGATGAATGTTAGGTCATTGTAAGAAAGGGGCAGTGGAGAAGTTTAATTGATGCAGTTTGGACTATGGTTGGAGTTTAGAGGAAATGTAATGAGATAGTAGAAATGTTATTACAATCGGAAGGCTTGTTGAAGTTAGAAATGCATCATGTTAGTCTTGGCATGAGTTGTGTTACTTCATGTTTGTGCAATAGAAGTTTGGCCTATGCAAGGGCCTTGGTTTGTATAATCTGAATCAGTCTTGTTAACTGAGTTGTCTCACTGATTTCCTGTTTAACTCAGTGGACCTTTACCAATTGACTGTTGACTAGACTTTGACCGCTGACTTGACTGTAGTTGCAGGAAATCCTACACTACACCCCTCACTAGAATTTACACAATTAAGTCATTTTAAGATGAATGATTATGATTTCTATTGATTGAATACTTGAATCTTTACAATATGAAATAGAAATGAGTTAAAGAATTACAATTCAAAAAAGAACCCCCCAACCACAGACTTACTCAACCCTTTATATAGGGTAGTACACAGTGGATGACAGCTAAGCTGTCCTTTATTTTCGGGAATATCTTGCGAAACATCGCAAGTGTACATGTATCAATTCTCGCGACAATCCTAAATTTCGCTGAATCTTCATATCTTTCTCATGTTTTGGGTGTCGTCATTCATTGCGTCATTTATTTTATTTCCCTGCGACTCCCTCGCAATGTCGTCATTTATTAATCTCGCGAAATATTGATGTCGCGATATTCTGATCCTACATCTTGACTCTTCTCATGTTTTCTCTGTGAAGGAGAGAATGTCATGGGAACCAATATTTTGAAATGCCGCAACTGTTCATCTTTATCTGTTTCAATCCCTTATTTTTACACGGAATTTATTACAGATGTTTCTTCTTCTACTCTTTTCTTGACACGTCTCTTTCAACCGTTTATTCTTGACCATTCACGTCCCATCTCGCATTAAATGCATTTGTTTTCTCGAGGATTCTTCTCTCTATATATAGTTTTCTTACCCTTCTCTTCTTCTCTTTTATTTTCCCTCGCAACTTCTCTTCTGTGACTTCTCTTCCTCCGCAATCTGCGTTTCTGCTGTAAATCTTTCCTTCTTTCTTTCTCTTGATCTTCAATTTTCTAATCATTCCCATACTCTAAAAATGGCTTCACTTGGTCGCATATATAAACCCCTTTTTAATGAAGCTCAAAAGAATTTTCAAGAGAAGGGCTTCATCTTATCGACCATTCCTCATCAAGAATCTTCATCTATACTTTCTGCAAAGTTGTTTTCTGATCATCAGTGTGATGATCAGAAAATCATAATCTCGCAAGGTCAAATTCTCGCAGGCCTTCCCATTCCTCTCTATAATCCCGAGATACCTTTATTTTATGAAATTCTTGCTCATGAGAAATTATCGCGAGCTATTTACCAACTAAGTGGTGATTGCATCCGTCTAATGCTTGAATTCGCCAACCGTGGCGCTAGTAAGGGATATTTATATCCTGATGATGTCAAAGATCCTAGATTCGCGGGTTTAGAAATAGACGCTGAGAAATATACCGTGGAAAACTTTTTTTGAAAATTATGAAGTAATAAATATGAGAAATGATAAATCTCATTGGGTGCTCGATTGAAGAGAAAAGATAATATTTCCAGTGATAAGCTGCTCATGCAAGATATTGACTGGCACTCGGGTAAAAATAATGTTCCTCGGTATTCCAAAGATGAGAAGTGGTGGGTTGTTCCTCTGTTTTTGAGCGTACCTTATATTTCAGGTTCTCATACACTCCCTGCAAATCTCCCTGTAAAAATTTTCAGATTGCCAAATTGAAAAGGAGTTATAAAAGACGTCCAAAGGCGAGTACTCTAGCGATACTCCGATCAATCACGGATGAAGTAAGAAATACTTTCTTTTGCTATTTTTAACAATATTGTTGCCTCTGTTTCTTATCTTCATTCGTGTGCGAAGGTTGTTGAAGAAATTAACATTCCAAGCTGCGAAGGTTAAGGGCAAGAATAAAATCACTCTTCGTAAGGATAAATCTTCCTGCTCCATCTTCTAAAAACGGAAAATCCATCCCTCTTCTCGTTCTAGTTCCCAAACTAGCGAGAGTTCGACGAAGATGAAAATGAGGTTGGTACTTCCTCTGCGAAGGAGAATCATTCGGTTGCTTCTGCTATGGCGCAATTGTCTAGTGTCTTCTCCGATTCTATGCAAGGATTGGGAGATGATCATTTATCTTCTACTTGCGAAGCTCTCGCTAAAATTTGCGATGCCCCCCTGTTAGAGGATAATGAATCTTTTCGTGGAGTTTCCCGAACAATGACTCCCAGTCTCTTAAATGCTCTCAGTGCTTTGGTGTGTTCATATTTCGTTATTTCTTTGCGATTTCGATTATAAACCTTATCTTAACAATTTCTTTAATTTCCTTTATAGTCTGGGAGAGCTTCCTTTGTTGTTGCCTCAGACCTCGAGAAAAGACGCAACAATCTTGAGAAGAAAAATCTTCAACTTAAGGAGAAGAACAAAGAGCTAGAAATTGAAGTTGCGACATCTCGCAAGAAGGATGCTAAAATTCAACAGTTGGAAGTTGAGTCTTCTTCCCAGAAAGACAAAATATCTACACTTCAAAGTGCTAATCAGCAACTTTATGGTACAACACCCTCCTTCTTTCTCTATTTCTACGTTGCCGTTTATTTTCCTTTGCCTGACTTATTATTTTCGCAGACATTTATAATCTTTCTGACGAAGCCATCCTTCTCCATTCATTCCCTGAACCTATGGATGATGATGCTCTTCTCGCTCATTTCAATGAATCTTTAAGTAGTTCTTCAAACAAGACTAATTCTCTCTCATTAAATGAACTTCGAACCAAATTTCATCTTTTAGAAATTGAACATAGATCTAGTCTAGGTTTAGCCAACCGATTTAAACGTTTATATCTTGACCCCCAGGAGAGTAATAGTATTCTAAGGAAAAAGATTAGCAGCCTCATAGATGATAAGGATCGCATTGCTAATCAAGGTGCACAAGCATTAGCAAAATTCCAAAAAACTATTCTTGAAGTCCAAATTGAACGAGATGAATCCCTTCGCCAAAATGCCATACTTAATGAGCGAGAAAATCAAATTCGTTCACTTCTTGTCATAAATAATGATGATGAATTCGCTTGGGATGCGAAGGTTCTAGATAATGCCAGAAATAACTTAGGTGTTAACGTCAATCTTCATCTTCGAGCATAATGCCTTGGTTAAAGATATGATTTGTGAGAGAAGGTTGTTTTCTTGTTCTTCATTATTTTTCCACTTCTTTTTACTTAAATCGTTATTAAGCTGCTAATTCAATGTCATTTGTTCGCAGAATCTGAGAGGAGATTTCAAACTAGAATCAAGGAACTTGAATCTGAGAAAGCGCAACTCGCCAAAGACTTCTCTCTTCGCAATGACAAATATTCTAAGATGAAGAAGCAACTACAAACTACGTGGCGAATTTCAATAATGATGCAGTTCGTTTTCGCAACCAAACTATTGAACAAATTTGCAATGATCACAACATTCCTCTTTCTTCATATCCTTGTCTTCTCGAAGAAATCCCTGATAATATGCCTTGCTCAGATGTCTCTGATAGTGATGTGAGCGAAGAAGAAGAATCTGATAAAGAAGAATAAGTTGCTAGATTGTTCCATTTTCCTTTCTCTTCTTGTGATATTTGTATATTTATCCTTCTAACCTTCCATTTTGTAATCTTTTATCATATGAAAATAAATAACAAGTTTTTATTCTAATCATTCCCATACTTGCCTCTGTTATTTATTTTCATATGAGATAAATCAAGTCGATAATCTTTAAGTAATGATACTTCTTAATTTCGCAACTGCTGTTGCTGATTCTTCTCAGATAAATGAAGAAATATAATCGTACTCGCAAGCTTGTTTGCTTACTCGATTTCTTGTGTTATTTTATCATCATTTATGTTGAAATTCATCATTGCGACAAAATCGCAGGACGTCTTTACATTTTCATGTAATGACCCATTGATCTTGTCTTATCATTGTTTTTGTGTAGTCTTATTTTGCCTTCCTAGGTAAAGGTCTTATTTTGCCACCCTCATTTTGCAAAGAATATGACAAGTCTAAATATTCTTGCGAATATAAAATCCCATGACATTGACGTCTTGCGACAAGATCGCAGGACGTCCTTACACTTTCATGTAATGACCCATTGATATTGTCTTATCATTTCTTTAGTATTTTTGCCTCTGCAGGATATTTCATTTGCGACAATATGACATGCCTAAATGTTCTTGCGAATATAAAGCCCCATGACATTGCCGTCTTGTGACACTTATCAGCTCCCTAATGGAGGGTGCCGCCCTTATCATCTCCCTGGTTGCCCCTTCAAGGAGCGTACATCGGCCATACAAGACTAGCTCCTCCCATCCGGTCTTAACAACAACCAGCTGTTTTCGCAGCCTCTTATCCCTTATACCTATAGGGTTTATGGTTACGAGGCTGCACCCTAAGTGGAGTTTTCTTGGGCCGAGTGCAACATATGCCAAGACTTGCCAAGAATGGCCGAGACACTTCAAATGCCCCTGCACTCTTGGCTCAACCGTCTACCCAGGCGCCTTGAGCATACATCGACTCCTTGGAAGAGACCCTCGGGCGTCCAACTGGGTATAACCTTATATATATAGTTGGAAATCCAAGGTATCTCTCCCGGATAGGCTTTCATGGGACCCAAATCTCCATGACTCAGTTTCCAGGAGCGGTGTAACCTTTTCCCTGAGCCATGTCAAGAGATACCCCCTTATATGACGCACTTTAGGTCTTACATTTGCCTCTTGCGAAATATCATTCGCGAACTAGGGTGTACGCCATAAAGGTTCGTCCCATTCACTCACTCTTTCATTTTTGTTAATTCATTCAATCATTCATTTTTGGTTTTCTCTTGTTATTTTGTTTGCGAGACTATCGCATAATCTTGCATTGTTTACTCATTTTTGTTTTTCAATTCTTTAATCAAATTTTCATACATTTTTGATGGCGAGATTCTCGCGTATTTCTTCTTCAATTATTGTTTCTTCTTTTTACCATTAATATGCCTTTGTCATTGCTTTTGATAGTGATGATTATTCATTTCTTACACTTTTTGCTCCTACTGGCTCTCCGCCTCTGCACCATTCAAACTTCTTAATGATTCCTTGCCATCATAATTTTCAACTATTTTCATGCACTTGCTTCGCAATGTATCTTCACCTCTTGTATCTATGGTATCCACCATCAACCTTTCTCTTCTTTGTTCATCTTTTATATTTTGTTTCCAATCCTTTCTTTTTGCAGTTCTTTCCTCGCAACTCTCCACATCAATTTCATAGCATTTTTGTCCTTCCATCCAGTCTCTCTTTATAACTCCAACACCGCTAGGATGGGGAAATTTTATACACCGATGATAAGTCGACGCTACGCCCAAAATTTCGTGCAACCATGGCCTTCCGATCAAAGCATTATAAGGGGACTCTACATCGACTACACAGAACAAAATTTCAGTTGATAATCCTTGCAAGGGTATTCTCATATGAACTTCTCCTTTAGGCTTATTCGTTGTGCCATTGAAACCGTATATTTTATACGTCGAAGGTATCAACTCTTCATCCTTCCCACCCATAGTCTTTTAAGTATGGTAAAAAAGAATATTTACTGAGCTCCCTGTATCAATTAAGATTCTATTGATCGCCCAGGAATTCTCTGCTTCATCGTCTTCGCCATCTACAGGTTTTGGATTAATTTCCAATTTTACAACCAATGGGATATCATGCGTCTCTCTGCCTTCAGGAATCTCTTCTGCAGTAAAAATAATAATCTGCGTTTGCCATTCTTTTAACTGCGATGTCTTCGCGATGTTCATCACTTCTTTATTATCAGCATCCCTCGCGAAAACCCTACTAAGAACATTATCATGAAAATCTTCAATTGTTCGGTATGAATGTACAATGGAGTTGCAAAACAAATTTTTAGCTTTCGTTCCGACTTCTATTACGAATGTTTCTTTCCCCTTTGCTGAGTTTGTTCTGTGCATTTCTGGCGGTGATGGTAACGGTTGAACCTTCTCTTCACTTTTTAGAAAATGTCTCAGCTTTCCTTGGTCAATCATTCCGAGGATGATTCTTTTTATATTTCTGCAGTCATTTGTTAGGTGTCCATGAAAGCGGTGGTAAGAACAGAACTCGTGACTTCTATCACTTGGTGGTGGCTCATTCCCCATGTTCCATGGTGCAGGTATGTTTTCCATCAAGAGTATAGATTCCCATATTTTTTCCACACTAGTATTTAATGGTGGCATTTTGATTTCCTCCCATACTACTCTGTGACTTCGCTGCCCTCCATGATAATTCTGCCTTCGACTTCCATAAGTTTCTTGCGGATGATCAAGTCTTTGAATTTTTTTATTGCCGCCACGGTTGTAGTAGTTCCTTTCTCTTTCAAATTCTTCCTGATCACGGCTTCCCATAGCTACTATCTTTGGTTGTCCATCCTCTATTATTTTTTCTTGTTGCCCTTGCGAAGTGCTCGCTACTGTGTTTATCAGCTTGGGTAATAAGCTTGCATTCGCAGCATTCGAATTTTTATTCGCAACTGGGTATGATTCCATCTCATTTTTCCTTTCCTCTAGAGCAATATATTCCTCCTGAAGTTCTCGCAACTCAGTCATTGTAATTGTAATCTTGATTCTAAAAATTTGAATATATAACAAATTGGTTGCGAACATAGCGTTTATGAATGATAGAATAAGATATCTTTCATCCACTCGCCCAGCCATTTCGCTACACATTGTCTTCCACCTCACAGCTTAAGTGTCTTAAACTTTCGCCAACTCTTTGTTTCAGCCCAAATACATCTTCAATTCCTGGTTGCGAGGAGTTGTTACTTATATATGCCCCTAAGAATATAGCTTGTAAATGATTGAATGACGTGATTGTGTTTCTTGATAAACCTTCAAACCATTTCAAGTGCTTCTCCTGTTAAACTTGATGCGAAATATTTGCACAATATGGCGTCATGATTTTCCCACTACAAAGATACATCTCACATACGCTTTGATGTGTTGTATTGCATAAGTTGTTCCATCAAAAATGCTGGTTAATGCGGGTAAATTGCACTTTGGGGGTATTCCTCCTAATCGCACCTCTAGTGTAAAGGGGTTTTCGCGGCTTCTTTGATGGCCTCATCCAATTGTCTTCTTCCTCCTCCTCTTCTATTGTTCAACATTCCTCTCATCTTTGCCAACTCTCTTAAGATTTGTTCATTTACATCGTGGTTCGAATTTATTGGTCTTTTTAGCTCGCCTCTCCTTCTGCGTTCATGTCTACTTTGATTTTCTTGTTCAAAGCATTTTCTTCTCTTCTTTCTCTCGCGACTTACTCCTTCATCTCGTTCACGAATTCGCACACCATTATATTCATCATTTTCTCTTCTTGGTTGTCTATTAGTTCTCCTTTTGTATTCTTTCATATTCTTCATTGATATTTCTATTGTTGCGATTTTGCTCGCGCCTTCTTTCTCGATTGTCATGATTGTTCTGCCGAATTGCCTCCTCCAATTCCCGTTCTTCCATTTCTACTCTTAATCTTTCCCTTTCGCAAGCTAGACGCGCTTGTTCAATATAATGCTTTTCGATGTCCTCTTCAATCTCCTTTTGTTTCCCTCCGTGTTTCTCTCCCATGCAAGTATTCTTCTTCCTTCTTCCCGATTTTCTTCACCAATTGGACTATTCTTTGCGCTATTTCCTTGATTTCCGTCATTTTGGCCATTCTCAGAAAATCTCAAGACGTGGAATACACACCACTTCCCTTCTTTCGCAAAGATCCTTCACCGAGATTTGGCTCTCTTTCTAGATTTTCTTCATTAACATTTTCTACAGGTAATATTCTCCTCATATCATCCCTAACCGATCCTGATCTTGACCTGGTATTACTTCTCGATCTTCTATTCTGCAACCTCATATTTTCCATTCTTAAGTCATGGTTTTGCCTTGTTAAATTTGCACGTTCTTCCGCTTCTAATCGCCTTTCTTCATGTATTGTTTGCCTCAATACTTCTAATGCTGCGACTTCTTCATTTCTATGAATTGTTTCTCCCATCTCTTCTCGATTTCTCTCCTCTTTTCCATTATTTATCAATTGTTGCACTTCTTCTCTTTCTTCCATAGAATCCGATCTCCATGTATGCACACTCACTCTATCATAATCTATTACTCTATTCGGTGCTGGTTGAATTGGTGGTTGAATTTGACCTTCTTCTCTATCTCTTGCATTTATTCTTTATGGTTCACCTACTTCATTTCTCCTTTCTCCAGCTAATCTCCCGCTTCTTCTTACAATTGTTGGTTGTTCTGATGCATTCCTTCTTCTAGCCATTTCTCAATTTTAGTAAGTTGTTGAAAATTATACGAAATTTCTTTCTTGTTATTCCTGATTCTTTCAATTCACAAGGTTGATCTCTACTCAATCCCTGTTTCTAGCGCCATTATGTAGTTGCAGGAAATCCTACACTACACCCCTCACTAGAATTTACACAATTAAGTCATTTTAAGATGAATGATTATGATTTCTATTGATTGAATACTTGAATCTTTACAATATGAAATAGAAATGAGTTAAAGAATTACAATCACTCTAAAACTTTCTCTCTCTTAATGACTTGCTTAACAATTCAAAAAAGAACCCCCCAACCACAGACTTACTCAACCCTTTATATAGGGTAGTACACAGTGGATGACAGCTAAGCTGTCCTTTATTTTCGGGAATATCTTGCGAAACATCGCAAGTGTACATGTATCAATTCTCGCGACAATCCTAAATTTCACTGAATCTTCATATCTTTCTCATGTTTTGGCCGTCGTCACTCATTGCGTCATTTATTTTATTTCCCTGCGACTCCCTCGCAATGTCGTCATTTATTAATCTCGCGAAGTATTGATGTCGCGATATTCTGATCCTACATTGACCTTGACCCTAGACTTTGACCACTGACCTGACCTTGGACATTGACTGTTATTAGACCTCTTTGACTTGACGTAGACTGTTAATTGACCCCATTGACCGTTAGCGACTGTCAGTTGACTCAGATGGACCGGACCTTAGATAAATGGACTTGGGCTTAGGAATAGTTTTCTTATTCTTATATATTGACCTTATGGTCTGAATTAACATTTAATTCCTTGTACAAAAGTTGTGGATATTCTTTAGACTTATCTAATTGATCGTTGTCGTAGGCGTCAAAAATAAATTACACTTTCTTACTACTCAAAATATAAATATAGCAAGGGCAAGAAAGGATCGTTCCCACAGAGAGGTCTAGGTTGTCGATATGTTTTGGTATCTTATAAGTAACACGGAGGAATTTCTGATTGTGTAAATAGAAATAAACAAAAAGCAAACAAAGCACGCAAATCAAGGATGTGAAATATTGGATAAAGGTTTCATCTTCAATTGTAAACAAGTTTATGAATATATGAATAGAATTCGTATTTAATCTCGCTATCATCAAAAGCCATAGAATACCTTATTGCAAGAATACTCCGTAATTTCCTAAGTCATCAACACACACATTAGAGCTGCGTATGTGAAATCTACCTAAAGAATAACCTAACGCCTTGCGCTAATCAAGTTCAATTCCTAGGAGCATTAAGTTTCAGAAATAGGCTAATAAATGCAATTGTAATACATTGTGCAAACAATTCGAACAAAGGTCAATTTCTACATATGACTACGAGGATGTATCACTACAACCTAGAATCATATCATGCTACTCGTATTCAAGGTTATCGCTCGATGAAAACCCTAAAATAGCTATAGATATGGATGTGAGTTCAATCAATTCTAGACTCGACTAAACAAACATTCAATCATATTGCAATACATCAATCATGCAATTATTATAACCCGTAGAAATCAAACGATAATATTGAGAGAAAACTAATTCATAAAAATCATAACTTGGTTGCAAAATCCAACTACATCTTCAACCAATAATAAAAACTTAGTTACTTGTGTTTTTGGAAATCATCATAGAAAGCAAAGAAGAACTATCATGTGAAACCCTAGATAACAAGTAGAAGTCTCCCTAATGGAGATATATTTTAGGTTTGAGAAAGACTTTTCTATTTATATGTTTCTTCAATTCCAAAAGGATACTCTTTCCAAATTTAGGTCAAATCTTCTCAAAACCCATCTCCAAGTGGTCCACCAAGCCCATGTGTGAAAATAAATCTCTGGAAATTTTGGGTCCAAAACTGGTCGCCGAATTTGCTGACGTCATCGCCGGAATCTGGTCGGAGAGGTGGCCGGAAAACGGTTCCGGTGACCGGCAAAGTCCGCCTGGTCACCGGTCAACGATTCCAATCGGGTCAACTGGGTCGGGTCAACGAGTCAGCTCGTTAAGTCAAACCGGGTTGAGGTCAAGAGTCGATGCGAGTCAGATCATGAATCAGACCCGAGTCAGCTATTCATGAGAGCTAACTGGGCTGACTTGGGTCTAACCTCCTAAGCCATTGCACAGGCCTATTTTTGTGATGCACCATCCTTGAGCATATCCAGCCATGATGGCCTCTTCCCTGCTGTAACTTCTCCACTTCCAAATACAACCAATTCATCCACAGACTGCAATAGAACTTCCCCTGCAATTTCAAGCTCCAACTACAATTTGCATTATTCTTCCCCGAATCGCACGCCATCACGTAACGAGACTCTCTCCATCTGATCTACAGCTGCACCACGATTCCCTGTTAAATCCACACTGCAAATCCCATTCCCTGCATGCATACATACATGCTTGCTCTTCTGTCAAACTCCACTAATCCAGCAAACCTGCAACTCATTACACAGCATTGTTCCTTATTTCAGTTCCATGGCAACAGCAATAGCACTAATACCAAGTGTGACACCATCTCAGGTCATACTCTCTGCATTTCAACTAACTCACCGCACTACCCCCGATCAGTATTGCATCCATTCCCGCAACATAACCCACCAAAGAAGCATCACTTGCACGCTGCATCTCGTGTCATAACTCAAAGACACCACCAGCCTTCGGTTCAAGACTCCACCAAACCGCACTTGCATCTTTAGTTGTACTAGTTGCTCACTCGGCCTCGGTCGGCAGCCGCAATTATTCTGGCTTGCCTTCTGAGCATCGCCTTCCAACTCCTTTCTGATCTTCTCGAGCACCATTGCTTGCAGCTGCCATTGCATTTCAAACTCAGGTCGCTTCCACCTGCATTTTGCTGCCTCAATTCATATCCCATAGCCTTAATAGAGACCATCATTCTTCAGTAAATTCTCGCCAAGTCTTCTTCACAGCTTACAAGTGTACCCAGATCAATTACCCATATCATCTCAAATTCTCCCTGTACTAACTTCGTGCCACAACCCAGACTCCATTGTCTTCTCGCCACGATTTCCTTGCATTCATCTAGCATCCGCTTCATCCATTCCTTGATCTTCACAGCCTTTCCAACACATCCCTTCGCAGCGCACTCATCACAGCTCCTCTTTCAGGTCCATGACCACCATCAGTAGCTCCTTGCATTACTAGCTAGCACCTGCAACTTGAACTCAAACTCGAGCAACTCGGCTTGCAATATTACCAAACTCGGTTCTCATCAGTTCCGTTGCTCGCTGCAAGCATCAACTCCTCTCAAGAAGACTGCAATGTAGCTCCATCTTAGCCACCATTCTCAATCGATTTCGATAACCAACTCATACCACCGGGTTCTTTCATGTCTCGTGCCCGCAAATCTCCGTTGTTCATCTTCATTTCTCGTTGGAGCGGCTCGGCTCAACTGCAACCTCAGGTATCACATAGTCCTGCACAATTCAGTCCATATTGGAACAACACCATCATATTGTTTCACCCTGCAGTGACAACCCAATCGCAGCACAAACTCAAAATTGAACCAGCATCACAATCTTCTTGTCCTACCTGCACAGCTCCAACACAATCCACCAAACTCTTAATTCAGTCCCAGTTCTAACCATTATAGCCATCATTCTCTCAGTTCAAACCCTTGAGCTTCACAGAACCCAATTCTGCCAACACTATCAGAACTCGAACCCATCTCAAGAAACAATCTAGTTCTTCTCGATTCAGTTTCTGAAATCATCAAAACCCTTGTTCTTCATCTCCGAACCCATCTGATTTCGAGAACACCATCTTCCACTGTACAGCCATCAACAGATTTCTTATCTCCTTCATATCCAAGATCAATACCGCTGAAAATCCATCTTCAATCGAACTCCCAAATTTCATCCTTAACAGCAATCTCTACCAAACCCTGAATTTGTTCTTCTCACTGAAATTCATACCCTAAATCATAAACAGTAGCAGCACCAAATCGACTACATTCTCTTCTCTTGTGCAACTGAAACTCAAACTCAAGTTAACCCATCCATTCATTTCACAGCAGAATCAAATCCTTTCACAAATCGAACCAGAACGTCTCCCTTAGTTACCAACCTAAATACCCATAGCAGAAATAGATTCAAAAATCCCTCTTCTCATAGATCCACCATCAAACCTTCTGTATCTTCCTTTCATCTGAATTTCCATCTCTGTGTCTCGATTTCTGCCGCCTCTAACTCTCAGGTGGTTTGTAATGAAGACCACTCTCGGTTTCAGAGTTGAGTAATAGATGATAGAATTTATATAGGCACTCAGAATTTGATAAGGGCCACCTGAGGTGATAACAGTTTCCATTCTACCGTCGGTCCTGGGAAACTGACAGTTCAGATTCCTCCATAATTCATTAACTCTTCTTGTACTGTCAGTTACAGGGAACTGACAAGCTTGTTCATAAATTTTTCTCATAACTTTATCACACGACGTCAGATTGACCTCATTCTTTCGCCGCTAGCTTTATATTTGCGTTCCCTTCAAAATGATTGAGAAGAAATCCTGGAATTAAGCGAGTTCCACTTCCTTTTTCTCCAATGACTCCAAAACACCTAATAACACTCAAAAGCAAACATAACATACATAATTCACAAGAAAGATAGCAAAGAAAGCATAAACAATAGATATAAATCTAGGTGTTTTAGACACCTATCACTAATACACTACGGAACCAATCTAATTGAATTAGTAGACTTTAGATATGCTAAAGGTAGAATAATGAAAATGTATAGAATCATAAATGGGCTTAGAACCATTAGATAGTTCACTTAGCTATAACTAGAGAATTGTATGAGATTGTGTTATGAGCCTTGTATGAGCCTTTTGTCTAATCTTTAGAGTGATTGTGTGATTAACAGTTAATCTTTATTAACAACGATCGATTCAAAATGACGAACCAGTGTATTATGGATTTCGTGGTAGGCGAGGCCTGTCATCAATTCAGGTGGGAACTTATAACCTTATTGTAATCATTGAGTTTCCTTTGCGAGTATGATGTGATTTTACTATCCATATGAATGTATATTGTGATTGCATTGAACGATGTTTGTTTTGAATGTAATTGTATGTGTGTGATATGCGTTATGTGTTTTCCCTCGCGAGAAGTGTCTGTGTCTCCCCACAGCTCCTTGCTAAGTTAAGTTGGGCGGTATGCCATCCGTAGGCAATAGCATTAGTAGGGCGGTACGCCATCCGTCGGCAATAGTACTACATTTCTGCTTATTATGATAGTAGGGCGGTATGCCATCCGTCGGCAATAGTATTAGTAGGGCGGTACGCCATCCGTCAGAATATTATATATACTATTTTATTTAAGGGAAATCACTCATGTGCATATTATGTTTGTTTGACTAACCTTTGCTTCTTGATGCATGGATTGCTGAATGTTTCCTTTCACCATTGTCTCTTTTAAATTATTGTTTTATCTTTAGAAATGTGAAGCATGTTAGTGATTACTTGAGAGTTATTTGTTTTCCATTGGGCACCCCTTGGGATGATGTGCTCACTTGTTCCCACATCAGTTTTTCAGAAATCTGAAGGAATGCAGCGCTCGAAGATATCGGTTCGTAGCTTGGAGTTTTATTGGATCTAGTGTTGATGTGCATCTTTTTCTATATGTGTTCTTTCCTATTCTGTAAACAACACAATTATATATTCATAGAATTTGAAAGACTTTCATTTATATAATATCAGAGAGTTTGGGTTTTGGTATTTAGCACTTTCTATAATTATGATTCTTTGAATCGGTAAGCTAGTTCTGATATTTCAATTAGGTTGTAATCCTATCAGATAAGTAGGTATAGTATTTGGGGCGTCACATTTGTGGTACATATATTTTTATGCACATCGTGTGAAAATCTGTTTAACTCGTGAACCAGATCAGTATGCAAACTATTTCGGAACTGTGGTTACGAAACTGGGATAAGTATCCAAACCGGTACGCAAACTAAAATAGTTATGTGTTCCCGAACTCAGTTTAGTACCAAAACCGGTACGTAAACTATAAAAGTTCTGTGAACTCCAAAACTGGTGACATTCTTAAGGTTTCCAAACCGGTACGCAAACCTAAATAGTTTTGTTAACTCCGGAACTTGGTTTGTCTAAATGTTTACAAACCGGTACACGTACTATGACTGAACCGGTTCACTAACGAAAATGGTATTTGTACCTTGTACACCTACTAACCATGTCGATTATATTTTCAAGTGAGATTAAATTATTTCTACGAGATAATTTGCATTTGATTAGTTCTCTAAAAATACTAGATTTATTTGATCACATGATTATGACTCAGAGATAATGTCTTATGTGTTCATGAAAATGAATACTAAGCTTTTAAGTTCAAACCGGCTAGTTTTGGCTAACCATGTTGAACATAGTCTTTGTACACGGTTCGGTTACGGTTTCACCTAACCCGAGTGTATATCTTGTTTATGTTAATCAAATTCAAAGATTCATCTAAGTGGATATTGTTTTCTTGGTTCCAAAGCTATCTTAGCTTAAACCTAAAGCAACACTTTGAAGGTATATAAAAGGGGAACTTCAAGCAATTGGGATTTTTGAATCCCGACACTACTTTTAGTGTATCCTAGTTGTATCTAGATTCGTCCTCTTCCTAACCCTTTTAGGGTTTAGCGACTACGAAGTCTTCATAGGGATTCGTGAAGCCAGGTCCAGTTATCTTTCCTTTATAACTCGTGTATCCTGATCTTGATCGATTATTGAGCTACTCACTTGATCAAGATTGATAAAAATCATCAAAGTTATCTTCGTCTCAAACTTTGATGATTCCACAAGTTTTATACTTGTGAGGTGAATAATAATCTAGGCTGCACTTTGGGTTGCATAAGTCCGGATTTTGAGGTTAGCTAGACTTTGTCTATTGCTATCGATTTCCACACCTTTGATCAAGTTATTTGATTGTAAAAGGAAATCATATGTAGGCTTAACCTATGGGAGGCAAATTTGGTTTAAAGTCTTCAATATTTAGTTGAAGCAACTCTTAGTTGGTGTGATGTCAGCTAAGGGAATCAATTGCGCGGAGTCCTGCTGGGATTCAAGAGGCGTAAAGAGCGCGATTGTACCTTAATCATTGTGATACCTTTTAGGGCTCAACTACATTCCAATCTGAAGTTAATTGGTAGTAGGCTAGTGTCTGTAGCGGCTTAATACAGTTTGGTGTTCACGTTGGACTAGGTCCCAAGGTTTTTCTGCATTTGCGGTTTCCTCGTTAACAAAACTTCTGGTGTTTGTGTTATTTCTTTTTTCGCATTATATTGTTTATCTTTATAATTAAAATATCACAGGTTGTGCGTTGATCAATGATTTAAGGTTTTTCTTAGTTTCGTAGTAGTAATTAAATATTCGTTCTCTCGGATGTTGTTAAGATTAAATTAAAAGGTTTAAATAAAATAATAAATAAAAGAGAGTCACTGGGTCTTAGATTCCACCGAATTCACAACACGAGGTTCATTATTCATTCTCAACAATTATCGCTCAGTGAATAAATAAAACATCAACTCTTGTTTTGCCAAAGTAGATCTTCAAAACATTAATTGTATCCCCTAAGCATAGATTATCTTAATTCAAAGCATAACCTATCTAATTGAATCACAACTAATTTTATCAAATCATAATTCTATTATAAATTAGTGCAAAAGTCAAATAGAAAATAGAATAAATTTACCCACGTATGAAATTCGGCTTCCTCCGTCGACCCAGTGTAGGGGTTTAACTCCTCATATTGTAGGCATGCTCAAAATTCATTTTTTATTGCTCAATCATGCTTACAAGAGGTGAAGAAATAAGAAACTGAGTTTCGCAACGCTGTAAAGATGTTACGAAACTGTTACAAAACTGTTACAATGAAAATTACAGAAAACTATTGTTTTTATCTGTCGCAGAAAATTGTCGTTCCTAATGGAAACAATGACCGTTTTAAACGACAGACTACAAGCGTAGTCTGTTCTTCTTCTTCTTCTTCTCTGCAGCAGCAGAGAAATCTGCTCTGCAACCCGCTGTTCTTCTCCCCCAAACTCTCGATCTCCCTGTAAAACATTTCAGGACTCTTTTTATACCTCACCAGCAACAAATCTTCCGCAATAACTCCATATCATCCTCTCTTCAATTCTATGCAGTCACGGGATTATTTCTTTCCCTTTTTCTTTTTTTTCTCTTACGTGTTCTCCTGTGGATGATTCTCTCGAAACACATTAGTTTAACGGTTCAAACACTCTGTCTTCTTGTCTTTGATTACTTCAAACTTGTGATTATCACACGCCAACTTCAGTAAACACGAGAACACACATGATTTCCCGAGATCTTTCCTTCTCTGTTTTATACTTCCACGTAACTTTGTTGGGCTGTCAAGAATATTATCAATCAATATGTATCCTAGGAGAATCTTTTACAGTTCACGCCTCCTTCATAACACAGAGAAGAAGAATATCCGAGGATGATATACTTCCCTGATTTATCGAGATTACATGAAAGCTCCTTCCTTTCCTATTTGAAAACCCATTACCAGTCCTGTTTTACGTTAACAGGCTTAAAAAAATCCTAGCCCATGAAAAAATCCGCTCAAAACTCAATCAAACTCTGCCCAGAAATCTCGCTGCTGAATAGTTCTTTTTCCCGCCAATTTTTGTAGGTTTGAACGTGAAGAGGGGTGGCCCTTATCCGAGACCTGGGGTGCGAATAGCAAGTGACCAACTGAGGTGCCCCTTAACCAATATTGAGAGTCCGAATAACATGTGTCCTCCGGGTACAAAAACCACTTTTCGAGCAACTTTCTCCATAAGAGCATATTTCACAAAAACACCTACAAATAAGTTTATTAGTGATAAAATGAGTCCCAGCTAATGTATTTATAGGTGAAAATGCGTCGCACTTTCGTGCTCATCAATCAATCATAGTAGAGACATCCGACCTAGTTCATTGGATACGACTTGATTGATTTTAGGACATTGGTCTTTGGTGTCGTCCAAGTAATCTCTTTGTGATTAGGTTCACTTATTCGGTTCTCTAAACGTTCTAATCGCAAGAGAGAGATATAACTCTATATACTATTCCTTGATTGAGTTTAACTCTCGGAGTTGTATTGAGTTTGTCCATACAAATTGCCTAAGAAAAAAGTAGCGGTGTATTTTGGAACCCCCGCGTTTTTAAGGATAACTTAAGACAATCAAGCCTCCAGAATGAAAATGAGATGCAAAGCAGTTAAAATTGGCAAAGGTGATCAAGCCAATTACACCAGAAAAAAAAAAAGAGTTGCCAGACAGCCAGAGCATGAAAATAAAATCTAATCCAATTAAGCCTCTTAAATAGCTGCAAAACAGCCAAAGCCAGCAGAATTAATTGAGCCGCTAGAAAATATAAATGGTCGAACAACTAAGCAACCTAAATATATCTAAATCAAAGAAAATATTTGAGGCTTAAAAAAGTCAAAAGATAAGAACTAAAAAGCTTGACCTCAACGAGACAGGTCTAGAACGAAACTCAAAATAATGAGAGTAAAATATAATAGAGCCAAATAACATAGAATGAATGACTGAGTCGATGCCAACATGGGTTAGGAATCGAGATTTGAAGTCAAAAGACCAGGATGCCAAACAACACAAAATTGAAGGCTAAAAGAAAGGTTCAGAAATAGTCGACGTACCCAATAAAAGAACGAAATAAGGAGCTCGACTAAGCTCAAAAGTCGGTAAAGTTGGCTTAAAAAAAATAAGAGCTCGAATAAGATCAGAAGCCAGTAAATTCGGCATAAAAGAAATAATCTAGAGCTCGAATAAGCTCAAAAGTCGAATAAAATTAACTAAAAATGTGAAAAAGTCAGAAAAACTGGAATAGCTCGAGATCAAGAATGAAAATTCAGATCGAAAAAAGTATAGTCAAAGTAAAAAATGAGTCTAGACTGGAAAAATCATGCATAACTAAATTTGAGGATAACAACTAAAAAAACAGAGAAAGTCTCTCGAACAGCAAGAGACCCAGCAGAGTTCATAAAGAGACAACTCGAGAGCCTAAGATCTAGAAGTCAAGGTCGAAGTCGTAAAGGAAAAACACGACCCAAATGACTATACAGATCGATAAAGTATTATATGAGTATAAGACTAAGGTCTTGACTCAACGTCAAGAAACATAAGTTAAAGGCCAGAAATAAAGCTTGACTAAGATGACTATACAGTCCATGAACTATTTTTTTTGCCATGGAGCAAAGGATGAGTAAGACTAAGTCAAAAAGCTTGAACAGAAAGGGCCAAGGCACGATTCCGATGCAGATTTTAAAAATATGTAGAAAAAGGATTTCGAGAGAAATTAATTTTAACCTAGAAAACTGAGTCAGGTCGAGAATAAGACCTCAAACTCAGAAAAATAAAAGCCAAGATCATGGCAAAGTGATAGGTATAGCTGAGCTTAAAGCCGATTACAGGTAAAAAACTAAGGCATAAAAGATCAAAACTCCCCCCGTGGGGTAGGGGTGGGGGTAGCAAAAAGAGTGAAAAATATTCATACAAAACATACACAATAAATAAGTCCTCTTTAAAGATAATAATAATAATAATAAAGTAACATGATAAACGCTAAATTACACCCTAACAGGGAATAAAAAAATATTTTATCGAGAATCACGACTTAATTCTAGCTCTTTTATGGGAATAACATTGCCTCGGAAAAAGAGAAAAAGACCAACGAAAATAGTTGGAGTTGAGGCTTAGCGATCACAAGTAAAGGGGAAGTGAAACCCCATCAGCTGAACTCCCAAACCATATGATTCAGCTTTCTTAAACTCCAGATTGAAGAAGCATGAACAAACTCTAATAATCTCAGTATCGAGAGAATCTGGCCACAAAAAGCTCATCAGCAGCTAGGGACACATATGGCGTTCCCTGAAGGTAGCTATAACAGAAAACGGATATTGTAAACTTGTCCAAAAATTGAAAAGGAAGTAACACAACTAAAAAATCAAGCATAAAGAGATTGATCAGATCCGAAAATAAATAAATAAATTAATTAATTTACCCTGAGCGAATCAAAAGCAAAATCTGCTCCAGAATCCAAGAATTGCTTGAAAGAAAGCGACCCGGCGTCCAACACTCGCGCAATATTGAAGGAGGGAATTAGAGCTTGAGCTCCACCTCTTTTTATCAATATTCGAGATAGCAATGGCTTGACCAAAACTGCAAGTCATAAGTGAAGACGGTCATAAAAGCAACGATGTTGTTTCTCCCGTTCTCATCGACGATCGAGTAGAAGGACGAACTTCGATGATTCTTCCCTTATCTGAGATAAACTTCTTCCCTTCTGAAAATACAAAAGAAGAAGGGAAAAAGTGTTAAAATAAATAAAAAAAAAAAGAGAAGAAGAGAAAAAAAGGAAGAAAAGGTAGTCAAAAATATGATTATCGACATGCTTACCAAGAAGGGAATGATCCTCGTAACTAGCAGAAAAGGTTTCTTTAATGTATGAAAAGAAAAGGGCATATCCCGAAAAATTAATGCATCATCAAAAAGATGCAGCATTAAATTAAAAAAAACACAGCTAATTGACACCAGAAAGTGGTGAATAGTATTCGTGTCGAAAATCATGATATGTGACATGATTATCAGGAAGAACAGATTTGTGAATCTGAACTAAGAATATGTCCATCCGATGAAAAATCGTGGAGATGAAAAGAAAAAAGTAGAAGTTGAAAAGCAAAAGAAAAAGTTCGAAAGCCTCTAAGGTTTTGGAAATAGAAAAAGCTTCTGAGAAAGCATAGACGAAAATAAGACTGTAAAGAATTTTTTTTTACAGATATGAAAAGTCCACATATAAGAAGAACAAAAGAGAAAGTGAAAGACGTGACCGCCTTAGACGATACACTAACTCCATTACCTAACTTTAAAAGTTAAAATACAACTGTATTGACGACCGAAAAACACGGGTCATGCACCATTAACTCATTAAAATAAGAGGAAACTCTTCGACTTCCAAAAAAGAGGTGTATAACACCCATTGGAAAAACTTTTCGAATTCTGGGAAGAGGTTGAAAATACGCCCCATGTGAAAAACTATGCACATATTAAGTGGTAGTAACCTTTTCACCTCTCCATAAACTAGCAACTAATATTCCTCAAGAGAATATTATTTAAAGTCAAAACTCGACATGTGTCATGTGATCAAAGAAGATGGAGCTGACAATTCAGTTTTTTTCATTGGAAGATACTCCTTTTTTTTTTCTAATTTTTTTTTTTTTTTTGGGGGGGGGGGGAGGAGAGGAGTACTCTTTCTTATCAGAGATATCCTCAATCCAATCTAAGGCTCAATATATGATACCTAAGTTGTATCGCCTATCTAAACAATATAATAAGACACCATCTCGATAAGCTATTGACGCAATGTTACATGTGAGTTGTCAAAAAGATTTTCTAAAGCTAAGTTGGCAAAAAATACATCTTTTAGACAGATGAAAAAATCTAAAAAGTTAAAAAAAAAAAAACAACCAAAGTTTAAATAAAATACAACCCAAAGGCTACATTTTAAATAAACTGGGGGAAAATATGTAGATGGAAAAATATAGCATCTACCAGCAACTGATAACTGGAGCGTCATGGATCTCATAGCTAAGAAGGAGCTCACACCGAGATCGAGTTATAAATCCTCACACCGAGCACGATCTAAAGATAAAAACTTAACAGAAGACGAGACATGACACATAACATCATGACACGTGAAAGACGCGAGTTCTGAGAGAGAAGTGAAGACTAGGTCAAGGCTGTCAGTATCACAACTTCAAGATCAAGATACTCTGAAGGTCACAGATTGTGAGATTTACTGACTAATAAAATAAAATCTGAGTAAATCATGACTTCAACTCTAGCTAGACATAAATGGTCCCTCTGTATTAACGTGTTTAGTGTAAATCACACACTAAACTATTTGTATATAAGCCCTCAAAGGATCACTTTGTAAACTAAGACGTACGATTCCATCTAACTAAATGAACATGAGTTATCTTTATCTGATTTTCTCTCTGACTAAGTTTTGATCAGCGACTAATAGATAGTTCGATAATCACCAACTGAACTAAGATAATCATCTCTAGAGGAAGATCAAGAACATATTGAGTTTGAAGATTGTACTGAAACCAGTAATCAAATCATAATATTGTGTAGGTACGTACTTTGTTATCTCGATCAAACAATACTAAAAATATGCATCTTCTATCATAATGTACACCCATGAAATATCAAACAATATTATACCAACTACCTCTTAATTTCCATTCATTCAAGATTTTATTACTAGTTCTGATAATGATTTGGGTTTTCTGGTAAACCATACACTTGTATTTTTTATTTTAATATTTTTTATCGGAATAGAGGATGAATCCTCATACCATAGATTGATAATTTTGATTCTCCAGAACATGAGAATCAATAACATTTCCAAGATTAATACGGTTTTCAATGTATAGATTGTGCAATATAGCTGTTATACCTTCATTCGTCTAATTGTTTGAATGACATTACGATTACAAAAACTCATTATGTTTGCAACATTTCTTATACTGAATCTGGAAATTAAAATAAAAGTAGTACCTTTCAATTTAAACAAGTGTTTGTCCTAGCTTCAAAGTCTTCACTAATTCTATAATATTGTTGTCTTGCCCTAGCATGTCTTCTCATTAGCAGCTTTAGAGTATGTTCTGAATTACTTTGTAATGTGATGTTGTAGGCACTCCATTCAGTTGCCCACCGGAAGCAGCTTCAGTACAATTTTCTTCTAATTGTTCCCTAGTTGTGCAGTCCACAAAGGATCCTCTTGCCTCAATTGTTTTACCTGTAAAATCCATCAAAATCAATCCAATTCCAGCGGTATGATGTAGTTTTTACAGTGGTAAGTAGAGTATCGTTCGCTCGGACTTTTTTAAAGATTTTGATTTTAGACTTAATGAAAGAAATACTAAAACTAGCAAATAAAACAAAGGATGATAATAATATTGAGAGATTACTTGGGAATGGGGATTTCACCGAACTCTTTTTCTATGGTTCAATTATTAATTCTTTGACAATTATAGCTCCAAAAATAATAGTTATTGACTCTAAATCTTTGCCAAGGTAGATTTTATAAAACATTAATTGTAAATGGTAAGCATGGATTATCAAAACACCTAAGCTAAGCATAACCCATCAAACTAAATCACAACTAATTAATTTAAAATCATAATTCAAATTATATTAATGCAAAAGTCGTAAAAAGAATTTAATAAAATTACCATAGTGTTGAGAATTGGCTTCCTCCGTCATCCCATCGATGGGGTTTAGCTCCTCGTATCAAAAACACGCACAAAATAATAATCCATAGCTCAAAAAGGTGTTTTATTGAAGAAATTGTATAAAACAGAGATTTGTAACGCTGTAATGGTGTTACAAACGTCACTGTTACAAGTTTCTAAGACTGTCGAAGAACGATAGTTGTTTGACTCTGTCGTTGTATTTAAGATCCCTTCGCGAGTCTCTGTTCTTCGTGTTCTTCAGAACGACACTTCTGAAGTGTCGTCTGCAACTCCTTCTCTTCTTCTTCTTCATGCTGCCGCTACAACTCCTCTGCAGCTTGATTTACTGCCTCCAATCGACCCCAAACTCTCCGACCATGTCTCTAGGACTCGACCCAATATATTTAAACACTACAATACCGATTAAATCTCTCCTTTTCTTTCACCTCAAGCTACGGGAAAAATCTTTCTTTTTATTCTTCACGTGTTTCCCTGTATCATCGAGACTCAACAGAATCTTCCATTTATTTTCTCACGCGTATTCTGAGTTAACTTGTAAACTCAAACTTCCCTTATTAATCAAAACTTCCCATACTGCACGTAACTTCCAAACCCGATATTCTCCTCAGCTCTGTTTTCACGAACTCGATTAGCTAGCCCAACTCTGTTGATTTAAAGGCCTATACCAGCCCTGTTAATCCAAAACAGTCCAGCACAATGATAATCTGTGACCGAATCTCGTTTAAACTCTTCCAAATTCGATTCAATATCTTCTCGGGTGAAAGGGGAAATTTCCGCCAAAAACATATTTCAAACGTAGGAGATGACCTCCCCTATCCCGTGCAGGTGTCTGCTAATAGTACTTGCCTTGGAAATGGATGCCCCTTAGTAATTTGGGTACCCCTTATCCAAAATGGGGGTCCGTATAGTAATTTTCTCCCACGAGCGCAAAAACCACTTTTCGAGCCAATTTCACGCAAAAGCTTATTTCTCCAAAAACACCTACAAAGACATAAAATACCAAAATAAGCGCAAAATCGAGTACTAACATTACAGAGAATTGAGACTAATATAGACACATAAATGCGTCTATCACGGTACTTATTGGTGTATGCGTAGTTGTAGCAATGGACATTCTCATACTTAAGTATATTATCTTTTTTTTTTTTCTTCAGCCTCTCTATTCAAAATTTTCAGTGTTTCATCATGCATAGGATCATAATATAGAGTTTGCATTATGTCGGAATCAGGACTGTTTACATTCATTGTGTTGTCGGTTAATTGAACTATCTTTTTTGTTGTATAAGCACTTTTTTTTAGAGTAATTTCACATCCAACTTTCCATATGTGTCGTACAATTATACTACAAATTTTTGGCCATTCTACTTTGCCTTTTCCTTTACTTTTTTCATGAAACCAATTGTGAACAATTTCTTCCATCCGTCACATAGTTTATATCAAAGTTTAGGTGCATCCATGCCTGAATTGCAAAATTGCATTTGAGAAAAATGTGAGATAAGGATTCCTCATCTTTATTACAAAGATTACATTTAGTGTTAATGTTAGGGATAATCGCAACCACTCTCATACTTATTGGTAATATTGACTGAGATGCTTTCCAGATGAAAAGCTTTATAGATAGTGTTACTTTTAATCTCCATATCCCACCCCAATCACTTCTGCTATTGTTAGTGTTGTTATTTAAAGAACTGTACAAAGATTTTACTGTTGTAGGTGTGAATAATCCGCAGGGACAGGTGGAGCCATCCCAGTCGAGGGCGCACCGAAGAAAGCGAAGTACTGAAAGCACTGAATCACCCCACCGGATCTGGGCACGAGAAAAGAGGAATAAAGACAGGTCGAGAGATCGAGGCAAAGGGGAGAAAAAGTTCTCGATGTGACGATCCTCGGGTTCGAGGACATTTAATGCTCTGACAAAGTAGGTAAAGAGATAAGGAAGACTCGGTCAAAATAAAACTCGGCCGGGAACTTAAAAGGCGACATCGATCAACATCACCTAACGAGCAACATCGGATGAAGCTACCACTCGGCCAGATGCTTCAACTCGGGCAGAAGGGAAGATCGGATGAAGCATCGGGTAGACACCCGAAGGGAGCATCAAGGAAGATGTATTAGGCCCAACACTGTAATGTCGTTGTATCACCATTCCATGGCTATAAATATGAATCATGTATAGGGCTAGAGGGGCAAGTAAGGAGAGAGGATACCAAGAGCTAGAGAGAAAACATGTAACTTGTAATCGTGAAAAGAGTAATAAGATCATCCCTTCACCCAGTGGACGTAGGTAATCTTGCCGAACCACGTATATCTTGTGTCCTCCTACTTCTCTTCTTTGTTTGATTTCTTTATGCATGTTTTGAGATCCTTTGGATGTAGTGGTAGGATTTTCTACACCTACATTTTGGCGCCGACTAAGGGGACCGAATAACATCTTCGGATACCTTGAGATCGTTACCAAAAGAGGAAAATCCAAGCTCCTAAGCCACTTTGTGTGCTAGTTGACGCTAAGAGAGAAACTCTTTTGGTTCTTTACCTTTGTTTTCCTAACAAAACCTTTGGAGTTTGATTCTTGATCTTTATCTTTGTTTTCCTAACAAAACCTTGCGTGAGTTTGATTCTTGCTCTTTATCTTTGTTTTCCTAACAAAACCTTGCGGAGTTCGATTCTTGCTCTTTATCTTTCCTTTCTTAGCAAAACCTTATCGAGTTTGCTGTGAGTCCGCTTTGTGTTCCTGTTTATTGTCTTTACGTCCCTTGTAAGACATGTCTTTCGTTTAAACAAAGTCGTCAAGACTGTTTCAATAAGATAAGTTGTTTGCTTAAGATACCCCAAATGAAGTTTTGGAAGATCCATGAGCTCCCAAAATAACATCTTTCGATGTTGGTAGAAGCTAGAAGGAAACCCCATCTCGCCGGGTTTTATCGTTTGAGACCTTGTTAAAGAGAGATTCAACAGCTCCTATCAACATCCGTTGAAAATAGTTGATGCTTAATGAAAACTCTAACGATCAAGACGCCTAGGCTGCTAGATTTATCACCTTGTAATTTAAGGATAGACATCGTTACATTTGCCTTCATTTACTTGCTTCGCTGCCTAAACCCTTCTTTTTAACAAATTAAGCAAAGTACAACAATGGTAGAAGCAAGACTAGCTCGTAATCGTTGAGTCCGGTCTTTCTAAACCATGGCCGGAAGGATTATAGTGAGCGGTTCGTTAGCCGAATCTCATTCCGATCCTACAATGGAAGCCCCACAAAGATCGTGAGAAAAGCGTAAATATCCCATGGTTCACTTGTGGGAAGACCATCAAAGACAATGGTTGTTGAGGGTCGTCGTTACTATCCATCGTCGCCAAGAAAGAGACCTTCCGATTTAATGTACGGGTGGTCAATGACTCTGGCGCAGGGAATGTTAGGACAAATAATGATTAATACATAGGAAAGTAAACCAAAGCGATGTGTCGGGACAGCCTTTTTGAAAATTGTCCTGTATGGCCAAAACAACTTGACTGCTGAGACCAACACGCTAGCGTAAATGGAAGTGTACTATAAAAACTTGTCCCACCTTGCACCGCTAAACCGCTCGTACTTCATCCTTAACCTTTTCGAAAGCAGTTCGAAGTAAGTGTTGTGTCCTTTGCTGACGTAGGTACGAACGGGTAGGCGAGCCGAGGAACGAGGACGATATCAAAGGTAATGGCAAGTACCTCCAGGACGAGCAGGATCCTGAGGAACCGGGTCACAGCGGGATCTAGTGGGCAAGAAGGACTCACGGATTCTCGGCACGAAGATCGTCGACCGAACAACAGGGGGCGAGACTCAGGCGTTGATCAAAGGCATGACTACGGTCGACGAGGAGGTCGATTTGGGCCGAGATGACGATTTCCCACCCGGGATGTTGAGGATCAACCCGAGCCAGATGGGGCCAAGGAATGAGGGCAACATGGAGGACGGAAGAACTGTATCGGATACCGAGGAGGAGGAGGAAGTGCAGACAGTACGCGAGGAACGAAGGAGACAACCGATAGAGTACCAGCGAGACCTAGAACGAGAAGCCGAGAGAGGCTTAGGCGAGTACACTTGGCAAGGGGGACCACAATCGGGACATCCCCGTGTGAGCGGCCGACCACCCCGCAGCTCCGACTGCTCCCCCAGCATCGGCTAACCACCCCGCAGTTCCGATTGTTCCCCCAGCGGCGGTCGATCACCCAGCAGCTCCGATCGTCTCCCCTGTCGTTCTCGCTACGAGACCCCCGACCGCACCCCCTAACACAACAGGACACCAAGTGAATGGCCACTCTAGTCATGAGAGCACCGACCCGATGTTACTCGCTATACTGGCAAGCCAAAGAAGACAAGAAGACCTAATGAGAGAACTGCAAAAGAGAAACCTAGCGTTAGAATACGAAAATTACCAACTCCGCAACAGGAGAACGGGGTCGAGAGGATCATCAAGCCGAGGCGCCTCTAGCAACCACACTCCACCGAGGAACGCCCCACCCCTCTCGCCGAGCCGAGAACGCATACCCGACCCTAATCGGCCAAGAGAAGGGTATGGGCCAGCCGAGGATTCTTCGGCCGATGAAGAAGCGACCAATGAGAACACGGACGCGTCCACCAAACAAAAAATCGAGCGGCTCGAGCGGATGGTTAAAAAACTGACCGGAGACAACGAGGACGATAAGTTAGCAGAAGTGATCAGTGAAGCCCAGAAGACGCCGTTTACCGTGGAGTTAGACCGGACTCGTTTCCACCAAAATGTACGCCAATCTTCCCATCTAGGTTTGATGGCACAGCGATGCGCAGAGAGCACATCAAAATGTACGGCATGTCCTTGCTACAGTGGAAGAATCATGATGTGGTCATGTGCAAATTCTTCCCGGCAAGTTTGGAGGGTGAGGCAAAGAGTTGGTTCTACACCCTGCCCGATAAATCCGTTGGGAGCTATGCAGTTTTGGTGGAGACCTTTCTCGAGACTTACATGCATAACAAAAGATAGCTCGGCCCGCAGTCGACAAGTTGTTCACCCTGGCACGAAGGCTCAAGAAGCCGTTGCGCTCTTTAACGGACATATGGAGAAAGTTATGTACGGATATAGGGAAAGCACCGGTCGACCAACAGATATTCGGCTTCGAGAATTCGCTAAGGAAGTCGGATCCCATCTGGGTAGCAATGTACACGGAGAAGCCTAAGACACTAAGAGAGATCCGGAAGATGCAAGAGCACTATATCGCCTTAGAGGAGATTCAGGAAGGAGCGCAAGATAGGGGAATACAAGAAGCAAGCACCGCAGAAGGGGCCACCCCGCTAGAAGCCACGAAACGATCCGAGAAAAGGCCGGGTGCCCAGCACCAGGGTGAGAACAAAAGGGTTTGGGTCGAGAAAGGAAAGAAGCCTCGCCACGAGCCAAGATCTTATACTCCGCTAAATGCGCCATTGGAAGAAGTGTTCAAGGAAGTCGAAAAGAGGAATGACATCCGTTATCCCAAGACTCGGGGAATTCAGTTCGACGGAACAAGGAACCACCGGGAGTTCTCGCCACTATCATCGGGCCGCGGCCATTCAACCAATGATTGTAGGGAAGTGAAAGACATCGTCCAAAGACCCGATCCGGATGGGTATTTGCGGCATTTCGTCAAAACATCGCCGACACCCGCCGAAACCGGACGTCCCAAAGTGCACCAGATAAGAATTAATCGCGACACCCGGTTCGCCCGTAACACCATATCACACTCGCAACTCGGGGTACGACTTGGGAAATGTATCACCTCGAGAATCCATAAGAGGGACCGATCGTGCAAGGAAATCCTCGGTGTGGCTAAGACTCTACCCATGGAACCATGGATGATGCGGCTGATCACCTTTCTACGAAAGACGTCCCATTGAACGGCCAGGGCCCACGGGGATCCCTTAGTCATAACTCGCTGATTGAGGAATGGGGGTCCGTAGAATATTAATGGACAAATGGCAGCTCACCAAGTCCCGTTCTATGACACTTTCAAGAGAATGGAATTGTCCGATGATATCCCGATCCCGTCAACCTATCGAATTTACGGCTTCAACGGCACGGTGACCGTGCCAAAAGGAGAAGTCACCCTCCGATTCTCGGACGGGGAGGGATTCCTTGACACGCTCACCACCTTCTCGCGTGGTCGATGTGGTGTCTCCATACGAAGCCATCCCGGGTCGACCACGGCTTGCGGGGATTAAGGGAGTCGCCTCGGCCTATCATCAAAGATTGTGGTTCCCGACGTATCGAGGAGTAGTGGAAGTGTTAGGCGACCCCAAAGCGGCAAGGCAATGCGTGCGGATAGACGTTTGCAGAATCGGAATGAGGAGAGGCGGTCAAGGAAACGTCAAGAAAAGAAGAAGTCAAAGGAAGTAGAAGCGGGCGAGGAGCTGGAAAGGGTAATGTCGCAAGCCATCGCTACCTATGAAGCAGGGGAGAAAGAGACCTTATAGCAATCACAGGAGCCGGTAACAATCGGCGAACCAAAGCAAAATTTCTCGGCCCTAGAACCGACCCGACAAGTCAATCTGGGCACCGAGGGGGAGCCGAGATTAGTGAGGATAGGGTCCCTCTTGACAAGCGACCAATCTCAGCAGCTGATAGCCCTTCTGAAGGAGCACATGGACATATTCGCTTGGCAAATGCACGATATGGAAGGAATTGACCCGGATGTCTGCTCTCGCACCACCTGCGGATAGACCCCAAGTTCAAACCTATCAGGCAAAAGATGAGAAGAATCGCACCCGAGCTACAACCAGCGATGGAGGCCGAATTGAAGAAGTTGTATGCAGCGAGAATCATTCGAAAGGCCCAATACCCACAATGGATATCTAATATGGTGATAGTTCCTAAAAGAAATGGGGGCGTACGGATCTGCATAGACTATAGTGACTTGAACAAGGCGTGCCCAAAGGATGACTTCCCTCTCCCCAAAGATCGATCGCCTAGTGGAATCCATTGTCGGGTATAAGGCGATAACTCTCATGGACGGATACTGTGGTACAATCAAATACCCATGGCCCCGAAGATCAAGAACATACGTCCTTCTTCACACCAAGAGGACTGTGTTGCTACACCAAAATGCCATTTGGATTAAGAAATGCCGGCGCCACCTATCAAAGGATGGTGGAAGACATGTTCGAAGATAAAATACACGACACCATTGAAGTGTATGTGGACGATATGTTGGTCAAAAGCAAGGTGGCCGACAAGCACATCGACGACCTTCGAGGCATATTTCAAACCATGAGAAGATACAAGATGAGGGTCAATCCGGCCAAGTGCACCTTTTGGGTCACCTCGAGCAAGTTCTTAGGATACATAATCACCGATAAAGGAATTGAGGCCGACCCGGATAAGTTCAAGGCCGTTGTGGAAATGCCGTCGCCTGTAACGGTAAAAGACGTGCAACGATTGAATTGGAATTTGGCGGCCTTGGGGCGATTCATTTCGCGATCGTCCGACAAATGCAAGGACTTCTTCGAGACGCTACGGAAAGGAGAGAATTTTAAATGGACCGAGGAATGCGAAGAAGCATTTCAAAAGATCAAGCAACATCTCGCGAGTCTACCGGTGTTGCAAAGACCCGAGCCAGAGGACATACTAACGCTATACCTTGGGGGCAACTAGTCACGCCATCAGCGCCGTCCTAGTCAAGAACGCCCGGGGGGAAGAAAAGCCGGTGTATTTCATAAGCAAGACCATGAGCCCAGCCGAGAGGAACTACACCAGGATCGAGCAACTGATATTAGCACTAGTGTTCGCAACGCAGAAGCTTCGGACATACTTTCAAACCCACAAAATTAGGGTGCTTACAAAGTCCCCCATAGAGTCGATGATCGACAAAGACAACCAGGTCGGGGCGGATCTCCAAGTGGAGTGCGCAAATAAAGCGGATTCGACATCGTTTACGAGATGAGAAACAGCAGTAAAAGCATGTGCAAAGGGCCGATTTCCTAGCGACTTCCCCCTCAGCGACGAAGACGAAGTAGAAGACATACCTGGAATGGAGGAAGACCAAGAAGACCCATCTGACCTGCTCGAGTCATGCAGCCCGACACGGTGGGAGGTTTTCGTGGATGGATCATCCAATAAAGATGGGTCGGGCTTGGGATTGGTCTTCACGACGCCAAAGGGGAAAAAGATGGTCCACTCCTTTAGGCTCGAGTTTAAGGCAACTAACAATGTCACAGAATACGAGGCGGTAGTACATGCCCTGCGCTTGATACTGGAGATGGGAATCCAAGAGCTACGGCTTACGAGCGACTCCCAGCTGGTTTTCTGGAAATTCAATGGGCAGTACGCCATACATGACCCTCAACTACAGAAATACTGGGAGCTCGTCCAATTCTACATCAGCCAGATACCGAGCATCAAGTTTCGACACATCTGTAGGAAGGACAATCGCCACTCGGACGCCCTAGCATATATTGCTTCCATGTTGACAGACTCAAGCATTGAAGGTATCAGAATCATGAGGGTCCTAATGCCTTCAGTACCCGAGACCGCGGATATCGGTGCACAAGTCGCGGCGACCACTACCGATCAATATCGGGCCGATGATTGGAGGAAGCCGATTCACGAATACCTCGAAATTGGAAAGTTGCCCAAGGGGCGGCCTGAGATCAACAAGATCAAGAGAAAAGCCGCTGTGTACGAACTTCGAGATGGCGCCCTATACAGAAAGTCATATCTAGGGCCATTAATAAAGTGCCTGAGTAAGGAGGAGGGGCACATGATCCTCAACGAATTGCACTATGGGGCTGCGGGAAACGACAGCTCGGGTCGTAGCCTAGCAGCACGAGCTAAAACCATGGGATACTTCTGGCCATACATGAATGAGGACGCGAAACACATGGCCCTCGTTTTACTTAATGTCAAAAATTTGGGAAGAAGATACATGCACCGGCGTAACATTAAACTCGTCATCGAGTCCTCGGCCTTTCGCTAAATGGGGAATCGACATCGTGGGACCATTACATGTCGGATCAGGTCAGAGGAAGTACTTAATTGTAGCCACCGACTATTTCACCAAGTGGGTTGAGGCCGCTCCATTGAAACACATACGGGATAAAGATTTTTTTCGATTCATCTGGGAACACATCATATGCCGCTTTGGGGTTCCGGCAGCAATCGTATCTGACAACGGGAAACAATTACAAGGCAAGAATATCGACCTGCTATTCAACACTTACAACATCCGAAAGAGCAAGTCTACGCCCCTGTACCCCCAAAGCAATGGACAGGCCGAGATCACAAACAAGACTATCGCCGATAACATGAAGAAAAAGCTGGACGAGGAATATGGGGAATGGTGCGAAGAACTCTACAACGTCTTATGGGCATATAGGACAACCCGCAGAGAGGCAACCGGATTATCACCTTTCATGTTAACATACGGGACCGAAGCCATCCTGCCCATAGAGGCGATGATACCCACCACAAGGACCGAAGCATGGAGGCGAAACATCTCGGCAGATCTTATCTTGGCTAAACTCGACGATCTAGAAGAAACAAGAGAGATGGCCCTGCAGAAGATGGAGAATTATCAACGAAGGATCCAACGAGAATACAACAAACGGGTTCGACCCAGAGAATTCCAACCAGGACAGTTGGTACTAAAGCATCTACCCAGTTACGAGCGTGACAAAAAGGGCGGTAAGCTTGCACCACGGTGGGGAGGACCCTACACAATCGTTGAGAAGGTCGGAGAAGGGGCATACAAGATACTAAAGCCGGACGGAACACCTGAGCCACGACCGTGGAATGCTTTGCACGACTAAAGCTATATCATCCATGAAATCAGGTAAGATATCTTGTCATTTATTTCCGTGAAAGGCCGCGTGGGGTTGGAAATATGACAAGTGCGTCTGAATGGTCGTTTCGAACCCAGGGCGATGGCATTGTGCAAGTGCCGGGGCGACTTACACTAAGACGGACTATTCGAACTCGGGGCGATGGCAGTGTGCAAGTGCCGAGGTAGTCCAAGGGCCCTGGCGGTTGGAAACCAGTGGCCGATTGTCGAGGCATGAGTACTCGACAGTCGAGCAGTCAACATTGCTCTCCTCGCAAGTGGCCGAAATCACTTGCCCAAGAAGATTAATCGATAACTTCTTGGGATGTCGATCCCATAGAAACTAGGGAAGACCAACTACCCTTCCACTAGATCTCGAAAGACGGTGATGAGATGCCTCAATCAGGACATGGCATCGGGCCCGATGACCCTCCTTGTTGAGTGTGTTCGACAGAAACGGCATTTATGACTAACCTATCTATTCATACAGGCACACATAACGAGGTCACGAAAGCAAACCACACATCATCAACTCAACATAAATACGGACAATAACATGCATAATAGCGTCAGTAGCAAGAAGAACAACCAAACCGGCGACGCAGCACCCCATTAAAAAAGTTTGCAAGAAATTAAAAGGTGTTCAAGCGGATTACAACCCAAGGGAAAGGGTAAGAAAGCGACGCAGCGCTGCAAAATACACGTTCACTCCTTCGAAGGGACGGGTCCCGGAATCGCCTTCTTAGCAGCGGCATCGGCTCGCTTCTTATCAAGCACTGCCTTCACACCGCTTTAACCTTCGAGACAAGTTCATCATTAAACTTCGCCTTCAAAGAAGAAGATTCGCGCCACCGTGCATCGACGCCGCTTCAGCAGTGGCCACCCGCTCGAGCAGCTGAGCCTCCCTCCCCTTCAATCGGACATTCTCCTCTTCCAATGATGCCGCCTTCTTCTGCTCGGCTGCCAAAACAACAAAGACGGTCAGTCACACAACAATAGCCTTAAGACAACGACAAGAAAAGCGCAACATGAGGCACACCACCTTCCAACAAAGGGGCAACTACCCTAATGGTCTCTTCGCACTCGGATGGCTACACTCGAGAGAAGACAACTTCAAGAAAGCTCTAAATATCGATGTTCGTTAAACTCATTGGTGGGGCAAGTACTTCTTGTGATCACTCCACTCGGCCCTCCGTCGGGAGTGGGCTACCCGCAAACCCGATAGTTGAGAACGAACCCACTCCAACTCCTCGAAACCTTTTGGATTCATTAAGTTTCTCAAGGGATTCTCGGCTACACTTCTCGGCAAAGATCCCTCTCCACCAAGATCCGGGAGACGATCCGCATGCAAATCTCGAACCTCGAAGTCTCAACCGACCACACTGACCCTCTAAGTTGTCGGCCAACAACATTTTATCGGCAGCAATCCCCTGGAACCGAGCGAAGTTCGCCCTAAGATTGTCAATTTCCTCGGGAACATACTCGAAAGTCTCGTAGCGATGTAGTTTGGACTGAAGATCTTCGATATCGGTCTCTAAACGATCGATCTTAGCATCCTTGTTAACTATTCTCTGTTGCAAGTTCGAAACATGATCCCGTTCTATGTTCACTTCCCTTTTCAACAAACGACACCTCATGGCAGCGTCGGCCTCCGCACTAGAAGATTCGACTAGGCAGGGAGTACTAAGCTCAGGATATTGGCACTACAAGATCAATCATGACTAGTTGAAAGTAAAATAAGTACCTTGGACCTCGGCCAACTCCTTATCCAACTTCCGAGATCGCTCACGTTCTCGCTCAGTAACAAGAGGCGAAGACTCTCCCTCGGCGACCTCCCCGCGCGCCGTAGGGCAGCATTCAACAACGAGCGGTTGATGTCCTACAAACAACACCAACATGGTCAAAGACTTACCTAGAATATGAGAGCGACACCCGAACAACTCAACTCACCAAACAGATCAAAGGTACTTTTCGGACCCGCCTTCATACAACGAAACAACATTAATCTTCTCCTCACAAATCGTGCAGAGAGGCGAAATCGGGAGAAATAAGTGACCCGAGAGAGTTGCACATAGGGCCCAAGACGGTGAAGGAGGTACACGCTGCCCGAATTAGGAACCACGGAAGGAAGAGTCCCCAGCTGCCCGCTCCCGACAAAGAACTTTCTCCACATCACGGTTGATCACAAGGTTCCCACTACCACCCGACTTCTCCGCCTTCCCCGACTCCTCTTCATTACCAAGGGTATCGTCCTCCTCATCGAAAAGACCTTCATCATCATCACCATCAGACATGACATACACAACGCCATCGGCGAGAACAATCCCTTCATCGCCCACCGGGCACAGGTTTCTCCGGGGCAGGCACATCCTCCTTGGGTTCCTTACCCCTCCCTTGGGCTTCTCACCTACAAGGGTAGACGAAACATCGAAGGCTTCGAGGCGACTTCCTCAGAAATGTGATAAAGGTAGCCGATCATCGAGATCCTCACCGTCCTTCGCCGAAGTACCACCGGCCTTGTCAACCTCGCCTTCAGGCATGAGCCGATGTCGGAACCATGCAAGGCAACAAATAGGGGCACGTACATGTACGTCAAATAAAAAAACGAATAAGTATATTTGTTACCTTCCCTGTCTCCTCCTCGGCTCCTGCAATTTTATCCCTCTTCCGATGAACAAGAGTCTCAGTAGGAACACCCTAGGACTTAGTCTGAAAAACACCAAAACTAAAACATCACCCCACGAGTCGCTCGAGCCAATCAATCAAGCTAGAAAGACAGGGGAATACACTTACCCGATCAACATTGACTACCCAGAAAGGATAAAATTCGTAGAGGAGGAAATTTGCCACTTAAAAGAGGACCTAAATAACCAATGGAACCCGATCCCAAGCCGTGTCATTAGTATGACGGGCATGCTTGTTGGAACCCTTTCCCTCAGGATCCTCATCCAAAAGAAGTCTCCTAACACCTTCGGGAAGAGTTTTATGGCGATGAGGGCTGGCAAGAAACCCGCGAGATCGCCATTGGTAGTAGTCCCGCTCCGATAATTATCAGCGAAACTGGCAGGAGTATAGTCACTCGCCTGGGAAGGATCGTAGGTAGACCAAGTAGTAGGAGCACATTCGCCTCGGCTACGCTTCTCCCACTCGGACAGGATACGGAAGGTGTTGCCGTTCCACCGAGCCAAGGCGCAGCACGGCGAATCTTAGAAAGGGCCTCGTACCGTAACGGGCGGCTAGGATCATAGAGGGAAACGCGATCGAGCTCTAGCCTGCCCCGGTGACGATGGTCGCCTCGGCCGAATGAGGGAATCTCAAAACATCATCTTTCTTCGTAACACTTTTCCGGCCTCCGACAAGAGCCTCGACGTCATATCCATGGAGATCGAACTCATCCTTCAACCGTTGAACGTATTGCTCATCCGACAAGTCTTTAGCAGCAGCCTCTTGCCCCTACAAGAAAACGAAGAAGGATTATCAGGAAGATAGAATCTAGAGCACGGTAATCATACTTGGAAGGACTCTCTACAACAAACAGGGAATCAAGTGATACGCCGTCTTCATCAGAAAACACATAACTTACACACCTTCTTTCCGTCATCGAAGGAGTTGAAGACGCCATGAAAACTAGTAGGAGAAGTGACAGGAGGGGCGAAATACAGCCGGAACCGGAAGTTGCAGCGGTAGCAGAGACAGAGAGGACGCCGGATAATAGAGAAGGGAGGAAGGAAACCTGGTGAGAAGATAGTTAATGGCAGGGGAAAGAAGGCAAAAGAGAAGGGAGAGAGAAGGGAAGACGAAGGTTAGCAAAGGAAAGTGTAAAAAGAAAATAAGGTTCTGTGGGACGAGGCTTATAAACCTCACCCGTGATAACCGACGAGGAAGGTGAACCGGTTACATAAAGAATCAAGAAAGTGGGGAACAGCATGGCGCGAAACCCGGCATGACCGAAGACGTGGGAAGACGAGGCGGTTTCTTCCCCACGTGAACTACACGAGTGGAAGAAGGGGCATAAATGTAGGTGTGAATAATCCGCAGGGACAGGTGGAGCCATCCCAGTCGAGGGCGCACCGAAGAAAGCGAAGTATTGAAAGCACTGAATCACCCCACCGGATCTGGGCACGAGAAAAGAGGAATAAAGACAGGTCGAGAGATCGAGGCAAAAGGGGAGAAAAAGTTCTGATGTGACGATCCTCGGGTTCGAGGACATTTAATGCTCTGACAAAGTAGGTAAAGAGATAAGGAAGACTCGGTCAAAATAAAACTCGGCCGGGAACTTAAAAGGCGACATCGATCAACATCACCTAACGAGCAACATCGGATGAAGCTACCACTCGCCAGATGCTTCAACTCTGAAGGGAAGATCGGATGAAGCATCGGGTAGACACCCGAAGGGAGCATCAAGGAAGATGTATTAGGCCCAACACTGTAATGTCGTTGTATCACCATTCCATGGCTATAAATATGAATCATGTATAGGGCTAGAGGGGCAAGTAAGGAGAGAGGATACCAAGAGCTAGAGAGAAAACACGTAACTTGTAATCGTGAAAAGAGTAATAAGATCATCCCTTCACCCCGTGGACGTAGGTAATCTTGCCGAACCACGTATATCTTGTGTCCTCCTACTTCTCTTCTTTGTTTGATTTCTTTATGCATGTTTTGAGATCCTTTGGATGTAGTGGTAGGATTTTCTACACGCCACTTGCGAGGAGAGCAATGTTGACTGCTCGACTGTCGAGTACTCATGCCTCGACAATCGGCCACTGGTTTCCAACCGCCAGGGCCCTTGGACTACCTCGGCACTTGCACACTGCCATCGCCCCGAGTTCGAATAGTCCGTCTTAGTGTAAGTCGCCCCGACACTTGCACAATGCCATCGCCCCGGGTTCGAAACGACCATTCAGACGCACTTGTCATATTTCCAACCCCACGCGGCCTTTCACGGAAATAAATGACAAGATATCTTACCTGATTTCATGGATGATATAGCTTTAGTCGTGCAGCATTCCACGGTCGTGGCTCAGGTGTTCCGTCCGTCTTAGTATCTTGTATGCCCCTTCTCCGACCTTCTCAACGATTGTGTAGATTGTTTTTTTCCTTTTCTAAGTTCCAGTGAGCAATATCTTCTATATCATTTACAAAGATAGGTATTTCCAGAACTATACTGATTGTGCTTTCATCAAAACATGTTTTTAGTTTGTGTTTATTCTATTTTTGTTGATTGTAAATAGATGACAAACCTTTTCCAAGTTTTCAGTACTTGTAGTTGGTTTTTGTAGCGGAACGATGGTATTCCGAATCCATTGGTCTTCCTAAGTATTAATTGGATAATTTTCTTCTCGCTGGCACATGGTGAGTGGAAATAGTATTGTGGACGAAAATATATATGCTAGAATACTTGCCAAGGCCAAACCCAAATGCCATGGCAATGGCTTGGTGCCTCAGTCGTTCGCACTCATCTCATTTGGCTTTGTCAATATATTTTGACTAATACAAAATAATTGCGAACAGATCCAGTTAGAGGTGTAAACGCGTGCGGCCAAGACAACCCAGCACACGGTCGCGTGCTTCACGTGCCATGTGCCGTCTTTGTCTAAAGGCTAACGATTTAAACGCGTCGTGGTCGTGGCTTTGCGGCTTTACTAGTCAAAAGCTAGGCACATCACAGCCCACGAGCACAACACACGAATAAACGTGCCGTGCTGTGCCGTGCTGGCACACGTGTTATAAAAAAATTGAAATCACTTAATGTATACATTAAGTTGGCCATTATCACAAGAATTTAATTAGACAACATATCATTTGAAATTATTTCAAGTAAAATTAACAAGTTTATTCAATAAAAAAAATAACCCATCAAATATAAAATTGAATTATTGTCATGTAAATTAATGTTCTAGTTAAATATAGGTGACGACATTATAACAATGATATTGAAATATATTTTCTAAATATTAAGGTATTATATGTGTTGTTATAAATAAGCCAACATAAAATGTTAAAAACTAGCTAGAATAGTGTCTCTTTTGTGAAACATACAAAAAATGTGATGTATTATGCCTTGTTATATGGTGTACTAGATCTTAACCCGTGCCGTAACGGCACGGGACGTTTTGTCTCTAATACGATATTGTTCACATTCCTCTTGCTTCATTTTATTCGTGAGTAATTATTTTGATATTCAAATAGGTTTTGGGAAACAAAATGGGTTACTGATCTTTTATTTTTACTTAAACATGTTATTCCAATTTATTATCCGGACGAGTAATAATGTTGTGCCAACATGAAAATAAAATACAAAATACGATAAATAAAAAATTTCCCCATTTATTGTTCCATCATACCATAATTTCAAACTTCAAAAAGAATATTTCATCTAACAATACATATACCTAAAGCGCCAATCCAACTCCATGATGTTTATGAATACATTTGTTAGAAATTATTGATAACTAAGGCTCTAAGGAGTGAAGCAAAAACCCATAATATTTTCCCTACTATAGATAAACACTATTTATTTATTTTTGCAAATGTGAGAGTTATAAAAATGAAGAACCCTTGGCTATTGGAAGGCTGAGATATACACATGTGAGTTGAAAATATAAACTTATAATAGTAAATCAAAACATGTGTAAGATTCTTTCTCTATCATACTGATAACATAAAATTGAAAAAATTCGTGGATAAAAAGATTTCACACCAACTATGCTAATTAGTGCATGAATGACGTTCTCACATCTAGTGTTACTCAAGTAATTTGGAGTTTTAAAGAGCATAGTCATGTTGATATTTGTATCTACATAAATTCAACTAACCTTAGAAGAAAAATTATTAGTTTCAAGGTAGAGCCGACACAAACTTCTGTCACCTTCAATGTATACAACACACATTGGGTTTAATCAGACTTGAGATTAAACAAATACCCCAACATTAGTCAAATAATGTCTACAAATACGGGATCGAAACAAAGTACTAACGGGAAAAATGAGAGACTAACATCAGTTCTACAAAGAAAATACCATATATGTATCAAAGTTTGTTAACCAAACACATGTATTCAAATTAAAAAGTCATCAACTTAACACAAAATGTAAAAGAACCCACGTTAAATCAATACTTGCATAAGCAAAACTTATAAGATAATTTTGTAATTATTAAATACCTTTAAAATCACTATTAGAGATTTAATTGCATGCCTCGTTAAAAACTACGGTATGACAAAATTACTGCATTAATCTGTAGATATTTCACTTTGGATATGTAGCAATTCGGAGAAGTTTACACCTGGTGGTGATGCGTTCCATCTAAGTGTCGTTCGATTGATTATTTTTTAGAAGGTTTCGGTTTTCATTGAGAAACCGAGAGGGAGCGTTTCATTATATTCATTATCATTCAGAAATCCAAGACCAACTCGCCCTCTGCTTACGGGATCTCAATACAACCTTAGATTTATCTATTGGACGGAGAAACCTTGATACTAAATATGTAGTTTTTAGCGTTATTTATTAGATAACGTGACATCCAAATATTTTTTTCTTCTTCTTAATTTTCATGTATTTTAACCGAGTTTATATAGTGTTATCCTTTTGTAGCAGCACATAATTAACATAGTCAATTACTACTCATCAAAGTCGGCCAGTACCACAAACCACCAGATATCACTTCTTTCTCCACCACCACCATTTTCCATCCCTCGTAGAATATTGGGCACACTTATAACTTTTGATCCCACACATCATGTATAAAGTTTAGATTTAACAAACTTAGGTCGTCAATTAATTATTCAACTATATGTTTTTGTTAATACTTTGAAAATCATGCGTCTGACGGTTACCAAAGATAGCAGCGTACCAAAAACAACCATTTTGTCTTATATGATTTGGTATCATCCCAAAAGTATTTGTTATCCGCCTTTTTTGATCGTGTCAAAAATAACCAACTATACTTTTCACAATACAATGTTACCCGTCATGTAAAATTATTATTTTTGATTCAAAAAGAAAAAAACCAATACCACCGCCATTAAAACCATCCAAATACCACTATTTCTTCCACCAAAACTAATGTTACCGCCTCCACCACTTAGGAACACCTTCCACCGCTTCCACCATTACTTCTTCCTCCACCACCACCACCACTAATATCTATTGAAATAATTTTTGTCAAAATTATTATTTATTGATGGAGATATGTATTAATATTAATTAAGGGATATTTATGATGTAAAATTAATAAATCATTTATCATGAGAAATTAATGAGACATCAATTAATAAAACACTTATACTAATTAATATTTAAGTTGAACAAACCATAACCATAGATTTATTTTCTCTCTAGACAAATCACTTATACTAATTAATAAAACACTTATACTAAGTAATATTTAAGTTGAACAAACAACCACTTTGTTGATTTATCTTTTCTATCAATTCCAACCAAGGTGGAACAATGGTTAGAGGCCACTCTTATGACACAATAGGTCATGAGTTCGAACCTCCCGTTATAATTTTTGAAATTCCATATCTTGACTTGAGTATTCATTTTTAATTCATAATATTGGAATGAAAACCACGTGTGCGACTTGTAGGGTGTGGCACGGATAACCACAAACCTTTGATTTATCTTTGCCAAGGATAAATCTGCCACCACTTAAGCAAGCGTGCTTTATACTTGAGATTTGTACATGTTATGACGTGCTCTCTTAACGTCAGGTCGGGCCGGGCCACGTGCTTATCCGTGCCAGCGTCTTTATCGTGCCGTGCACGTGCCAATTAGTCAAACCCAAAGACGTCCCATTTAACAAACGTCTTGTCTTAAATCTTCGGCTAAGTCACGTGGCCGGGTCTGGGACATCTTGTGCTCAAATTTTAGCGTCTTTGTCTTGAAATTTGTGCTCGTCCGGCACAACCCAATTTACACCTCTAGATCCAGTAGACTACAGATTACCTGGTTCCAGCAAAAGAAAATGAAAAATAGAGGAGCCAAAAACGAACCAAGTTTAAATTTAGTAAATGATTAGTTTACCAACCAAATCTCACGATTTCTTTTGATTAATTTAACTAATATTTATTTAATTAAGAATTTAACTAATAATTTTTTTAATTAAAAACATTACAACTAATCATAGTTTTCATGTAAGATTGCTTGGATCTTGTCCAAGCAAGCTTTCTGAAAGAAAAAAACATAAATAGGAATATCTAGAAAAGTTTTGGACGTATTCCGTTTCAATTATTTTGAAGAGAATCAAAATTTTGGCCTTTATTCTCTGTTTGATGAGCCACTCATGACAATTCAAGAAAAACTTAATCAAAAAGGTTTTATTCACCAATAAACCAACTTTTTACCCTTTAAATTCCTTGCACATTTCAATATTTGCTTCATCAAATTCATTGGTTTTTCGTTCTTTCAAAAAAAAGTTTCTCTTCTTCTCGACGGTTATATCGATTGTAAATAATGAAGAGTAGTCTTCCGGATTGCGTTACCGGAATCCCAATCAATTTTGCTAATGGTGTTCGTGAACACGGTATGTATTTATATATTACTGTTTATCATGTTTTTCCATGAGATATCCATTTTGTTAAATCATTCGTTCATTTTCACCATAACCAAATCCATGTTTGTTATTTTTTTTTACCAATACTTGCATGTTTCGGTATGGGTTTAAGATTACCCGTGAGGCACCTATAGGACATTTGGTTAACAAATTCTTTTTAACAAATTTTATGCACAAAAGTGCTGCTTGAAAGTTCTATACACTTAGCCTTGGCCTTGGCCTTGGCGTCATTGGTTTTTTATTTTTCTGTTTGTGAATTATTCAGTGCGTACTGCATTGTTTGACATGCTACAGTGAGATTGGGTCCAAAAATATATGAAACAGTGAAAGGAAAGTTGAGTTTGGGAGCAAGAATTGTTCAAAGAGGTGGAGTGAAGAAAATCTTCAAACAGTTATTTAGGGTGAGTGAAAGAGAGAAGTTATTGAAAGCTTCTCAATGTCATTTATCAACCACTGCTGGTCCAATTGCTGGATTACTATTCATATCAACAGAAAAAGTTGCATTTTGCAGTGATAGATCTCTTACATTCTCTTCGCCAAATGGAGGATTCATTAGAACACCTTACAAGGTAATTTGCAAATCATCTAATCCTACAGTAGTATTTGTTAACTGCATTGCCATGCTCTTTCGTTGGCGCTGTTACGTGTATTTGTTTCTTGGTCCAACCGGAGTTATGAAATTTGGTCATGCGGTTTGCAGGTAGTGATACCAATAAAGAAGATAAAGAGAGTTGAAGAAAGCGAAAATGTGGATAAACCGAAACAAAAGTACATAGAAATAGTAACAGTTGATCATTTCGATTTCTGGTTTATGGGTTTTGTGAATTATGAGAAAGCTTTCAAGTTTCTTCGACAAGCCATGAACATCTCTAGTCATCAGTAACAAAGGACCAATATTCTCGCTTAATAAGTGATTCATAGTGACCATTCCAAATACCTTGTTTTCTTCTTTCTTTTTTTCATATTTTTTTCTTCATTTTCTTTCCGAAGGAAAAGAAAGGTCAAAAATGTGTATAATTTTGTAAGAATTAGTGAGGAAAGAATCATAATCCTTCAATCTCCTTGTAATCATCGTGTAAATATAATAATATTGCATTTTAATCCATGGCCGTTTAGTCTAATTTTGTATCCCGATTGTTCAGCGTCACTCTGAACTCAAAGACGCAGTTTTTTCTTCACATTCAGTCACATGATTGGTTAGCGTCCATGCAATTTCACTACAATGTTCCAAAACAGTTGTTATTGGGTTCACGATTTAGAATTCAGAAAGTCTGACCAGCTAACTCTCAAGTGAGCGAGGCTCTATTGCACATAAATCAACCTCTTAACCGTTCATGCATATCTTAGTTAGCTAAGTTATGAATGTACGGAACTCCTAATTACTAATGTTAATAGGATCTGTGTAAAATAGAAAAAGGTAATAGCTCATGTTTTTGGCGCCTTGGGCGCTTTATTAGCTAGGCGCCCCCAATTACACGCTGGCCTTTCAGAACATAAGTTAAAACCTTCGAGGTCCATATCAACTACTCCCTCCATTTTCTGGAAAAGTATTCTTTTCACTTTTTCAATTTTACCTATTTTTAGGCTTAAATGAAAAAGTAAAAGTATCACTTTTCTAGAAACGAAGGTAGTATTTGAGTTCGAATCAGTCATACCCCTATGACGCATTAATGTAACACTAACAGCATGTTTGTTTTTTCCTTTATGTAGAGACTAACCTCTATTAGCCTCTATGTAGTGATGGGTCCCATTTATATTGGTGTTTGTTTTTTCCACTACCTCTACATAGATGGAGGCAAATCTCTATCTATATAGAGGAAATCAACCTCATTTGATTGGGGGCCAAACATTTTAATTGGGGGCCAAACATTTTAATTGGGGGCCAAGCACTAGAGGACAAAAAAGGTCACACAATCCTAATTTGGGCCACCCCTTATAAAAATAGTTTCTAAATGGCTAAAATGCCCCTAAGTGATTAGTATTAAGATTTAAGTAAGTTGATTAGTGTTATAATTTTGTTTAGATAAAAATCAGGTTTTGGGATTAAAATTTGGGAAAATTTTAGTTTTGGGTTTTTTGTTTTGAGAAGAAGAAGAGGAGTTTTGAGAGGAAAAAACTAGGGTTTTTAGAAATGAGTGATTCAAGTGGAGGGAATGAGGTTGGTGAAGGTTCAAACAATAACCATGATTGTGTTGATGGTGAGATTGTCTCTAATAATCCTATGGATTGGATGTTTGATGAAGAGATGTTAATGGAGGAAGCCATGAATAATGGTGGAAATGAAGATCCCATTGGTCAAAATGAAGGAACCGATACTCAAAATGAAGAACCCGCACCTCAAAACAATCGTAAACCTCATATACTCTTGAAATTGTCTCGAATGGTGCTCCAAGGGGTCGATTGATGGTCACTATGGAACTAGTCGGTGGAGAGTCGTTATAGTCGGGGTTTGGATTCATTAACGACTCTTAAAAGTCGTCGTGAATTGGAATTACCATCGACGACTTAAACCCCGCAACTTTTCCAGTTATGAAAAATCGTTAGGTTGGTGTGATAAACACGACGACTCTTTATGCTAGGTCAAAAAGGGTCGTTAATTTTTTTGCTTACAAACAAACGACTCTAAACCTTAACTCTCAAGAAATAAAACACCGAGAGTCGTCATATATGTATTCGTAGAAGATGACAACCCTATCCCGCCATTTTAAATTTTATGTAGAGTCGTTCGGGGTGTTATATTTAATATACTAACGACCCTTGAGTGGATTATCATAACTTTTGATTTCATAGAATCATTTCATTGAATTGTAAAAGGCATACATCTTTCATAGCGATACATCAAGGAAATGAAATACAATAGATAATAACGGTGCACTTAATCATAAATGGCGTAATTATACATGGTGCCTTCCAAGATAAAGTAGCAATCGCCGAACTCAAACTTTTTCCCACGAAGCTCCCTCGTAATAGCCATACGCCTCCCTCAACTGAAAACGCAAACATACTCAGTTAGTATTGTTGAAAGCTTTGGATAAGTTTTCCCTCTTGTTTAAATACTTACTCTTATAGCACCCAACATATTGGGCATGGATTCCCTCATGCCTTGATTTCTCTTTTGAAAACTTTACACTCGAAGAATATCTCTCGAACCGTTCCTTGACGAGTTTCAAAGACCTTGAGTTGCAATTTCCGTCTAACGCCACAAAAACGATAAATACACGGTTCCACCAAGCATCCGATGTTTGATCAATGTCTTTTCCTAGATCTTCAAAGTGGTTTGTGACTGTTTTCCAAGCTCTCACAATAGCGCAATTCTCTTCCGAAGTGTAAGTACTAGTCATGGTGTTTCCTCTTCTTTTTCCTCTTGGATAATAAATGAATGAGAATCAATGTGAAGGTTGAGAATTATGGTTTGGGTGAAGAAGGGGTGAGATATGGGTCTTTATTTATAGAGATTAATGACCCAACCGTCACTTTTTTGAATTTTTAACCGTTGCCCGACTCAACCACATTTGGTGAATTCAAAATTCACATTAACTGCTTGAAGGATCATTATTATATATATTAACAAAGCGACGACTCTTGATGATCAGAAGAGTCGCCTATGTGTTTTGTTTACTGAATGACGACTCTAACGTGAAAGGCTCTCTGTGCTAAGTGACCTTTAGAGTCGTTAATAGGTTTTTCTCCAAAATGACGACTCATGCCAACAATCTTTAGAGTCGTCACTGTGTTTTTACAAATCATGACGACCCTTTTTGAACTATAGTTATTGCACCAATATTTGAAGTCATGTGTTTTATTGAATCAAAAAAAACATACATGTAGTTGAAATAAAATAGAAGGAAAACACATAAAATTGTTCAATACATTGCGCTAGAAAATGTATACGAGTTTAATTATATTGCTTTAATTGCCATTCAACTTCCTCCAAGAGAGTGTAGCAGTCCTCGTGCAAAAACTCATGGCCGTACTTTAATTCGTATTGGCTCCGACCCAAAGAACACTGGAAAAACAATTATTTTAATAAGTTAGTGTTGTTGAATAATCATAACCAAATTAATAATTTTTGATGAACGACATATTGATTCACAAACTTACTCTACTCATGCGGTCTTCGTTTGGCATAGCGTCCTTACGAGCTTTCAATTCGTTTCTTAGCAATACACAATCATTGTATAAATATGCGTACCTTTCCCTTATCTCTGGGAGCGTCCTCCTATGACGATTTCCGCTTAGTGCTTTAAAAACCTTAAACACCCTTTTCCACCAAGCATTGGTGTTTTGATCATGCCCAAGGTAAGGCCCTCTTGTTGGGTCTTCATCGGGTCACCCATTGCGCTTCCTCAACGGAGTGCTTCGTGAGAGTGGTGTGTGCTCGACAATAGCAACATCTTCTAGATTATTGAACGGAGTTGGAGCCATTTTTTAGTGTTTGAAAGTGATGGGTGACTGATTTAGGAAGATTCAAAGTGATGGGTGAATAAGTTTGGTAGAGATAGGTCTCTATTTATAGCAAAATTGTACCCAACTGCTAGTTTTTTTTTTTAATAAAAACAGTTACTTTCGCAATAACTTCTCCTACTAGTCAAAGTTACCGTTGATTTTCAAAGTATGCAATAACTTCGTAAAGAGTCGTCAAGCTAGATATATATACAAGAATGACCCAAGGTGAAAATCAAAGCATGGTTTACATTTGGGAATGTAGAGTCGTCCCTGTATAAAGAGGGTCGTCATGTATCGAGGAATAGGTCATTCTTCTGCAAAAATAATGTTGACGACCCTTGGGGTCGTCATTTTAACATCCCAGTAATTGACGACTGCTGAATGAATTTTTTCTTTTCTCTCGTAGTTGGTTGTACGGGCGAGCTCTCAACTCCGACCCGTCTCCATTATCGGTCCGGATACCTCCCAACACTATATGACCGATTTGGTACGTTTTTAATGTTTGAATCGATGTATATCTTTATGAAAATTGTTTAATTAGTGTTCGATCATGAACGTGTCATTGGTTTTAATATAGACGTGGAAAACAAAGGCTGGGGTCAAGGAATGGATTATTTCCAAGGCAAAAGAGAAGATGTGCGTAGTTGTTCAAAGCAAACACGTTGATTATAAGCAAATGGAGATGGTATGTGAGAGAGCGGGGGATAAGGAAGAAAGTCACAAAGGGAAGAACTACAAGTATGATAAGAAGACGACGAGGGTCTACAAAACTTCGTCGAAGAAGATGCAATGCCCCTTCAGGATTGTTTTCAAAAGGCATCATGAAACTAATCTATGGAGGTTTTATAGTATTCCGGATGGTCGTCACAACCATCCTCCACCCAGTACTCTTTTAGGCCACCCATCATATGCCAGATTGAAACCACATCAAATGGAAAAGGTCCGGCAGATGAAGAGATGTAGGCCCTTCAGATCCTAAATGCAATAAGGGCGGAAGATAAGACAAACCTGTCTATTATTTCCACAATCTACACTGCCAAAGCAACGATCAAGAGAACTGAATGGGATGGTAGATTAATTATGCAACAATCAGAGTGGTTGGCAGAAAAACTTTGATAACTTAACTACGTTATCATTATAGTGTATACATGGACGACTCTATTAAAAAAAAACCCAACGGATTTTTTTGTATACACTTTTTCCCCAAAAAAAATAGCCGTTGGTACTTATTGTATATATAGAGGAACACATCCAGGAGCAAATTCAATTGAAAACCACCTCAAGAATTTTAGTTTTTAAATGGAAAATCCTTCATCAACTACCAATTCAATTGATAACATACTTAGAAAATGCAAGCGACCAACCAAATCAATATTGGCAATGGAAGAAGAGATACGAAAAAAAAAGCATGCGACCTACTAAAAAAACGTACACTTTCACGCCATATCCTACGAAGGAAGAAGAAGAGTTGCGCGAGGCCAAACAACGAGACCAAGAACAATCCCAACTCCGTGAAAGATTCAAGCAAGTCGAGGAAGAGACCGAATGGGTTAAAAATTATTACATCGTCAAGGATCTCCACGAAGAACATGAACATGATAGTATATTTTGGAGCCAAGTTGGTTCGGGTCCTTTCGTTAATAACAACAAGAAACTACGATATCCTTACTTGTCGTCCCACATTAGTCATAGGACGATTCTTGTTATAAAATGGTGCACCAAGTATAACGAGTTTCTCGTGAGGCACAAAGGGGATAGGCGTGCTGCTCAGGCCGCATATACCAATTGGAGAGGAGAGCCTTTTTATCACATTGAAGCCGCCATGCTAGTTGAATATCGCACCAGAAAAAGGAATAACATGTAATGTGTTCAAAGGAATTTCCACCTTCTAATCAATATTTAATATGCTACTATTCCAAGTTTCCTTTCAATCGTGATTCAATTTATTTTAATCAACAGTCGTTATCTCTGTTTGTTAATTCAGTGACGACTATACCTAAGTCGTCATATAATTAATTTTGCAACAACCTGCTCTTGAGTCGTCAACAAGTTTAATCACGTAGCTAACGACCCTTGTTCTGCATTTCAAAAAAAAAACGACCGTTGGGATTTTCTTCTATATAATACCACCCCGTCCTCTAGAGAAAATAGCCCAAAACCATTCTTTTTTCCACCAAAATACGTAATCTTTCAATTGCAATGGCTGAATGGGAACCGTATGAAGATTTGTGTCTCGTTAAATCGTTTGCTAATACCTTTCGTGAACGTCCAAATGAAATCTATTCAATGTTTTGGAAGAGAGTTAAGGATTTCTTCTACGGGCGTACCGCGAATCCTAATAACCGCAAATGGAGAGACTTGGCATTTCGATTCAACTACATTAAAAGTGCAATGAGAGAGTATGTAAAAGTTAGAAATATGGTGTACGACCATCATCCACGAGCTCCTCTTAAGGAAAAAGTGAGTAATTCGTTATACTTTTCTCATGCTTCAAAGTTACTAACATATAACATTCCTCGTTTAATTTCAGCTGGAACGTTTCAATGGGTTATGGACAATACGTAATTGGGAAACTAAGTTCATTCACCACAAAGAATATACAACGTTGTATCGTCGAGCGAGAAGGTTCATTGACGAACATTTGATGTGTCAAATTCAAGAATACCCATATTAACTCTTATGTAATTCGAGATTGATTGAATGTTATTTTCCTAATGGAATGTTAACTAGAATCAAAGAGTCGTTACTATGCTATGTTATTAACATAACGACTCAATTAGAAACCCATGTTGGACTTTCTCCTGGATGTTATTTTAACTAAGAGTCGTCAGTATATCCCATATAAAAGCAACGACTCTATATGCCTAAAAGTGGTATTCTCTGGATTTAATACACATATATAGTCGTTGACCTGCTATATGATCACGCTAACGACTCTATCCATAGAAAATATGGTTCATCTCCTGGATGTTTTTGCTAACCTAGAGTCGTCATTGGTTTATACATAATAAATAACGACTCTATACATGGAAAAAGTGGTTCATCTCCTGGATGTTTTGCTAACCTAGAGTCGTCATTGGTTTCCATATAATAAATAACGACTCTATCCATAGTAAATATGGTTCATCTCCTGGGTGTTTTGCTAACAAAGAGTCGTCATTGGTTTCAATATAACCAATAACGACTCTATCGACAAAAAAATATGTCATCACTGTGTTAATTTCCCTTTGGGTCGTTAGAATTATATTTGAAACACTTAACGACTTTGTGTATCAGAAATAGGGTCGTTATTCTGCTATAAAACAAAGCTGACGACCCTCACTCTATCACAGTGTATAATCTTGACGGCATTAGAGGCCTACATTATTCTAACAAACATACTAGTAAACATCCTTCTTAAAACCAAGTAGTTTCAACAAACGATCCAAACCAAACACATAAGTAGTTTCAACAAACACATAAGTTCAAGTCATAAAGTAAAATAAACATAAGTTCAAGTAGACGGTAACATCTCCTCACTCAAGACCACCATCTCGACCTCGACCTCCTCTTTACCTCCCTGACCGGGAAACTTTCCGGCTTTTCTTAAGAGGAGGACCCTGAGTATCACTGCCCCCAGGGGAACCACCATCTTCTATGGTACCTTGTTCATCATGATGTTGTCTACTTTGCCCATGTTCACCACGTTGTTGTGCTAGTTAGCTACGTGTTTTCCGGGTCCTCTTACCTTCCTTAGCCAGCTCAGCAAACATCTTCTTTGCATTGGGATTTTCAATGTGCGTGAAATAATCAGCGTACCGACGTTGCTTCGCAGGATCAATCACTTCCCCTTTGTCAGCCGAGCAACAAAAAGCCTTGACAAAAAGCTTCATTCGTTCCCTCTATATGCATTAAAAAAACAATTCACATGAACTGACGTATATTTGTATGTAAATGAATAACACAATTACACAAATAAATACTCACCACTAGTTTAAGAATGGTAGTATCATCTCTACCGTCAGCTTGAGAAGAAGAGGTGGATGCTCTGTTGGTCCTCCTACCCGTAGTCTGATCTATCCGTATTACCCTACCATGGGAGAAGCCTTCGTACCATTGATAGTAATCCGTTGTTGCCTCGTAACCTTCATGCACATGCACCCAAAATATGATGTCTACGAGGCTAGAGTGTCTATTATTCCAATGCTTGACATCAGTTGCAGGTTCATAAACCACTTTTATGTCATCCTTATCGGCCTCACATTTGTTCAACTTGTGCTTGAACGGAGGTACATAGTCTTCATCAGGTGAATCTTGAATAAACCCAAGTTGACGCATGATTCTCATAGGATTGTACATTGAAAACCCGTTAGGGTGAAACAAAGGGCCATGGTAATACACGACATCTTCCATTGCGCCAACTCTATCATCCTTGTAAGGAGTAAAGATTACCTCTTCCGACGTGATGTTGTCAAGTTTTTACGCATTTCTATCAACGCATCGTTTGTTCCCTATCCCGAGAACCGGAGTACAACCAACAGTTCCGTTGGACTACCAGGCTCCATTTTGGGTTGATTTTCACATCTTCATTGTCTTTGAACAAAGTGACGGGAAATGATCATAAATCCACACCTACAACAACCACAGTTCAAATTTTTAAAACAATCAAATAAACATAAAAATATATCAAAGGAAAAAAAAACATACTAAAAAAGACAACTTTCATCAATCCAAATACCTGGATTAGAACCAAATTCCCATTAATTTGAGAAGTTCGTTCGCGAGATCCCTGGGAAAGCTGACCATTCAGATGTGCAACTATGGCGGTCCCCAAGAGTACTTGTTCACATCTTCTAAGGGGTCCAAAAGTCAAGAAGGTTGGCGCCGACCTCGTTACCTTTGTTGTCGGAAATACAACCGACGCAAGGACGTACAACAAATACGCGCCCGCCGCATAACGACATTCCATATCGAGAGACCTCCTTTTTTTCCTTCTCTTACACCAGCAAACATCCGCCTAATCTCCACAAGTTTGAACTCTTTCTTCGGGTACTTAGTTCCCGGCACGAAAAGCCCATTAGTCTTCTCTTTATCCCATCCAAACAAGTTCTTGGTCCATGTGTAAATTTCATCCCAACTAGGCCTTCTCTTGAAATTGTCACTGGTTGATTTACCTTCGACCTGCACCCCTAATATTTGTTCTGCATCATCAGGAGTCAATGCCATCTCGCCAAAAGGAAGTTGGAATGTGTCGACTTCTGCGTAATACCTTTCACAGAAACTAGATACTGCAACCTTGTCATACGCAATCACGGAGTTCACAACAGCATTGTACAAACCAGAGTTTTCAACATATTCTCTAACTCTTGCACATTCACCTTTTAGCGGCCACAACTCCATTTTCTTAAAAGAAAATTGGTGCCTGAAAAGACGTGCGGCATTCTTATGATCCTACAAAAAATAAACAAATAAATATTAAAAAACATATTAGAAAGTTAATATCAACCAACTAATCAAATATCAAGCAAAGTTGGGATTCTTACGATTGTCTCATAGATGGTATGAGCCCACGATCCAGAATATCCAAATAGAACTTTTCCCCCATCTCTAGGTTCTCCTCTTGGTTTACCACTTCGAAGAGGCTCCAACATAAAATGAGTAGCGGGAACGTGTCTCGCGCTAGGTGCAATATCAGTTCCATCCTTCTTAACCCTCTTTACCGGCTTCGGCTTTGCATTCTGTTCTTCATGTTCTACATCTTGTTTACCATCATCCTCTTCATCATCCTTACCAGCAGCATCATCCCCTTCATCCTCTTCCTCCTCATGACCACCATTATTACCTTCATCCCCTTCCTGCTCATCATCATCACCATTACCATCATCAGAATCATCACCACTAACATTATCTTTATCAACATTATCACTCTCTACTTCCTCTTCACCTCGTACGGGAGGATCTTTCTTGTATCTCCTCTTCTTGGATTTCTTCTTCTTCACCACTCACGCTAGCGTAAATAATAGGAGAGTCGATTCGATGAATCCGACAACTCATTACCTTTGTCTCTTGGTTCGGTGATAGAAAATGATACCTCACTCGGCTTTTTACCGTAATGGACCGGCAAGTAAGTATTTATCGTATGGGAGCTTTGGAAGGAGGAGTTATCGTCATTGGAACCTTGTCTTTGGTTCTGCATTTGGTTTCAAAACAAAAAAACCAAAAAACCCAATAAGACATCAACTTTATGGTTATCAGATCAAGAGTCGTCACTCAAATGATCTACAAAACAAACGACCCTTGTATATCATGTGACGACTCAAAGTTATATGATGACGACCCTTCCAAACAACAAAGGGTCATCACAAAGTCAATAACGATCCTACTATTTGGGTTGACGACTCTAGGGAATATAGTTAAGTGACGACTCTATGGGACATGAGATGACGACAATATCATTTTTTGGAACAGAGGGCTCTTCGAGGTCCATCTAGAGTCGTTAAGAAATAAAAAAGGTCGGCAAAACGAGAGTAAATCATCGCAACATAAAATATTAACGACTATTCTAGGGCAAAAAAAGTCGAAGTAGCATAATTAGGGTCGTCATCTTCAACCTAATACACTAACGATTGTTCATAAAATAAGCATGCAAATGAAAAGTCGTTAGGGGTATCCACTTCGATAGTAACGACCCTTTATATGAAACCGCTAAATTTCAGTTACCAGACTCAATTTCACAATCAAACACAACAAAAAAACGAATAGAAGGTGGATTTAACTTCACATACCTTCTAATTGGACCCATATCTTCTTTGGGTTTCGATTTTTTGGGTTTTGGAGTTCGTCCCTCGATAACCTTTCCTTTGACGGTGTCGACGAGATTGGGGATTTAAAGTGCTTTTCGAGCGGTCTGCTTTGTACGAGCCATGTTTGAAGAAGAAGTTAATCGTTGATTCTCTTCTAACATCGACGATTACGCGATGAATCGGGTGAAGAAAAAAAAAATCTTCGGAGGAGTCGTTAATGGTGGTGGTGGAGAAGAGAAAGGGGAGGAGAGGAAGATGAAGAGAAAGGGGAGGAGAGGAAACTGATTTAGGGTATATGAAATTGGGGGCTTAATTAAGGCTTTTAATTAGGGTTAACTGATTTTTAAGATTTGTGTTTAGTAAAGGGTATAACAGTCTTTTCAATATCAGATTAATACGCCCCTCAAAAAATTGGGGTGCAAATAAAAAGTTATGGCCCCTAATTAAAATGTTTGGCCCCCAATCAAATGAGGGAAATCAAATAGCACCAATTAGGTGCTATCTTTGAGCCTCTATCTCTATTAAACCTTCAAATGACTAATATACCCTCGAACAAACTTATAATGTCAAAAATAATTCATTAATTCAAAATATAAATTTTCCCTGTTTCAGAAAAGTGATACTTTCGCATGTTTGAAAAAGTGATATTTTTGTTCCGTTTCAGAAAAAATGATTTTTTTGACCCGTTTCAGAAAAAGTGATTTTTCCACCCCGTTTCAGAAAAAGTGATACTTTTGCCCTTTTTCAGAAAAGGTGATATTTTGCCCCGTTTCTGAAAAGTGATATTTTTTGCCCCGTTTCAGAAAAAATGATTTTTTTGCCCCGTTTCAGAAAAAGTGATACTTTCGCCCGTTTCAGAAAAAGTGATATTTTTGCTGCGTTTCAGAAAAAGTGATTTTTTTTCTCCGTTTCAGAAAAAGTGATTTTTTCCCTAGTTTGAAAAAGGTGATTTTTTGCCCTGTTTTAAAAAAGTGATACTTTCACTCGATTTTGAAAAAGTGATATTTTTTGTCGTTTCAAAAAAAAGTGATATTTTGCCCCATTTCAGAAAAAATGATATTTTTGCCTTTTTCAGAAAAAGTGATACTCGTCCCGTTTCAGAAAAAGTGAACATCTTTGGTTGTATTTTTCTAATACATTTTTTTTTGGAATTTTTAAACATCTTTGGTTGTAATGAATCTTCATGGATTTTTTGAATTATATAAGGGTAAAATGAGAAACATATAAAATTGGCTCACAATATAGAGTTAGTAAATAGTGGTCAAACAAATATAATTTTAAGAGACATTATATAATGATATTTATATAAATGTAGCGGTAAACCTCTATGTAGAACCCTCTATTTATATAGAGGAAAAAACAAACGTGCTCTAAAACTTGATTACTCCAATCTTTTACTTCGAAACGGATGACTTTGATTTTAAGACTAAAGACTAAAAGACAACTTGCAAAATTTTAAAAGATTCAACTTTTTCAGCAGCCTCTCAAAATTGATTTCTAGTGTTCGGCTGTGATGTGGTTGTTTTTTCACCACTGATTATCGACTGATTAGTAGTGCCGGCGGAGCATCAAAAAGGGCCATCATCATTTATTTTATTTTTTGAAGCAACCGTTGCAACTAAATAAATAGTGCATATAGTTTAACAAAAAATCCTTACAGGCCGAGCCGAAAAAACTAGATGAAAACCGTCACACACAAACCCACCCTTGTACGTCTCCCGAGAGGCTAGGCCCACTGGGACCCACAAAAAAAAGAAGAAAAAAAAAAAGCGTGAGGAGGCGGTTTTACCTGGGTTTTGTTTTCTCGGTTTGTAGAGAAGGACCGATGGTTTAAATGGGCTATCTTTGAAATCTCTCATCGGAGTTGTTTGATATTCTTTTCTTTTCATCCTCACCAAATCAAACATTGTTCTTTAACTGGGAATCATTTCATGTTGTAGGATTGCATCCAACTACACCTCTAATAAATTATGGGTATCATTGAGTCGGATCATCGATTAAACGGAAATCAAATCAAAGAAGACAAAGATTAAAGTGGTTCAGACTAACGACTACGTCCATCGACAAACCCCTTAGGGTGAAATTAAATTGATCATCAAGAGAACCGAGATAGTTTTACATTTACATTAGAACTCTTATTTATAGAGTAAACTAACCCTAGGAAGATAATATAAAATCTTAATTATCTTTGACTAGTTAATATATATCTAGAAATTAATGGCATAATATTCTAGAATTAACTTTTAATTTGGTCTTCACTTCACGATGCGGGAATAGCACGGTCACTTGATTTGGTCTTCACTTTACGTGCCTAGATGCACCCTCACTTGACTTGGTATTCATTTCACGGTAAAGTTGCTTCGATCCTTCTTTGCACCTCGGCTACTTGTATGCTGACGTGATATATACTTTAATAACCTCTAATCATTATCTGACCAACCTTCGACAAAAACATTTGCCTATCTATCATGTCACTAGTGACATCATTTGGATGATTGATTTTTGTTTGCAACCATAAATAAGTTGTTACATTAAAAAGAAGAAAGAAAAAGAAATTGTTTCATGATTAAATGTATGCATGACAGTTCAAAAGTTTCAATTAAACACGTAAACAAAGTCACTTCTGCACCGATATAAGCCAACGCCAAGTTACCAACTGCATGATTGTTCGTCCCCACTAGTTCAAGCAAATACCAATTTCAGTTTCACAAATTAGAATCCAAAACTTTATACTGTATTTTCTTGGACTCTAAATAAATCAAAGGAAAAGCGCGGCAAAGAGGACACAAAACTAACTACCATTGTTATATAAAATTCTCACCGTATATAAAATAAAAGAATAAAAATCACATAAGAATATAGGATCTTGGATTATTTTTTTTCGGCACCACTAAATTCTCTTTTAGTTTCTTTATTGAAGATCAGATTAGATCATGTCTGCTCCTTTATGTTGGAAAAAAACTGGGTTGCAATAGAAGATGAAATAACACATGAAGAGATTATTGTACTCCAAACTTTCAAGGTTCATAAGATTTCTTTTAGACGATTATTTCTACCCTCCCAATATCAATTGGCGATTGCAACATGTATGCGAAATAATGCCTTCAGGATCCAATGAAAGCCCTACAACAGAGAAATTGGATTCAAGGTTTGCACCCCTTGACCCAATCAAGAACACACTAGAAAGAATTCTGATGATGCTTTAGAAAGACAGAAAACAGGTTGAATTGATTGTTTTAGAATGGGAGAATACCTTCACTACTTATAGGGATATTCATGCCTATTGGAAATGCATCTTCACTTCCAAAAGACACATAAGGTGTCTATTGGGAATGGTTGTCTTTTATGAACCATCACACCTATTAAAGGTGTCTCTTCATCTCCAACTAACATCCATTGTGTTTATCCAACACAGAACACTTCCACGTCATAGCGGAAAACCAAAACAGAAAACCATTTTATTTTCTAAGATATTGAAAATATCCAACACTTTATCACTTGTTAGATGACTATGCAACCCCTGCAAAAAAACAAAAAAAAAAAAAAATCACAAAAGAATACTTTAATCCCATAAATTCATTTGTATTATTCATAACATTCCTCGTGAACTTGGATAGTTAACACGCCAGGTACATAATCATAATCATAGTTGAAACTGTCCAGACTCCAGATGGCTATTCATTTGGAATCTTGAGTTAACTCGAAATCTTTATTAACTGAAATCTATAAATAGAGCGGGAATACTAATTCAAAACATAGATCTCTTCTTATTATGTTATTCTCCTCTAATTATTTGCTTAGAACTCTCTCTTTTATTTGAACATCACAATGTCCAACAAATTGCAGGACGACAGTAAATTGATGACTACCAAACGCCCCAACTAAAGCAATTTGTTGAGAAAAAAAAAAAAAAAATTGTAACTATATCCGACCCCGGCCACTAGAAAAACAAAGGGGTATCCACCTCATTGACAAATCACTAGCCAACAGAGAATCAAGAGGAAACCTAAATTGCCATATGTCATTTGCATACATCGCAATCCAAGTCGGCCCTTTGATTTTCATTGGCGAAGTGGAGAAACACTTTATACTGAGATAAAAAGGAGTCCATGGCCGATGTATGATGCAACCGGTTAACCTTTTTCCTGCACAACTTGATATGTAAAGCAAAAGCTTGCATCATGGACAGATAAGATAAGGAAGATAGATAAGTTTCTTTTCCTCTCATATAGCCCACCAATTTGACTACTTCGCAGTTCACACTACTTATCATTTTTTTCCGAAGAAATTTTTAGTGTTGTGAGAAACCGATTTAAGAAAGAAAAAAAAGAAAGAAAGGATTTATTTCTGTCCGACTGTCCCGGAAGCAATTTGCGAAAATTTCCTAAAACTTTATGCATTTCTTACTCGTATAGGAAGAAATAATGTCGGCCCAAAGCTTTGTGGAAAAATATTACGTACCCGCCACCAAACATTTGCAACCAACTTACCAACATCGATTCTCTTTATTACAGGTCAAATCATGTTTATTTCCTTTCTATTGCCCTAGTAAAGTACTAAATGACTCATGCGTGACTCAAAATTACAAATGATGACTCATGAATGACTCTGCAAGACCCTGAATATTCAATTAGAAAATGATTTATGGACTAGGTGGGACTTGGGTTGGTTGGTCGGGTTGAAAGGCTTGGGAATGACCGAGGTAAAAATTCTTTGCCCGGATTGTCGGAATGGTGAAGGCTGGTTCCAGTTAATAAGAATGTTCAAGTGGTAAAATGGCGGAATGATCTAGAAACAGATTTAATTAAAGTGTTCACCATCGCACCCCTCTCCTTCATCGCTCATCTGAGTCCGATTAATTTGCCCGGAAAATGGCTGAGCACGAGAAAGACAAAGACAACCCATGGATTGAGATCAAAAAAAGAAAGAATCAAAAGTCTAAGGGTGGAGGTCGTGGAACGATTCTCCAAGAGGGATTGAGCTCTCTGCATTGCTCCATTGGAGTCTGTTTCTAGAACATTCTTGCGGTAGCATTCATGGGATTCATGCCCGGTAAATGTAGCATTATTGTTGCAATGGTGCTGGCTCTTGGTCCTACTCAAAAAAATAACCCTACAAAATCAAATACTCCGTGTAGCCACAAAAATTTCCGACCCCAATTACAAACTTCAAGAATAATCCAAAATCCGTCAGTAAACAATAGCTTCTACATTTCGAAAGTTCCAATTCACCGGCTTACTCCCCACTGAGCAAACTCGGTCCTCTTAAATCCATGTTAAAGTTAGTATAATTACATTTGAGCGGAGACTCGAACTGCTGACCTCATATTTGAGAGTTCGACTCCTGGCAAACTGGGCTAACCCCACTTGGTTTCGAAAGTTCCAATCATCGTACTAGAAAATGTGTTGATTCCGAATTATACAGAGATTCCCCAAATTTATGTTAATACTAATCAACATAGATCTATTAAACCAGGACAAAATTCATTTTATTTTCTAGTAAAAGAATTAGAAAAGACAGAATAATTTCATCGTAGGATTGCTTGGCATTACTTCCTAAGCTTTCTTCAGCAAATAATAATTTTAAACCTACCAAACTTTTGTAACCAATACTGATTCTGGTTATGATTTTCTTGTCAATAAACAAATCTCACCATGTTATGTTGGTACCACTTTACGCCCTGGTAATGACTCATGAATGACGCTCCAGAACCCTTCGAATAAAGTTGGTGGTTCACTGAATCAACTTCAGGGTCCGGTGTAAAACACCAGACAATTTCAGACCCATTTTCCTGTATTCTACTGCAATTCATAGACTTTCATCTCCATATTTGGCAATGGCATGCACATACTAACCGAGTTTTGGGAGATTTACACTCAGTAAGAAGTTTTTTTTTATAAACTAGAGGTATAATCTGATGGTCAAACAGATGTTTCCGGCAAGATCTGAGTTTAGTTACTTTAGTAGCCGTAACTTGTAGGCGCAGAGATGTATCATTATCTTTTTTTTTTTTTTTTTTTTTGATAAACAGTAAACTTTCATTAATGGTTCAAAGTAAGCTTACATGGTTTCAGTACATCAAGGTTCAAATAACATAAAGAGACCTCATACATAATCAGTACAAAACCAATGATTCCAACAAGAGAAGAGGTAGAATATTGGAGGATGACTAAAAACATGTATGAAAAGAGATCCGATTGAATCGGAGAGGAAATGGTTTTTGGATCACAAATCCACCATTTTTGATGATTTTCTTCTTCTAGAGAAAGATATGCTCCAAAGGAGTAATTTGCTTGAATTCTTGAACGGAGCAATGAGGGTTCCGGTGGCCGGAGTTCATCGCCGATGTACCTGAAAACTGATAAACTTAACAGAGATCGGCCATGAAAGCCAATAAAAAGTGCTATGAAAGCACAGAAACAAACACCATGAAGGTGCAGATAACTAACACCATGAAGGTGTAGAAAACTTGCCGCCGGCAAGGGAAAGCTAACCCTAAAAACCATTAAAAACCTTAGCTAAAACTATCAAATGATCTGACAGAAGAAAAGAAAAACAGGGTACTGCTCAGATCCACCCCAAAGGGAGTAGATCTGAGCAGAGAAGCTTGCCGGAAGATGGGTTTTTAGTTGCCTGAAATCGCAGGAGAGAGGGGAGAAAAAGTTAGGAGAGAGAGATAGGATGTATCATTATCTAGTAGCTCCAACCTTTGCGCCGAGTCGGTGCAATTTAGTATAGTTGTTTGTAAGAAAATCAAACAAATGGAAAAAAAACACCAAAAAGAGTGGCACATGATCTCATCAAAAGGTTTATTTTAGGATCCTATTCCAATCTGACCCTTCCATCTAAAAACTGGATAACGAGCAAAGCTTTTGCCTTTTTTGTCACCGAATTGTCATCACCAATGGAAAAGCATATGATCACCGGTCACACATTGGGCAATCCAAGTCAGACACTAGTTTCTATTGGTCTCCTTTTTCAGTAGCCCCATGAATTTTTACATTGGTTAGACTGTCAGTACTCCATTTACAATACTGTTCAAGATTATGCAAACGAAAATCTTTTTTGTGATTAACAATAAATTGATGACTACCAAATGCCCAACTAAAAGCTTTTTGTGATTATAGACGTAGTTGACAGCTTAGGCCCGCCGGACGTAAATGCAATTTTGCTGGCCCTTTTCAGCAAATTCTCGGCCTTCAAAATAAAAATTACAAAGCTAACCCACTCAAGATCAGATGGGATGATTTATGTAGCTTTTCACCATCGAACCCTGACCACAAGAAAAGCAAAGGGGTATCCACCTCCCAATTGAGAATCAAGAGGCAAACATAAATTACCATATATGTCATTTCATTTGCAATATGGCAATCCAAGTCAGCCTCTATTGGCTAATGGTTTCTTAACCAAGTGGAGAAATACTTTACTGAGATAGAGGAGTCCACGGCCGACATATGATGCACCCCCTCACCTCATATACTTAACCAGTTAACCTTTTCCTCCACAATTTGACATGTAAAGCAAAAGCTTGTATCATAGACAGATAAAAGTTGGGAAATTTACCAAGTATAGGGAAGAAAGCATGAGGGATTTGTTCAAAGTTGAAACATTGTCGATCCAAAGCTTTTTTAAAGAAAATCACGTAACCACCACCAAACGTTTGCAACCAGCATTGAATCTCTTTAATATGCTTATTTCCTTTCTATTGCCCTACTAAATGACTCATGCGTGACTCAAAATTACAAATGATGACTCATGAATGACTCTGCAAGACCCTGAATATTCAATTAGAAAATGATTTATGGACCCAACAGTTGATCCTGTTCCTGTTGAACGGTTGAACCTCAAATCTGGCGTTTCCTGTATATAAATAGACCTTACTTACTCCCTTGTTTCATTCACCATTCAATCTTCTCAGCATTCTCTAACAATTCAGTGATCTCGGATACTCAAATTAAAGACTAGCTAGTAGTACATTTCTATAGCAACTATGATGAAGAACAAAATTCCAGACAGCGTTCTCGAAATTAAGTTAAGGTTAGGAGGAGGTGGGATGCGAAAAATCTTCAAACAGACGTTTAATGTCGAACAAGGAGAAACGTTACTTAAGGGGTCTAGATGTTATTTATCGACCACTGCCGGTCCAATCGCAGGCTTACTCTTTGTATCAACCCACAAAATTGCATTCTGCAGCGAAAAATCTCTCACAATCTCTTCAGCAAAGGGAGGATTTATTAGAACACCTTACAAAGTTGTGATACCAATAGCGAAGATAAAGAGAGTAGAAGAAAGTCAGAACGTGGATAAGCCAAAACAAAAGTACATTGAAATAGTTACAATCGATCATTTTGATTTCTGGTTTATGGGTTTTGTGAATTACGAAAAAGCTTTCAAGTCCCTTCAAAAATCAATCAACATCTCTCAGCAACAATCTCTGTGACATGTGAAATTCTCCTCCCAAGGGTGTTGTACATATAGTAGTAGTACGAAAATATGAGTTCAAGTAGTAGAGTTAAAAGTCGTTAAGCAGTACAAATAATCTATATTGTACTCTATATATCTCTCTGTAGTCTGCAGTGAAAATTCTCTTGTTAAGAAAATGATAAAAATTAGAACAATCTTTTGTTAATTCTCAACCTTTTCAGCACACATATTCTTCTCTATCTTGTGATTGTTACTATTTCTCTATCTGGTGATTGTGTTTTGTTACTTAAAACTTTCATTTAATTTTGATAATTTTTTTTTAGACTTTGTATGACTAAGAACGAAGAATCCATGTTCAATGTCAAACAAAGACTTGCCCAGTGTTTAGTTACTACCATTTGAATTTGGCAACTCTGACTTGAATTTTTTACTCGGGTCCAGTAAAACTTGTCCCATTTGTTAAAGAGAATAAAGGTCCAACGAAATTTTAGTTTGATTTCAGGAATGAAAGGAAGTAGTTGGTCTTGTAGCTAAGGCGTCTAGGCTGCTGATATGCTTGCCCCCTTTTGGTAATAGAGCTAAGCTTCTCATGGGACAATCCAAGTTTCCTGTTGGTTTATAGTTTTGGTGAGCAGTTAGATACACTAATAATACACATCACCTCCTCCCATCTTATCATATCACTTCAAGGACAGTAGGAAACAAGATAAAATATAAGCCCTTTATGATACCCAATACGTATTTGACTATAAGAAAAGAGAAGGTTGGTTGCTGAATTTCGCAAAAAGGTAATGTAATATGCAGTTATGTACTCTGCATCTCCTCTTGTTCAGCAGCAGTGCAGCACTATCCAGACACCCCATGTACGATGCACTATCCTGACCACGAAACTAAGCAAGTCAGCTGCATCCACATGTTTGTGTCCAGTTGAAGGCTCTTGGTCCTACTGAATATAACCCTACCAGATCAAATAGTATGGCCCAAAAAAATCTCCGGCCCCTATACGAACTTCAATCCCGGCCAGAATGTGTTGATTCCCAATTCTATCAATGTATTTGAATATTATTAATTCGGGACTAAATTCATTTTATTTTCTAGTAAAAGAATTAGAAAGACGGAATAATTCATCGTAGGATTGCTTGGCATTATTTTCCTAAGCTTTCTTCAGAAAATAATAATTTTAAACCCACCAAACTTTGGTAACCAATACTGATTCTGGTTATGCTTTTCTTGTCAATAAACAAATCTCATCAAGTTATGTTGGTACACTTTTGTAACCAATACTCATGAACGACGCTTCAGAACTCTTTGAATTAAAGTTGGTGCACTAATTAACCAACTTTAGGGTCCGGTGTCCCTATAAATACACCTTTCTCATTCAATTGTTTCAGTCACAACTCAACATTTGCAAACCAATTTCCTATATTCTACAACAATTCATAGGCTTTCATCTGCATATTAGTCCAAGTACATAATGAAGAACAGAATTCCAGACAGTGTTATCGAAATGAAGTTGAGGTTAGGCGGAGGTGGAATGCAAAGAATCTTCAAACAAATATTTAGAGTCCAAGAGGGTGAAAGATTACTCAAAGCATCTCGATGTTATTTATCGACCACAGCTGGTCCAATTGCAGGTTTACTCTTCGTATCGACGGAAAAAGTGGCATTTTGCAGTGAAAAGTCTCTCACAATCTCTTCAACAAACGGGGGATTTATTAGAACACCTTATAAAGTAGTGATACCAATTGAAAAGATAAAGAGAGTAGAGGAAAGCCAGAATATCGATAAACCAAAACAGAAGTACATTGAAATAGTCACGGTGGATCATTTTGATTTCTGGTTTATGGGTTTTGTTAACTACGACAAAGCTTTCAAGACTCTTCAAAAATCAACCGACATTTCTCAACAACAACTAGTCTCAATGAGGATTCATGTTTCTGTACATATATATCATCGTCAGTTTAATTGAAGTAGTGAAACTTACACTTGCAATTGTTGTATCAGTACAAATAGTCCTTATTGTACTTTTCATCTCTTTGTAATGGGAACATTTATTGTTGTCGAAATGATCGTACTTGCAGATAGTTCTTCTCTTAAAACGAATGTTATCCTTGTTTTTCATCTAATGTTATACAAATGTTCCTCTCACACTCACTGCTAATAAGACTGAAAATGTAGTGGTACTTGGGACTTGTTAAGCATGTTTGTTAACTTATCTATTTATCCCGTCAATCTCACCGAGGAAGAGCTTGTTGGTTCGAATTTCCCTTTGCCAATTCTCATATCATTGGCTCACTGGTTCTGTCAAGCATGTGTAACATTTGGTATGAACATTCTGTCCGGGTTTTGGGGAGATTTACACTCACTGAGGATTTTTATAACTTCAAACAGATGTTTCTGCAAGATCTGAGTTTATTAGTCTTAGCTTTAGGCGCAGAGATGTATCTAGTAGCTCAGCTCCAACCTTTGCGCCGAGTCGGTGCAATAAAGAGGGGCACATGATCCCTTCAAAAGGTATATTTTAAGATTTTGGTTCCCATCTGACCCTTCCAGAAATGGAGTCGATTTCTCTAAAAACGGGATAATGCGCAATGCTTTTGCCTTTTCTTGTCGCCCAATTGTCATCAGCAGTGAAAAAGCATATGATCACCAGTCACTTATTGGGCAATCCAAGTCAGACACTAGTTTCTATTGGTCTCCTTTTTGAGTAGCCAGTATCTGACCACTTGACTGTTTTTTCTTGCTTTTTCCTGAAGCAACTTGTGTAACACTGAAAATTCCTTAAATTTTATCCTTCCTAGTAGATAAAGGACATGCTGACTCCTATCCCACAGAATGCAGGTACATACACTATGTTAATCTCCCTTGGTATGAAATCAAAATTGTATTTCACGTAGCACTGTCTGTACTAGCCTGCTGATGTGCCAGCTCGGCCCTTTGGTGATGGATTTTTGTTACCCAGTTGATTTCCTATTGGTTTCATAGTTTGGTTTGGTGATACACTTAAAAAAAAGGAGGTCCAAGGGCATTGGATATGACCACATATTCACAAATACCTAATCATATCATTTCAAGGAAAGTAGGAAACACGATAAAATGAAGTCCTTTCTGATACCCAATATTTGACTATCTACACTGTTTATATATGTTATCCAAAATGAAGAACTTTCCAAGAGATAAGAAAAGAGAAAGGTGATGTAGTTATGTACTCTGCATCTCCTCTATTCAGCAGCACTATCCATTACAAAGAAAGAGAGAAATGCTGACCACGAAACTAAACAAGTCAGCTGCATTCACATGTTTGTGTCTAGTTGAAGGCTTGCAATGGTGTTGGCTCTAGGTCCTACTGAAAATAATAATCTACCTTAATACCTTATCTGTAGATTCTCTTCACTGCCGACTAAACCAAATATATCTGGAGTATTAATTTAAATGTAATTTACCTGATAATAATAATCAAAACTCATTGATTAAATATGTCTGACGACTCTGACCCTATTGTAAAATCCAGTGGCAGCAAGTTTTTAAATATTTGTTTTGTTAATCAAACTGCAAATAATGAAACACTCATCAACTAAAGGCACCAAGCTTCCATTAAAAAACTTGCAGATACACTGAGCATCCATTGTAAAAAAAAAAATAGCGCCGATTTATTTCTACCATTAACAACTCTTAGATCTAATAAACCAGGACAAATATTGATTCCATGTTTTAGTAAAATAATTAATAAAGACGGAATCAATCATGTAGGATTGCTTGGCATTATTTCCTAAGTTGTTTTTTAGAAGGCTATTATTGGGGCGTCACACTTCATTAGAGGGGCTTCACTTGGATATTTGGTGACCAAAAATTTGGTTAAGGGATATTTTGATTCCATAGCAATTTGTCAAAATTACCCTTCAATTAAAACTATTAAAAATAGATGAGGTAGAAGCAAACTGATCATAGTGATGGTAATCAACAACTCAATCGACCTCAGCTTCATCCTCAACTCATTCCACCGATTCAATCAATTGAAGAATCATGTTTTCAAACTCCTCAACAACAACCCATGGTGTATGTAAGGTAATAATCAAACAAACCCATCTTTTGTACCCGTTTTTGTGCTTAAATCGAAAGAAATCGAAGTAAAATTAGGATTTTATTTACTTTCTACTAATGTTACGCCTGGGTGCGGTATTAGATTTTTCAATCGTAATTTAGTTTTTGAAGAACTTACGCCTAGGTTTAGTTGAAGCGTAAACTTTGATTTGCATGTCGTTTACGTCTAGGTTTAGTTGATTTCCAGGTGTAATTCCAATTTACGCCTAGGTTTAGTTGATTTCTAGGCGTAATTCCAATTTTACGCCTAGGTTTAGTTAGTTGTTTTCCAGGCGTAATTCCAATTTTACGCCTAGGTTTAGTTAGTTGTTTTCAAGCGTAATTTCCAAGGTTTTTACGCCTAGGTTCATTGATTTCCGGTGCGTAATTCCAATTTTACGCCTAGGTTTAGTTGATTTTCCAGGCGTGATTTTGGACGTAGCTAGGTTTAATTAATTAAACTAAAGCCAAACAAGGGTTGTTTAGTCATTACACAATTATTTGAGATAAGGGATTTTTGAAATTACTTACGGGTGACCCGTTTTTGTCCTATTAGGTGACGCCCCTCTAATGGAATGTGACGCACCAATAATAACCTTCTTTTTTTTAAATGAATTTATTTTGTACCCAGAAAACTTTTGTAACCAATACTGATTTTGGTTATGATTTTCTTGTCAATAAACAAATCTAATCATGTTATGCTTGTACACTTTATGCCCTGGTGATGACTCATGCATGACTCTGGTGATGCATGAGTCATGGGTGACTCTTCAAAACCCAAAGAATTAAAGTTGGTGGTCCACTAAACCAACTTTATTGTCCGGTGTCCCTATAAAATGCACATTTCTCATTCAATTGTTTCATTCACAATTCAAGGTTTCAGCAGCTTTCAAACCCATTTCCCTAAATTCTACTGCAGTTTACAGATTTTCATCTCTTCAAGACTTAGTATACTAGTTTAAGTACATAATGATGAACAAGATTCCAGACACTGTTATCGAAATTAAATTAAGGCTAGGTGGTGGTGGAATGCAAAAGATCTTCAAACAAACATTTAGAGTCGAAGAGGGCGAAAAATTACTCAAGGCATCAAGATGTTATTTATCCACCACTGCTGGTCCAATTGCTGGTCTACTCTTTGTGTCAACCCACAAAATTGCATATTGCAGTGAAAAACCTCTAACCATCTCTTCAATAAACGGAGGATTTATTAGAACACCTTACAAGGTAGTGATACCGGTAGAGAAGATAAAAAGAGTAGAAGAAAGTCAGAATGCCGATAAACCGAAACAAAAGTACATTGAGATAGTCACAGTCGATCATTTTGATTTCTGGTTTATGGGATTTGTTAACTACGACAAAGCTTTCAAGACTCTTCAAAAATCCATCAACATATCCCAACAACAACAGTCACAATGAGTCATGAATTTGTACATATATCATGGGTTTAAGACTATAAGAAGTAGTTAAACATATACACTATTACTAGCAATTCTTGTATCAGTACAAGTTGCCTTATTGTACTTTTCATCTCTTTGCAATGGAAACATTTATTGTTATCGAAATTATGATTTATCTTTTCTTAACAAGATGCATTAAATCATTTAGATGTTATTTTTCTTTCCAATATAATGAGTATGAACAAATGATCAAACAAGGGATCAAGATACAAAAATGTCTAGCTACAAAGTTTGATTAGCATTCTTTTCAGACTAATTGGTATTTTAGGACTGAAAATGAAGTTCTCGGACTTGTCGATCTAGTCCATCTAATGGAGGAGTACTAGGATCTTGTTGCTCCATTTTCACACTGTAGATTCTCATTTTGTACTACTTGCACCAGTTAAGCTATTGATTTAGTCCACCAGGAGAGGAGCTTGTTGGTTCAATTTTCCCTTTGTAAAATCTCACATCGTCGATGCAAAACGGGTTTGTAAAACTCAAGCAGAGACATGGTCCAAGTTTATCAGTCCTAGATTGCAGGCCCCGACTTCGACTTGTATTCCTTATCTTGTGGCTCCAACCTTTGCAGGTGTAATTTTGCATGACAGTCTGGTTAAGGAAACAAATAAAAGAAAAGACACAAGGAACAGTGGCGCATGATCCCATCAAATGGAGTATATTTTAAGATTTTGGTACAATTTAACCCTGTCAGAAATGGATCTGGCAGGGTCATCCCAATTGTCGTCACCAATGAAAAGCATATGATCACCAGTCACACATTGGCAATCCATGTCAGACACTAGTTTCTGTTAGTCTCCTTTTTCTATAGCCAACATCTTACTACCTGGCTGTTTTCTTTTTGCTTATTCTTGAAGCAACTTGACTGACATTGAAAAAACTCCTTAAACTTGATCTAGAATCTTCTTTGTTCTGCAGCACCATACAAAAATCCTAGTAGATAAAAGGAAATGCTGACTCCTATCCTACACAATACGGCTACATACACATATGACAAGTTCATTGGTGTCAGTTTGAAGGCTGGCAGTGGTTGGCTAGTGCCTACTGCCTTGTGTCCCCACTATGAAATCTCAGTTGGTAAAAAAACATGCACCTACTTCATACAGATCACCATCCCTCACATCAGATTACTTCATGGAAACATTATGAACGGATATACTTTTTATAAGCCAATACGAATACCTCATTGCTTATCTAAGAAGAACTTTCCAAGAGATAAGGAAAAAAAAATCCAAACACAAAGAAAGAAAGAAAGAAAGAAAATGCTGACACTGAACCTGTTGGAAACAATGAAGAAATAATGAAATCAGATCTCAAACAGCTGAGTCGCGGACTAGGTAGCTGTCTTTAAGGTATTTCGCGACTCTGCTTCTTGATTGTGCTTAGCAAGATCAAAAATTGTCGAACACCTATGGGATAAAACAATGATAACCTCTTATTGATTTCTCCACACTATGAGAAATCGAACCAACAAATACTCTATCTAACACTCTGCTCGAAGCAAAATAGATGAAAATCGTATCTTCATCTTCTCAGAAACTTTTCTTATATAACTCAAAAAACATCAATTCGGTTTTAATGAAAATAAATTTCGCAATAAGTGCGCACTGAAAATCCTCCATAACAGCCATAAAACGGCAACATTAAATTTACCAAAAATTAATGTAATTAATTAAGAATATTAAGTTTAAAACCGTTTTGGAAATCAAGAGTTACTATTCAAATGCATGGGGTGAGACTTGAACCCAAGTCTATAGTGTGGGAGCCCAAAATTATACCACCACACTATTTCTCTAAGTTTGATATAATATTACAAAACTATGTTTTTAAATATATATCTCCCAACAGAACCTACACAATCCAGCTGCATGCACATGTTTGTGTCTAGTTGAAGGCTTGCAAATGGAGTTGGCTCATGGCCCCAGTCAACAACAAACCGCCTTATCTGTTCTTTTCTTACCAAATTAAAACAAACATTATTTATTTGAAGCATAATTATAACTAACATTGATTCTATTTTGATAATAGAAAAGACATGACAAGAAAAGAATAACTCATCGTAGGATTGCTTGGAATTATTTCCATAGCTTTCTTCATAAAATTACCAAAGTATTATAATATACCCACCAAACTTTTGTAACCAATACTGATTCCTTTGTGATTCTATTTCACTTTAAGTAGATCAGATCATGTTATGTTTCTACACTTTATGCCATGTTAATGACTCTTCAAAACACCTAAGAATTGACATTAGTGCGTCAGTAATGACTAAACCAAGCTTTAGTGCCCTCTATAAATAGACCGTGCTCATTCAATGGTTTCATGCATCCCCATTCAGAGTTTCAATCCCATTTTTCTGCATTCTCTTGCAAACTCGACATCTAACTAGGCACTGGCACAAACTGATATCTAAAGTTGCGTGCACAAATCAATATGCTGAAGATTAACAGAATTCCAGAAAGCGTTATCGGAATTAAATTGAGGTTAGGTGGAGGCAGAATGCAAAAGATTTTCCAGCAGACATTTAAAGTTGAAGAAGGAGAGAAATTGTTGAAGGCGTCTCGATGTTATTTGTCAACCACAGCTGGTCCGATTGCGGGGTTACTCTTCGTATCGACCCACAAAATTGCATTTTGCAGTGAAAAATCTCTGACCATCTCTTCAACAAACGGAGGATTTTTTAGAACACCATACAAAGTAGTGATACCGATAGAGAAGATAAAGAGAGTAGAGGAAAGCCAGAACATCGACAAACCAAAGCAGAAGTACATAGAGATGGTAACAGTTGATCATTTTGATTTCTGGTTTATGGGTTTTGTTAACTACGACAAAGCTTTCAGGATTCTTCAAAAATCCATCAACATATCTCAACAACAGTAGTCTTAATGAGGATGTCATGTTTTTGTACATATATCATCATGGGTTTAAGTAGCCAAACATATACTAGCTAGTCAAGCAATTGCTTGTATCAGTACAAATAGTCCACATTGTATTTTCATCCCTTTGTTATCGGAACATCTTATCATGTTTTCAAAATTACAATTTTTTTTTTTTTCATTAGTATAAGCGAATGAAAAATTAGCCAGATGAATCTTTGATTCATTATTACTCACAAACAAAAGATTCATAAACGTACAAACGCTCTAGCTAGAGCGGTTTTGTAGCATTCAAAAGATTCATAAACATACAAACGCTCATTGCTATTAGGACCCGAAGTCTTGTGAATAAAACTATTGACCCGAAGTTCTTCACTTTGTAAGTTTTCATAAACACAATTGCTAAACTTCAAATTAGAGGATCTGACTGTTTTGATCAACACATCATAAAGGAGAAAATCAGAAGTTACTACACTAACTTGTTTTCTCAACAAAGTGGTGTGGATTTTTATGACATGGAATACTTACACATCCCAAGAGTTTAAGGCTGAAGAAAGGAATTGGCTAGAAAGGGAAATCACCGAGGAGGAGGTGTGGAATGTGGTTAAGAAGATGGGAGCAACAAATCACCTAGTCCAGATGGTTTTACAGCTGAAATTTACAAAAGTCGTCGGAGTATCATGAAAGAAGACTTTATGACTCCTTAGGTATGGTTCTATTGATTGGAGATTGAATTGTTCTTTCATTTCTCTAATCCCTAAAAAGGAAGATTCTTGTACTCCTAAGGAATTTAGACCTCTAAGTCTTATAGGGAGTGTGTACAAAATTCTTTTGAAAGTGTTGACAGAAAGACTAAAGAAAGTAATGCCTGAGCTGGTTTCTGATTTTCAAGGTGTGTTCGTTCATGGAAAGCAGATTCTGGATGGAGTTCTCATTGCCAATAGCGTGTGGATAACAAAACAAAGAGTAAAAGGCCTAGAATTCTCTGTAAGGTGGATATGGAGAAGGAATTTGATAATGTAAATTGCATTCTCTGTTTACAATCTTGAAAAAGCATGATTTTGGGAATAAATGGATTTCTTGGTTACTTGGTGTGTCTCTAACTCTCACTTGTCGATTTTGGTGGATGGAAGTTCAAGTGAGAAGTTCAAACCCACTAAGGGATTAAGACAAGGTGACTCTTTGTCACCTTACTTGTTTCTTCTAGTGGTGGAGAGTCTCTCTAAGCTTATCAATGATGATGTTGCAAGAGGTCAACTTTCTGGTTTCAAAGTTTTAGAGAATGGTGCAATGATATCCCACTTGCAATTTGCAGATGATACATTGATATTTATCGATGCTAATATGGAGGAGGTGAGAAGATTGCTTATCATATTGTCAGTTTTGAAATATTGACTGGTATAAAACTGAACTTTGAGAAGCACAATGGTTATTGTTGGAGCAGACGAAGTTATTGAAGCTCTTGCACAAGAGTTAAGTTGCAAAACAGAAAAACTGCCTATAATATACTTGGTGAAAACGTAGGGTACCAAAATACGCCACCAAATTTTTCTTAGGCAACCTCTATGGACTAAACTCGAATATAATTCTGAAAGTTCAATTTAATAAATCTCAATCAAGAAATTATATGAAAAGTTTATATCTCTTTCTCTCACAGCCAGAAAGTTAACGGAAGCAAGTCCGTGAACCCGATTATGTATGAGAGTACTTGGATGATTCCAAAGATCAATATCCAAGAATCAATCAAGTCGTATCCAACAAACAAGGATGTATGTATCTACTTTGTTTGATTAACGTACAACCTGTGATATTTCAATTGTAAAGATAAACAATATAATGCGGAAAAAGAAATAACACAGATACCAGAATTTTGTTAACGAGGAAACCGCAAATGCAGAAAAACCCCAGGACCTATTCCAGATTTGACCACCTGTTAGAGCACAGCTCGGTTGAACTCACCAAACGTTGGTATGTCAACTTTGGTTGTTATATTTTAGTATCAAAACTCATCTAGAGTCGCTTGATTAAACACTAGAGTCAACTTCGTTTAGGTTAGACTAGAAAGTCTAGGAATGTTGAGACATACAAGTATTACTCAAGACACGACGAATGTGAAGAAGTAACGAACTACAACGATTGACATCATCCTTCCACTTAAGGTTAGTAATATTGACTTGAACTGTTTCATTCTAACGTATCTTTCAAGTCGTGCTATATTGAAAACATAATCGAGAAATTGTATATATCTGTACATATTGTATAATACTCTAGTGATGTGACAGATCATAATAGTATGATCATAGTATTAATGAATTAGACTACTTAAGTATAACGCTTATCTTTTGAACTTCGTAGATATGACATCGGCATAATCTTGTATATAATGTGATGATTATGTGAATGGGTTATGGTGAAGATTTCATCCTAGGAAACAATGTTTTTTTAAAGGAAGTACATTCATGAACTTGTTTCTTGAATCAAAAGGGAAATCAATAGGGTTATTGGTCCGGATATTCATTGTAAATCTATGGATGACCAATATGTGTGAGTTAGTAGAATCGATCTTAACTCATGTTATGTATCTTGGTATAACTAATAACAATGCCTAGACTGATGATTCTGTATGACCGGTTTTGATAATTGGGGTAATCGATCCTAAGTAATCACCATGTGATGGTATGATTGATCCTTGTAATTGGTGTGACCGATCCTAGTAATTGGTGTGACCGATCCTAGTAATTGGTGTGACCGATCATAAGTGTTGTGTGACCGATCCTTATAATTGGTGTAACCGGTCCTGGTAACTGGTCACAAGTAATACCATGTGTAGATGGAACCGATCATTGTAACTGGTGTAACCGATCCTATTTATTAGTAAAACCGATTGAACCCATGTATGTGATTTGATCAATCACATAGTAGTCTTGGAATACAGGAAAACCAATTCTAAACTTGTTTAGAAGTGTGGTATAACCGATTCCAAGAATGCAAATCCATGTAAATATGAAATAAATATTTCCAGTGAAAAGATGTCAATATACTTTGAACACGAGCAGTAACTCTTATCATTTATTTTTCAAAGATATTCCTTGGTACTCAAGGTGATCATGTGTTGAAATAAATTAAGAATATTTTAATTAAGCTTTTTGGTTTTATATGCTTTAATTACCATCAATTATTGCAAATCTCTAGAAATGTGCATTTACTAATTGAGAGATTTCAGAAATATTGGACAAACATTTATGGGGATTAAGAAACCTGAATTTTGCCATTCATTGAATATCTTGAGAATACTTTCGGTTTTGTAATTCCTTGTTGCCCAAACATCCTTGGTGTATAAATACTTAAGTTTGCATTTCTAGCAAACTATCCTAAGAGCCATGCAAACATCAGTTCTTCTTGTTATTTCTGGTGGAGCTGTCTATTCGTGGAGGAAAGTATCTTAATTAGGTGAAATCTCTTACGACCGCTCTTTTAAAGACTTTTGTGGGATCAAGAAGCTCTACGACTATTATTTGGTGGGAAACTAGATAATTGCAGTATTATTAGTTTTGATTGATTTGATTCACTTGATTGACTAAGGATTGTTGAAAATTTGATTGCACCTAGTTTGTTTATGCTTGATAATCTTCTCTTCTACTACAAGATTCACTCAAACTAGATCAGAGTATCGACGGGATCTTTAGAACTGTTGTTAGATCTAAATACATCTTGTGATTATCCATTGTTAATAGACTCCGTTATGTGCATGATTGATCACAAGAGATTTAAGTGGTGTTGTGAAGGTTTTGAAGATAAAAGAAATTTGATGACGAAAAGATTTCTTATTAGTTTTCGTATCTTGTGAATGTGTGTACACAAACCTTGATCATACTGGGATCCAACTAGAATCGGTTTATCTTTGATAGATCTGAATTATTAGTTGAGTGAGATCGACATTCTCTATATTTCTCTTTAAGATCTATATTGATTGATTGTGAATCTATACTTGATTATTTTGGTAGTTAAAGTTATATTGATCTAACCAGACAAATGAGTTTATTAGATTAAACATAAGAGCCTTTGTCAACGACTCATCTAAATCTTGTATAAAGATTGATTAGAGTGGTTACCAAACAGATTCTTCCTTTGCTGTTTGGAATACGATCCAAAGGACTTGATGTTCAAGTGCGTGACTCTAGAAGTCGAAGGCGCATAGATACTAAGGGAACTAGTAGCTAGGGGTAGTCTGCTTGGTCTCAACTATACGAAGTTGGTATTAGACTTTGTATAGCGGCTTAATTCTGAGAGTATTCAAAATTGGACTAGGTCCCGAGGTTTTTCTGCATTTGCGGTTTCCTCGTTAACAAAATCTTGTTGTGTCTTTTACTTTGATTTCCGTATTATAATTATTTATTATAATAAAGTAAAATACACATATACGTTAACTCCGTAATATTTGATAGTAATCCTATAGAGTTTGGTTATTACCGAACCTATTATCAAGTAACACACTTTTTTGTTGTATTGTCTCGATCTTGTATCCATAGTCAATCACACAAGTTATCTTGTTGTATTGTCTTGTTCTCGTATCTATAGACAATCACATGAAGTGTGAACTTAGAATCGTTGTGTTGTCTCGACTCATGCATAGACGATCACATTCGGTAGAGGACTTATAGGTTGATAAATAAAAGATTATGGTGTATTTGGTTACCCTCGTATTTTTAATTGGTATCAGAGAAGGAAAATATGAAAAGATCTAACAACTGTGTTTGGTGCGATCTAACCTATAAGAATTGAATATAATGGATGATTCGATTAACGTAGAGCAAGAAGATAATATACTTGAGAAAGTCAATTTGTTTTGAGATCCGATAAACGGCTCAACACTATTAGTTCACTGGTTGAATACAATTCAGCTCAACACTATTATCAAGTAACACACTTTGTATTATCTTGATCTTGTATCCATAGTCAATCATACAAGTTATCGTGTTGTTGTATTGTCTTGATCTCGTATCCATAGACAATCACACATAGTGTGAACAAAATCGTCGTATTGTTTCGATTCTGTTCATAGACGATCACGTTCGGTAGAGGACTTATAGGTTAAATAAAATATGATATACCCTCGTCTTTTCAAATATGATATGTTTCTCCCCCTTTATCAATGCTTTACTCATTCTTTAGATATAACGTTTAAGCACAATTGTCCTTTCCTAGTGATTTAAAAAAAAAATCACTTGTTTACTCCATATATTTCTCCCCCTTTTTGTCACAAAATGACAAAGGTTTGAGCAAATAAAGGACAAATGAGAAAGGATCTTACAAATCTAAAAGACTTGTAAACAACCTATAAGACTTAAGCTCGAAGGTTTCACATACCATTTTAGATAACTAATATTAAAAACCGAAACTACAAAGTAATTTAGTTTCAATATGTTATCAAGGAAACAATTTCTCGAAGCAATTTTCCCTATAATCCAACAATTCTACTAAGATACCCAATTCCCTTGTTGGGTGGTTGCGTATGCACAATCGCTTTTTGATAAGACCAAAATAAAGATCGAGAATTAACTTTATTTTTCTCATCAGGCTATAATTATTCAGACGATATATAACTTAGACCTTTCCCTTTATACAAGATAAACACTAGGTTAGTTAACTAGTTTTTCTTGTCAAGGCATTCGATTAGACTTGAATAAAAGAATCCTCCAATTTGATAAGTCTAACTAAGATCAAAATTAACTTAGTTTCTCTTATCCGGAATTAATTGGACTAAACAAATGATCCTGTATTTTGTTAAGCCTTAAACAATAGATACAAACCAAAATAAATTGACTTGCACAACTATTTTTTTAACCCGAAGCAATTGAATAAATATAAACATTACGATCGCAATTTAGAGAATTTTGTTAAGCAAAAAAACTTGATACTTAACAATAAAGAAGATACCAAAAAATAAGCCAATTGACACAGTTTTTCTTGAAATTTTGTTAAGCAAAAGCAAAATATATGCAATATAAATAAGGCTTTTCTTAAACAGGAAAACGATTAACTAACAAATTCGTTACCTCAATTTCCGCAGCCACATCTCCCCGGAAAGATATATAATAAAGCACAAGTTCAAATAAGAACTCTCCCCAGTGTGTTGTCATCCTCTCGCAAGAACAAAAGCAACCTTTTGGAGAAGGTTGAATCGGTTTTAACTAATGCGTGCCAATAACAAAAGTTGAAAACCCGAAACACATATGTTATGCTAAACACAACTCATGTAAACACAATTGATTCAACATATTGTGACTTTTCACATATGAGTTTCAATCGGAACACCTTATGATCCTTTGATAAAACCTACCAACATGGGCTAGAACTTAATCCCGCTAAATAAAAAAGCCACATAAATCATAAGGGCTACACCATATGAGATCTAATATTAAGGTTAATAAAAACCTAAATCAGAAAACACATAGAAAAAAATATAAACATTCATTCACACGCTCTATAATAGGTAACTATCACATGAAACAAAAATTATAACATAATAATTTTATTCATAAATAATAATGATAGTTTTATTCAAAATAGACCTTATACAATTCTTGAAGTAAATCAAAACATTGATGTCTATTTTTTGGATCAAGTATTACATCATATAACTTAATCCCTAGAGGTGCTCTGATTGTTCACTGAGGTTTATTCAGTGTTCAAGTTTTTGAGTTTCATCTTCAAAAGATTCACCTCCACAATCAACTTCAAAAGATTTGACTCGAGCCACTCCTCATTCTTTACAGAAGCTTCCAGTTGTTCACGAGCAGTATCAAAATCTCGCATTAGCATAAACATGAGCTCGATAGATATTTGATTCCTCTTATGTTCCTTTGAGAAATAGCACTTAATCTCAGAGGGAAATAAGTTTCAAGCTTCTGTAATTGAGAATCAATATCAATAGTATTTTCACCCTTCTTGAACCAATGTCTGATTGTGGAGAAAAGAATCAGTTCTTAAGATGTTTTATATATCAAATAAAACTTGGTTTCCAAGTTTTAAAACACCTAACAAGGTATTTTTATTTCATTAAAAAAAGTATGAAAATACACAAATTCGGGAATAAAATCAGGATAGTTTTTCCAAAATATTATTGTTAAGAGAGTCTGAATATTTCTTGTACAATTTTATCATGAACTTTCTTAGATGGACCGAAATATTCCTCTAAATAGGGAAGGATTCCAAATTAGAAAACTACTTAAGTTGTTCATGATGCAGGTAGATCAAGTATAGCTTTTATACATCTTCCCATGTTCCCCTGTGCTCTTTTAAGAACTTCCCATTTATTTAAATCGAGCACAAATTTTGGGAAGTTAGATCAACAAACTTAGTTGTTGATGTGCGCTCTTAATGGCTCAATATTACACATGGAACAAGATCTATCTTGATGTTTTGGACATCTTCCTTTTTGGAACAATTCTAAGAATAAGTTTCATACATCGTAAGTCACAAACTTTAATGATCCGATTCAATGAGATAGATCATTCGAGTATGAATAGGATTAAAAGTATGACTAGAAGCGTTTTGAGTCATGAGTTGAGAAGAACTCTTAGATCGTTTGAGAAATTCCTTGGAATATGACAACATCTTTTGATGAGATTGTTTCTTGATTCGATTTGGATGATTGATCAATAACAAAGTGCATGATCTGAAATCATTAGTTTGTGTGCACTTAAGTTGATCTTTGTCCCTTTGAAAGATAATTCTTGTCACTGTAAATACAGTTTTTCTTGATTGAATATTAGTCAAAGGATTATGCTTTGAAACACATCTCTTTGAATCTTGCCAGTGATTAGACTAATATAATCAAAATTTTGTTTATTAGCTAAGAGACTCTGAGAGATAGAATCACATATCCTTGTCTTAACTAATAAATCTTTTCTGACTTTAAGATTATTGTCAGAACTTTCAGATTCAGTTTCAAGAGAAAACATAGTTGTATTTTTATCTTGACATAAGCTAGATGTGATTATCATCATGTCAGGAGGTTCATGAATTTCAAGATTTTCTTGAGACACAGATTCTTCATGAGACCTGGTTTTTATCTAATAGTCTTTGATAATCCTTTTGATGGATAATATATATTATATTTTTCAGCAAGCTTTATGAAAAATTTAATCTCATCACTGTCATCTGAATCTGACTTGTGCGTCGCAGGTGTTTGTTTTCTTATTAACAGATCATGGTTAATATTCCCTGAATTGTATTCAAACAGTGAACTAAAAATGTTGCGTTGTTTATCAGGATATGAATACAAATTGACTTTCTGAAGTATATTATCTTCTTGCTCTATGTTAATTGAATCATCCATTGGATTCAATTGTTATAGATTGGATCACACCAAACACAGATTGTTAGATCTTTTCGTGTTTGCCTTCTCTGATACCAATTGAAAAGATGAGGGTACCCAAATACACCATAATCTTTTATTTATAAACAACGTGATCGCCTATAGACAGAGTCGAGTCAATACGATGATTAAAGTTCACACCCGTGTGATTGTCTATGGATAAGAGAACGAGACAATATAACAACAAGATAACTTGTGTGATTGACGATGAATACAAGATCGAGAATACAGAAACAAAGTGTGTTACTTGATAATAAGCTCGGTAATAACCAAAGTCTATAGGATCACTATCAAATATTACAGAGTTAACGTATATGTGTATTTTACTTTATTATAATAAACAATTATAATGCAGAAATCAAAGTAAAAGACTCAGCAAGACTTTGTTAACGAGGAAACCGCAAATGCAGAAAAACCCCGAGACCTAGTCCAGTTTTGAATACTCTCAGAATTAAGCCGTTATACAAAATATAATACCAACTTAGTATAGTTGAGACCAAACAGACTACCCCTACCAACTTCTTATAACCGATCCGAACCCATGTATGTGATTTGGTATGACCAATCACATAATATTCTTGGAATACAAGCAAACCAATTCTAAACTTGTTTGGAAGTGTGGAATAATCGATTCCAAGAAAGCAAATCCATGTAAATAAGAAATAAGGATTTGCAGTGAAAAAATGTCAACATACTTTGAACACGAGAAGTAACTCTCATCATTTATTGTTCAAAGATATTCCTTGGTACTCAGGTGATTTTGCGCCGAAATAAATTAAGAATCTTTTAATTAAGGTTTTTGGTTTTATATGCTTTAACTACCAGCAATTAATGCATAGCCCTACACTACACCAAATTCTCGGGATTAGAAACGGGAGGCGAGCCGTTACTAAAACGGGTTGTAACGGCTCCTTCTGTTGCAAAAGTGGGTGTTACATTTTTTTTGTAACGGCAATGGAGCCGTTACAAATTTTGGTTGTAACGGCTCTAGTAACAGGTTGAGGCCGTTACTAATTTGCCACGTGGTAACAGCTCCGGGCCGTTACGAATTTTTTTGTAACAACGTGGTCGTAACATCCTGGAGCCGTTACGAATTTTTTTGTAACAGCAAAAAAATTACTGCCAGTCAACATTGACCGAGTCAAGAAGTGGCCTGACTGATTCATTTACTGAAAATAAGCCGCGCATTTCAAATACCCGACATACACCTTCATTCCATCCATAATCCACATTCAATACTTTATTCAATCAATTCATTTCAACATTCAATCAATTCGAAAAAGAATACAAACTCAAAAAGAATCAAATTATGAGGGAAGTCATAGAAGCCAACTAAGTTCCTAAGTTAGTTCATTTCACTTAAATCACAGTTCATTCTCACTTAAATCATTATAAGAAGAAACTACATAGAAACTTACTCAAAACTTGCAGATTTGCTAAGGGACATAATGGCTGCCATTTAATGGCGAACCTCTTGCTTGAGTATGATTTCGGGGTATAATCCCTCTTGTCCTTCCATCAGCTCAAGTTCTTTGCCAAAAACACCAACGAAACCCCCTCCAAAGAGATGCCATCGCATGGCCGAGGAGATATGAAAAAACAGTAAGACATCGAGGCATGGATACAATTTGCCTTGATTCATGTATATTTCTAAGCCCAGTATTTATAACGGTATGTTGTTGCAACAGAGAAAATAGCCACAAAACTATACAATCATGTAAAGCACAGCTCTACCGAGAATCTACAACAAAACTATGTGATAGAAACTTTGCATGAGATATCAATTAGTGGCCAACAACGCAAGGATGAAAGATCGAACAAGAGTACGTTACATCTACCTAATAGCATTTTAAACTTTAAAAGATTGGAAACCCAAAATGCCCAGTGACAATCAATGAAAAGAGAAAAAAAAATGAGGAGTTTGGTAGTAGACAAGTATAAGAACACTTACTATTAGAACCCCAAGTGGAGCCAACCATTCAATCCCTTAAGCTTTCATCATTTGGTTAAGATTTGATCACTCATTTTGCATCAAGCAATGCCTTCCATGCATCTCCTATGAAAAAATTGTAATCACATTGAATCAGTTTAAGTAAGGAATCAATATAACGGATAACTCAAACCAACATGTCATTTTAAAAAATAAAAATGGACTAAAGCATCAAACGTACTACTATTTCATATATGTATACATGTAAACGGAATACGAAGGATAAATCACTTTGCTTGAAATGTTCACTGCAAAAATTATGAACATATTATCAACAACTATTGAAATGCATAGAAAATAGAAATAGTCAAGTAGAAGGTAGATTTAACATTTGTATTGACGTTTTCAAAGAAACAATAGATGTGGTGCCTTAAGAATTTTAGTAACACACAATCCTCCAAGAGCCAAACATAATGCAGGAAAATGAAGGAAGCTATTTATACATGTCAAGGAGTATTTCTTGAACTCACTCATTGAAGGAGTTCTTTCAACAGCATTTAACACGACAACATATTAACATTTTTTGTCAACCACGACAAAGTATAAATGCAACAAAACTTACGGACACTAAGAATAAGTCGATATCCATGAGTACATAAGTTTCATCATGAAGAGGCCACTAACCTCCGGACCCCTCCTGGAAGCGAGCGATACAAGATCCATATACTTGAGCGGCTTGATTGTTTTTTCCGAGAGGTATACAAACAAAAACGAAAACAAAAGTAAGATTATGTTTATATCAAAGAGGTTTTCAAGTTTCAATATTACAAATCGCAAATTGAATCCATTCGATTCTCCAGCAGAACTATCTAGATTGGAAATAAAATCAGCATCACGTGGTTCAAGTTTTTGTAAGTATCGAACATCATTGTTAGGATGAAGTCCAACAACTACCATACTCTCAAAAAAGCTTGGTGGGATCCTTCTGCGCAAAATAGATAATAAAAGAACTGTATTTTCAACATAATCAAGTGCACAATAGAACATAATTTCTCTTTTTTCTAGAAAAAAAAATAGAAAAAGTGATAGGTGTAGAATACACCGTATTTACTTTATAGAGTTTATGCTTTCTTTGCTATTTTTCTTGTGAATTATGTACTTTACGCGTGCTTTTGAGTGTTATAGATGCAATGGAGTCGCACGGAGGAAAAGAGGAAGAAATTATCCAAATTGGGCCAAGGCGAAAGTGTAAATCTCGCGAGGTAGCTATATGTGGAGGCGGTTGGAAATGCAGCGAGGAGCTGGAAGAGAGAGCTGTTGGTTACCGGAACCGGACAGTACCAAAGTAATTGGAGGTGGCCCTTATCCACCTCGGGCGCTTAGAGTTAATAGCCCCTCTTACATCGCCAAAAATTGAGAAAATTTATTTCTCAATTATTTTTCACCTGAAAACAGATCGAAACGGAGAGAGTTGTGAGGCTAGGTGGTGAAAGTGAAATTCAGAGCTACAGATTTGTTGTGAAAATTGAAGAAGACGCAGAGCAGGTAGATGGATTTATGGAGTGATTTCGAGATTGAGAGATGGAGTAGGTGGTGATGAATGATGCTGGTTTGTTATGATTGGAATTTACAGTTTGGAGGCTTTGTCTTTGTCGATCTCCGAGATGAAGGAAGATTTAAAACAAGAAATTGAAGGAGAATCGGTGAGGATCTGCTGCTTGTCAATAAAGGTTGGGATTGAATCTCGACCTACAAAGACATGCATCCTGCAGTTGTGTGAAGATGGAGTTACACTTGACTTGAGTGTTGATTGCCATATGAAAGAATTAGGGTTTGAATTCAAAAGGGTGAGCAAGAAATGGCAAGGAAAGGCTCTCAAGGCTTCAGAGTTGTTGGCATCGGTGTGAGATAACTCGGGTGGAGTTAGATGGTCTTTGTGGCTAAGCCTTTCTTGGTGGTTCTTTGCGAGTCTTGCAGTGTGTTGTAATGGAATGCACCGGAAGTGGAAAGCTGGTAATAGGTCTTGGTGGTGCCGGTGTCATGGAAGAGGAGAAATGGAATTCGGGGAGGCTGTTCCATGAGCCAATGGGTGCATTAATGACAGGAAGCTAGGAATGGCAGGTTGGAGGTAGTGAGCTGTTTGAGTTGATACTCAGTGGAGATAGCGAGATGGAGGTTGGCTCTACGCATGGGTTGGTGTTGATGCGGGGAGCATTGTTGGCTACTATGGTGTTGTGGAATGGGCCAAGGAATGGTGTTGAGAGGTGGGTATTGTGACTTGAAATGAATCTTTGGGTGAGTAGGCGATGGCTTGAGGCAGTGAAGTTGAATTTGAGTCTGCATTCTTGAGAGTTGCAAAAGTTGCAGGGCTCGATAGTCTTGTTGTGAGTTGTTTCATGGAGATAAGCTCATCGAGGAGGGAACAATGTTGCCTGGTGTTATGTTATTTTGCGGTGGGCCCGGGTATGTTGTGCGGGTGGGCTCGATGTGAAGTTAGTAGAAATTGAGAAGGGGATCTACGATGGTGAAGCTCGGGGAAGAAATGGTGGCAGTGCTTGCGATCTTGACTAAGGCCGAGATGAAGATTGTGTAATGTTGTT
>JAJJWW010007454.1:0-51085 GCA_023531295.1 Papaver armeniacum
GTATATCGATGGAAAATTGAGGGAATATCGACAAAGTGGGATTTTTTGAGAGGTGGTGAGAATAGGAGGAATTGATTTATCCTGCCGAGATATCGCTTGAGAAGAAGATGGTTTATCTTGCTAAGAAGGGATTGATTTATCTTGCGAAGATATCTAAGAAGATGGTTTATCCCGCTAAGATACTGCAGGAGGAGTTGTGAGTTTGAATGAAGGAAAGGAAATAGAAGATGCAACGAGGCTTAGAACGGCGAGGTTTCTTAGGGAAAGTTATCAACATTTTTGTCATCCTGCTAATTAAAATTTAAATAAGAAACACAGGCAACAATATTGTTATTAGAAGAGTAGATGTTTCTTAAATACCTTGTCATTCGCAGCTTTCTTTTAGTAGCAGTGAATGCTCGATTGCGAAGCCGGGAAGGCGGGTTCGGGACCGGGTGAATTTAGTGTTAGATTTGTTCTTACTAAAACAAAAATAGCATAGGAGTCATTAAAGAAGAACAATGTCAAAACAAAACAACTTTAGTAGGAGAGATCAATCACAAAAAGATCAAATTCGACAAAATTAACAAACCTTGATGGCTCCATAGAAAGCAGAGAGAAAGAGATGAGAACTGACTGAATGAGAAGAAAGAGAATGGCAAAAAAGTTGAGACGATGAAGAAGCCAGTAAAAAGAAAAGAAACACTTTATAAGGAACTCTTCCTTAAATAGGCAGGAAAAGGGTAAACTTAGGATAGCATTAAATGTCTTGCAGGAAAAAGGGGAAATTTAGACACGTGTGATGCAAACATCCCTAATCACGAGTCTTGTCGGCCAAAAATTGATGAAAAAAAACGATTGCGGAATTTCGGAATCGTTTCTCATGATATCTCTTCTTCGCGAGAAGACATGAGAAGAGGCAAGATGTAGGATCGGAATATCGCGACATCAATACCTCGCGAGATCAATAACGGCTTGACATTGCGAAGGTATCGCAGATGAGTAATATAAATGGCCAACGATGAATGACGGACAGCCAAAACACGAGAAAGATATGAAGACCCAGCGAGATCTAGGAGAATCTGCTGAGATTATATATTTGTACACTTGCGATATTTAAGTCATTCGAAAATAAATGACAAACTTAAGTACATCATCCACTATGTACTACCCTATATAAAGAGTTGAACAAAGTCCATTGAAGGAGAGATCTTTTTTTAGTGTTGGGTAGTCATTAAGAGAAGAAAGTTTAGAGTGATTGTAATTCTTTAACTGGTTTCCATTTCATCTTGTAAGCATTTAAGAGTATAATCAATAAAAGTTACAATTACTTATCTAAAAATGATTTGATTGTATAGATTCTTTGTGAGGGGTGTAGTGTAGGATTTCCTGCTGACTACATTTGGGCTAGGACATCTTGTCCATTTTTGGTTATTTCTCATAGAATTAGATTTTTTTATCCTAATTTTTGTATATTTTTGGTTCAAAAAAAAAAAATTTTTTGTCATGCATTGCTCAAAATATAAGAAAACCCACAACCCCAAAAGTATATTGTATTCGGCCTTTCACACTTGATACATATTATGAACATCAAATAAATTTGAACCTAGTATATATTCTTAACTTGCAACAAGTCCATATCAAAGACTTTTGGTCGAGGCATGTGGCCGTGATATGCAAAGTGGCCCAGAGATGGAATTTGTAGCTAATGTTTTGTGTTTCGTAAGAGAAAGTAAAGGCAAATTCTGTAGTGTAGTGTCCGTTAAGTTCAATCTACCACACCCGTGCGAATCCTAAGCAACTTAATCTCGTATTTATTGAGAGATGTATGTGTGGAATCTAAGCACATACCATTAGAGGAAAAAATTGTGATAGATTACCTGTTCTAAGCACGGAAAATGGGTCATTTGTCTAAATATTTTTAAAACATGGTTCTAATGGATGAGTAAAAATTAGTATGGGTGAAATGGACACAAAAAAAAATAGCAAGAATGAAACTCGAATTCATCTCAAGTAGCTTAAAAAAGAGTGAGGATGAAACTGGATGCGTCTCATGTAAATTAAAATAAGAAAGTATTTGAAAATGAGTAGGATGAAATCATTTACATCACGATATTTTTATATTAAATCAAATCTAAAATGTATCAAATTTTACATGTCTTTTCACCAAAGAATTGTTGATTTTGATCTTTTTAACCGATTTTGTGTCTAAGTACAACGGCCTCTTGATATGTATTTGGTGGTGGAAGTATTAAAAAGGCTTAATAGTTCCGTGAACAGACTTTGAAAATCAACCTGAGCCTTAAATTGGTACTCATATAACCCAGCTATACCACCAAATAAGGGAACATAAGCACTAGCTCATTCGATTGATTAGGACTTCCCAAGTGTATAAACGATGAAGGGAACATGAGTAGGTATTGAATAGAGTCAATAGACTACATAAGTGAAGGGAGTTAAGTGATATCTAAAAATATCCACCCTCTTTAATGCAAGCAAGCTAAATCAAAATCCTTATCCATTTTTGGTTCACCTAACGGAATTTGGTTCACCAAACGGAATAGGGACCAAAATGTTTAACGAATAGGGACCATTTGGTTAACAAATCTCAATATGGGACCGAAATACCTAAATAGTCTCCTCTTTAATGCAACCAAGCTAAATCAAAATCCTTACCCATTTTTGGTTCACCTAACGAATTTGGTTCACCAAACGGAATAGGGACCAAAAATGCTTAACTGAATATGGACCATTGGTTAACAAATCTCAACATGGACTCAAATACCCTAAAGAATAGCCTCCTCCCTCTTTATCAAGCAAGCTAAAATCAAAATTTACCCATTTTTTGGTTCACCTAACTAATTTGGTTCACCAAGCGGAATAGGGACAAAATGCTTAAAGGAGTAGGACCATTTGGTTAACAAATCTCAATATGGACTCCAAATACCTAATGGAATAAGGAATTAAAATTAATAATATGTGAAATCATTTATTTACGTAAATGCCATTTTTATAAAAATGATGATAAGTATTTTAAAACTTCATATCTTCCAAATGGTACGTCGGATTTTTGTGAATTTTATATATTTGAAAGCTCTTTCAATCACCTACTTAAACGAGTATAAACAACTATATCAAATTTTTTACTTTTTAATATATTTATAATTCTCCAAAAAAAAAGTAGCTATAATTTAAAGGTAAATTGAAAGAGCCTATATATTTTTACATGTTGCCTATATGATGCTCAAATACTTCATTGATATACTATAAAAATTACTTATAGATTTTAGTTTTGATACGAAAGATTTCCCTTTGTTTCATTAAAAGTGATATTTTCATTCTTTCATTTTTACCTAATAATAAACCAAATTGAAAAATAAAATGAAAGTACTACTTTTTCTTAAATGGAAGGAAAAGAAAAATATTGCCGACGTGCATCGCACGTGCTCACTACTTGTATAAGTATAAAAATATCAGCCCAAAAGATTGTTCCGCATCTGCCACCAATCAAGATAGAAATCCATCTTAATTTTCATAAAAAAAACAAACGAAATTTCCCATTGAGGAATTTTATCAAACAATTATGGTATTGTTTGATTCCATCAACACTTATAAGAACAGACTTGTTAAATAATATACATTGCCATAATGCAACCAACTCATTATAATTTTGAAGAAAAAACAACAAATCCATTATAATTTCCACAAAAAAATGTTTTTTAATATATTTGGGTTTACAATTGATAAAGAAACATATCTGGAGTGGTGGAGGAAGAAGCGCTCTCTTGTAAAAAACAAACAAACCAAAGAAAAAATTAATCAAAACCGTAGAACGAAATAAATTCCATATATCTTAACAATTATAATTTTTTTGATACCTTTGATTTATATGTGAAGAAAGGTGACGAACTGCTGGTAGCAGAATTAGAAGAGAAGGCACTAATACCCTTTGTGGGTTTTAATGCGGTGATAAGAGCATCTCCAACGAGACTATAACAACTTCCTATAAATAAGACCAAGTCATTTATCCACTTTTTTAGAAAAAACGTTCTCCAACGAAGATATAATCTACATTATGAAAAATTAGGTGTCAAGTTAGTTATGATCACAATCTCTAGGCCATCCCTCTAGTTTCGTAGGTTCTCCGAGAGGATGTGATGATCCTAGTCATCATTTTAATTTAATTTTTCAGAAAACATCTCTTCATCTTCTTCTTCACTTGGTTCTTTTTATTCTCCCTGACAAAAAATATTCCTCTCAATTTTTTACACCCATGACAAGTTCCTCTTGAAGTTTTTACTTTCATACGAAAAACAAAAGAAACTTCCTTTATATCGCATATCAAATAAATATTCTTTTTTTACTGTTAGCCTTCCTTTTAATTTTTTTCCTCAAATTGTATATATTATGGAGACAAATATTGATTTCCTGAACTACGAACACCAGCTATACTGAGAAACTTTGATTCATAAAAAAATGATCTTGGTACAAGTAGTACACCTGACTATTTGGAATATAAATTTCTTATATCTCACTTGAGCTTTTTAATGGAAAAAAACTCATTAGTTGACTGTGTTAATTAACACATGAATTAGAAGCCAAACATCGCAATAGGTATGAATGTTATAGTATCAACATAATTTGGATTGAGAAATATTGCTATTTGGAAACAGAGTTTGAAAATATGAAACGCTTGGATTCTCGAGACAAATCTTTAATTCGTAAGTGAATATATTTAGTTTAAGAAAAAAAAAAAGGCCAACCAATTAGATAGATACGCACTGGACAACATTATGATTAACAAATATATTGATTGGGAAGATCTTTCTCTACTTCCTAAAACTTCCTAAAATACGGTAAGAACCACGTAGGATGTCTTACTACTCCAACCACATAGGAACACACCACAACCCATTGGAGATGCTCAAATGGGTTTAATAGTGGATTGGTTGCACTATTCCCGGATAGGAAATGGGAGAACGAGTATACACAAGAATAGTATAAACCTACTTTTCAGCATTCGAAAATTAGGAAGGTTTTGATATCCTAACTGTGATTAGTTTTGTGTGAAACAAATACAAAATAAACGTTTTTAGGGATATCTCCTAACCTAGGTTGGGATATCTAGGTTCCCAAACACGCTCTTAACATCAAAAAATTTGTTTAGGTCTTAGATTTATTTTTGAGAAAAAAATGTAACATATGTTATAGTCTTGGTTAGATATTTGGAGGAACTATATAATATTGTCTACGACTAAAAAGAAAAAAATCAATTCCATCCAAACATTAACCATGAATCTCGAGCATTTGAGAACAAAAGCTAGTAAGTTCGCTTGATGATCTTATCTCGCTTCAGACACGATACCACCGAAGCTAGCAAGTTCTTCTCGCCAACGACTTCCTCTCTCACACACCGTCATATGTTCTTCATGATTACTATCACCCCACTACACACATGAACTCTACCGCCATGAAACTCCTTAAAAGCCGACCTTACCACCATCATCACGACCACTTCCTACATCGGTTTCGCTTACACACAACCAGGACCATACACCATAAAATATCATCTCCTATACCCAACGCCCTTATCCTGAAGCAATAGTTTTCTTCCATTTGAACCCCAGAAAACAACACCAGAAGTTGTTATCCATTCAACGAAAAGAATTGTTCTCCATGTTGCAGTAGATTCAAAAAAAAAATCAACTTTAAAAAAGGAAAAACTAAACAATCAAATGCTACCTTACGATTATGATTATGAACCGTGAAGCAACACCCACTAAAAGGATTATTTTGCATAAAACATAAAATGTAAAAAACTAAAATATCGGCATAAATAAAAGCTACTTCTAATAGACTTCGTATGGACCACATCCGGATCAAAAGAAAAAACATCATCAGGAGGAAAGCTATCTGACTACACTTTTTTAGGATACACACATATGATCAGCAACTGCAAAACAAACAATAACCTTAAACTGAAAAAATATAAATAAAGCGAGAAGCGCGTGCAATAACAATGGGGGCTTAGCTTTTGCTCGACACCTTTATAGAGACACAGAGCCTCTAGAAAAGGTTATTTATAGAATAATGTTAGTCAAGGTCTAAAAATATGGCTTCGGATCATCTGTTGCCAATTCCTCATGTTCCTCTGTTCCCACATATCACCGGTCGACATGTGTCCAAGTATTTTAACCAAGGCATAGTTTAGATTTTGTTTGATTATTCAAACAATTTTTTAATGGATAAAAGAAAAAGCCGAAAATGATATATTTTTGGGATATTTAATGGTTGGTACCAGACAAATGACCAACACATTTGTTTGGTACCCAATATTTAAAAAACTAATGGTTGATACCTAGATCCGCCAAAGATCGTCAAGTCAACCAGTGGACCAAGGTCCATCACCTATTTAATTTAAATTAATAATTAATACCATAGAACCCATATAAATTAATCGCGATAAATTAATAAATTTTAGGGCTAAAAATCTAAGCCGTGCGTGCTAAATTAATAATTCACTAAATTTATAAAATTAAATTAATAAAACTCCAATTTATATTAATTTAGTTTTACATTTATGCTTTAAATTTGTTAAACAATTATTCAATCTGTGACTTGGTTTTCTGGCCCGATGTCACATTGAATTCATCTTGGATTTTTCTTAACATTAGATGAGTTTCTAGTGTTGTCATTTTCTGTTGCAATAAAAACCTATACAATATCTTGTGAAGCTTTGATGGCTTCTTTTCGGGAAGGTGGCTTTATAGTACACTTTCGTCTTCAACTTACATCATTACTTTCGTCTTTTCCCATGACACTCTCAATTATTTCTTAAATGGGTCAACAAAATGCAGTAATATCCTCTTAAGGGTAGTTTAAAAGAAATTCAACATCCATTCCATTGTCATAAAATTCAATCCGGTGCCTTCATCATCAAGCGCTTCACTTGGATTCTCACGATGCGGTGTCAACCATTGAATGAATTTTACAATAACGAAACAATTTGCAATGGCATTTTGCATGAACATCTATTTTCAAGATGAAGCGGAAGGTTCATTGCATCTAAAACATTAATTTTTTATGGATTTATCAACAATAATGTTTTAGATGCAATGAATCTTTCCGCTTTAGCTTGGAAAATAGATGTTCATGCAAATGCCATAGCAATTTCATCATTGTATTCATTCAATGGATGACACGCATCGAGAATCCAAGTGAAGCGTTAGATAATGAAGGCAATCGGATTGAATTTATGACAAGTAGAATCGATGATGAATTTCTTTTAAACTACCCTTAAGAGTATATTACTCGCATTTGTTTGTTAGACCAATTGAGAGTGTCATGAAAAGAAGAAAGAATGATGTAGAAGAGAGGATGAAAGTGTGAGTTATAAACCACCTTACCATAAAGAAGCCATCAAAGATGCAAAGATATTGAATAGATTTTTATTGCATCGAAAAACGAAAACACCAAAAACTCATCTAATGTTAAGAAAAATCCAAGATGAAATTCAATGTGACATCAATTTTAAGAAAAACCAAGTCACAATTGAATAAGTCTTTATCGAATTAGCATAAATGTAAAACTATAATTATATGAATTGGAGAGTTCTCAAGAATATAAAACAAAGCATAGACAACTTAGCTTAGATAAAGGACGCTTTGGATTCGTCCTTTATCTTTGGATTCATTCTTGGGAAAGCGAAATCAATGGTTGTGGTTGTTTCCACAAGTGATGTCTTTGATCGAAAGTTAAAAACAAATCCAAAGGTCTTAATTTGCTTATAGTATTAATGTTCCTCTAATCTTTTCATAATGTACTTTTTATTAATCGCCGCCGTTGATTAGATTCTCCAAAGAATTGTTGATTGAAAATGGTGGGGGTACCTGCAAAGACACTCCGATGCTAAAATCAACAAGAGTTCTATGCAAGTAGGTTGTCAAGAAAAGGAATAGAAATTGTGTACCCTTTGTGTTGAGATTTAGCCTCCATATATAGCGAAATAGATGTAGCTTTAGGCTTTGATAGTTATCCTAATAACTTCTCTCATCTGTATAAACCTCAAATAACATCCAGATTCATGATAAACCCTAATATTTACCATAATCCTTACTTATCTTAAATAATAATAATAATTATAAGTATTTAAGATAATTATCCTCTTTATTTAGGATCCTCGCATTTTATCTCAAATATCATTAATAATTATAAATAAATAATTATTCAAGACTCTTGGGCTTGATAATAAGCCTAGTGGGTTTCATAATAAACCCACTGGTTTCCCCTAACAACCCAAATCCAGGGCTTCCATAATAAGCCATGCGGGTTTCACGATAAACCACAGGTTTCCCAATAAAGGGTTAGGCTTCCATAATAAGCCATGCGGGTTTCCACAATAAACCGGGTTAGGCTTCCCACAACAAGCCATGCGGGTTTCACAATAAACCAACTAGGTTTCCACAATAAACCGGATTAGGCTTCCACAATAAGCCATGCGGGTTTCCCATGAATAAACCACCGGTTTCCACAATAAACCGGGTTAGGGCTTCCACAATAAGCCATGCAAGTTTCCTGATAAACCCACCGGTTTCCCACAATAAACCGGGTTAGGCACAATAAGCCATGCGGGTTTCCACAATAAACCCACCGGTTTCCTGATAAACCGTATTATACCAGACATCAAATAGTTTGTGCAAAGACGCACATACACTATTTTTAATAGGGTACAAACATCGCCCCCTCTTAATTCTCTCAACTTGTTGATGGATTAAGAAAATCAATAGAACTAACCTTCTCGGGTCGTTCAAATTCGCCATATGCCGTTTATCAGATAACCTTTTTGTGGCCTTGCCGGCATGTTTGTGTGGCCTCGCCCGACTCGCTTTTTGATAATTCAAAGTACCAAAATGTACTTTAACCATCTCAAATCACCAAACATGTTCAAAGTACCAATAATGTAATTTAAACTCCATATAGTAATTACCCAAATGCCAAAATGGAGATCGGCATGTTATGTTCGCTTGCTTTTCCATTAGCCAACATATGACCTAAGTGTTGGTCTTGTAAATCTTCTTTAAGTTCATCTCCCACCCTTACGGTGAATGAAGCGCTTCCTTGGTTTTTCTCTTTGATAGAAAAACACTCCAATTTAAAATTATCGTGGATTAAATTAATAAATCAACTTCGACTTTGAGAACATACCTCACTTCGAATGCAAAGTTGCTTCTAACTTTCTAGGCACATTGGTTGCCCATTTGTTCCCGTGATCGCCTATAATCTTCCGACTCAATACTCATGTGTTGCGAATAATGAATGTACGACAATCTCTCGTGTACGGGACATTCATACATTTTCTTTCATAATAAGTAATTGTTTCTACAATAAACCGAACTAGGGCTTCTATAATCACCATGTGGGTTTCCACAATAAACCCACTGGTTTCTACAATTAACCAAATTGGGCTTCCATAATAAGGCTGTTGGGCTTTCTCAATAATCCGGACTTGGTTTCTTTAATAAACCACCGGGCTTCCTCAATAAGCCGACTTGGTTTCTTTAATAAACCACTTAGGGCTTCCCTCAATGAGTCCGGTTGGGCTTCCTCAATAAGCCATATGAGTTTCTTTAATACCTTTTTTATTTGCTCCTTTCGCTCCATTTTAGCTTCGAACTTAATTATGTTGAAACATCTTGTTTTTGCCTTTCTCTTTATTAGAAAGACATCGCAACTACAAATACTTCGTCTTTGTTTTTCTTTTTTATAGAAAAACATTGCACGTATTTCTTTAATAAATACATGCAAAAATGTTCTCATCTGTGATTATAAATTCGATTTATAATGTAACAAACTAGTGAGAATTTACCTCCCAAGGCGTTCGTTCGTCCCAACCCTTAGCCGCCCCATTGCTTGAATTGATACCGAAAAGATGTCTTTATTTTTTGACTTCTCAAAAAAAAATTATTTTGATTGCATGCATGGCGACACTTTTAGCGCCCCAATATCCGTAGAGATATTCCCAAGTAGAAAAAGATGCCCCCAAGTGAAACAGGAAACAGATCTATTATATCCGACCCTTTCTTGCTAAATGGCCATGGGCGCATCATTGAGTATAACTCGTCTGCGGGTCTGTTTATAAGAGGGCCAAGAAGCTGACAGGCTAAGCATTTCTTTGTATATTCAATTGCATCATTCTGCACATAAGGCCGAAGTATCGAGAGATAAAAGCCTATGCGCCAAACTTGCCTCCGAATGAATTCCCCGCAAATGACCTTCATGTGGCTCGGCCAATTCTTGATTTTTTGACCTAGCATTCGCGCCTAGAAGCCCTTTTTCTACGAGCGATGAATGTACACCAATCAGTATATAGGTTGACCGTCTCGACTAGTTGTGATGCATGTGCTTTATTCTACGCCCATTCTATCGCAACACTTTGTTTTGAGTCTCTCTCTTTGTTAGAAAAACACATGTATTTCATGTAAAAGTATCTTCGGTTCTAACTAAAACTAAAAGTGTGGTTAAGATACGATGTTCCTCCTAAGCGCCCAAAGCTTCAATTCCTTGGGTAGCGAGTACGCTTTGCTTAAACCTGTTCATCCTTCCTCGTTTGTTTTGTCCGTCAACAGAGGTCTTAAGATGATTGTACACACTTAGCTTGTTTCTTAACGGAAGATTGATCACTGCATTTGTAGTTAAAGTCCACCGATCCTTCGTTGACCTTGTGAATTCCGACATACAGCCATTTGTCATTTGCACAACAAGACAGTGTAAGCAGTGAGTTTGCAGGTGCAACTTTGATGTAGGTGTTCTTGGCCGAGAGTAGAACTCGTTTCTTTTCTATATCAACTTGTTTTAGTCATTGAATTTTGATATTGCTCCGATATCCCTTTACGTGGTGTTCATGATTTGTTAGTTAACCGGATCCAAGATGGTATAGACTATTATGGATTGGTTGTCTCCAACGAACAAGTGATCACCCAATCGTGATTGGAGTGATTGAATCCGACCAGTTGATTTGACTTGAGTAAGCTTGTTCGAGGTAATTTGCTACGAGTAAATGCAGGACTTTACCAACATAATCGAACCCAAGATGCTGGCACAAATTGGTTGCTCCAGGGATCTAGTTGAACTATGTACATTAAAAAGATGTACTTATTTCGATCTAGAGGTTGCAAAAGCTATATGATCCGAGCGAGTTCCATTGGCCGAATTTCTTATAGAAGAAAATGGTTGTCGCGTAACTCTTTCTAATAAAGGTGATCTTCATGATTGTAGAAATTTATTCCAATTGGTAGGTTGTGAATGATGATCACAAATCAAGCTCCTTCAACGCACGTTGTTATAGCGAATGGAAATCATCTTCTCGCCCGAGGATTCTCGTTTACGGGCTTGTGAAGTGCTCACCTTTCTCACAGTCGAGTTCGCACTTTGAGGTGGATTAAGCTGAGCCATGGCGCCATGACGGTGCTTTAGGCAAGCATGATTACCGTATCTCACCGGTGGCTTGGGTCCATCCCTTTAATCCCATCGTCATGTGGTCTGGGCTTTATCGCCGTGATGTATCGATTTGGCATTGTGAGGACTTTCTACTCGCTCTTGCCGCAAAGTTGTGAAATTTAGCTTCTCTCAATGCTTTTGCGCAATCATGCATTAAGTAAGGTCTCGCAAAATCTTAGATGCTCTCTATAAATTGTTTGAATGATATTTTTAGATTGCGTTGATACTTATCTCGCTTATCCATTTGAATGGGGACTGCTGCGTTTTGAGTCGAATTCGGTAACTCAAAGCTCTACTCCTCATCTTGATAGACTTATGATGTCTAGGTCTAGTCATATGAGCCGATACGGAGCCTCCGAGTGCACGTCTTGAGCTTTTCTTCTTGTCGGCAACGCTGTTTGGCACAATTATTTGCCGCAACTTTGGTGTAATTTGTGTCATGCACTCAATTTTCCATAAACTCATTGTCCCCTGTCTCCCCAGATAAACGTGAGCATAGATTTTCCGAGAGGATCCGTGAACGTGTAAAACCAAAGTTCACCAATAATTGACATTCCGCGTCACATTCTTTATCAGTCTTGAAACAACATTTACATGGGATCTTTAAATTACTTTACATTGCTTTGAAGTCGCAAGCATTTATCTTGTAAACAGAGTGCTGGACGTAAGACCTCACACTTTTCATCAAACATTTTACGTTCTTCTTCGGGGAAAAAGAGAGCCTGTGTTCTCCATGAGACTACTTTGATTAGAGAATTCGTATATCTTCCATTTTCCGAACGAGGATGGCTGCTTCTTCTTCTTCCCTCCTTTTCTCCAGCGCGACCCTGAGTCGTTCGTTCTTTCTTTAGAGTTCTTACAATCGCTCCACGTCATTTGTTAAGTCAATAGGGGTGTAACCTGCTAGGTGTTAATCAGATAACCCGTGGATTATTAACTTGTGCCGTAGGTGGATCCTTTTCACCGGGCAAGTGACGTTAGCCCGTGAAGTGCTGCACGGACGTTAGCTCAAATGGGCAGATCGTTAACCCGAGAACGCACTCCTCCGTTAACAATATCATTCTCACGTTGCTCACGAATGCTCGGAGTGTTGGCTTCGACACCTTCTTGAAGATGGAAGCTTACTCGCGCCAGAGGTGGTGATCTACGAACGTTGCTTCCTCTCGAACCTTGGAAAAGATCTTTTAGATCGAGATCGAGAATCGATGCCGATGACAACATCAAGTCTCTCTCCCGTCCCTTTCATCATAGTTTCCTTGAACTACATCACTTACTAAGAGTTCGAGGGTTTGCTTGGTGATTCACCCGTTTGGTTTGCACATCTACATCCATCTCTCGATGATTTACTTAGATGTATTCATCACATTTCGCTTTCCTTTTGACCTTTCTGTTAACAACTTTGGCCGGATTTTTGAGACTTTCCAAATCGCAACTTTTTTTTTTTTTGGAAACGAGTGAAGCTTTTCTCGCAACTTTACGAAGAGTTGTGTATTTTCTCGCAACTTTACGAAAAGTTGTGATCTTTCTGCGACTTTCAGAAACGTTGTGATCTTTCTGCGACTTTCAGAAAAGTTGTGATCTTTCTGCGACTTTTCTGTTCACAATGATTTTGAAACCCTAGTTTCGAAAATCGCTTGAGAACAACTTCTATTACTTGGAGAACACGATCTTTTCTCGTTCTCCCCTTAGTCGGCGCCAAAAGATGTTGGTGCAAAATTAATCACCCCAACAATCTTCGAGATGAGTGTATGATGATCGAATCGCCGCCGTTGATTAGATTCTCCAAAGAATTGTTGATTGAAAATGGTGGGGGTACCGCAAAGACACTTTCCGATGCTAAAATCAACAAGAGTTCTATGCAAGTAGGTTGTCAAGAAAAGGAATAGAAATTGTGTACCTTTTGTGTTGAGATTTAGCCTCTATATATAAAGCGGAAATAGATGTAGCTTTAGGGTTTTGATAGTTATCCTAATAACTTCCCTCATCCGTATAAACCTCAAATAACATCCGATTCATGATAAACCCTAATATTTACCATAATCCTTATTTATCTTAAATAATAATTATAAGTATTTAAGATAATTATCCTCTTTATTTAGGATCCTGCATTTATCTCAAATATCATTAATAATTATAAATAAATAATTATTCAAGACTCTTGGGCTTCAATAATAAGCCTAGTGGGTTTCCATAATAAACACACTGGTTTCCCTAACAACCCAAATCTGTGCTTCCATAATAAGCCATGCGGGTTTCATACAATAAACCCACCGGTTTCCACAATAAACCGGATTAGGCTTCCATAATAAGCCATGTGGGTTTCTACAATAAACCCACCGTTTCCACAATAAACCGTATTGGGCTTCCATAATAAGCCATGTGGGTTTCCTCAATAAACCCACCAGTTTCCACAATAAACCGTATTGGGCTTCCATAATAAGCCATGTGGGTTTCCTCAATAAACCCACCGGTTTCCACAATAAACCGTATTTACCGATATCAAATAGTTTGTGCGGTTCGCACGTACACTATTTTAATAGGGTACAAACAGTCATTAATTATCCAAATAAATATCTCATAATAAATTTGTTAATTAATTTCTCATTGTGTTGTTAATCATCCAAATATATATATATATATATATATATAAGTAAATAATAAATTTGCTAAATTGTACTTTTGTTAATTACAATTGGTACTTTTGGCGTCGTTTGTCTCTAAGGTGGCTGCCTTTTCAGTAGGGCAAGGACATTGATGCGTATTTGGGGATTATCAATTTGGTGTTGGAGTTAGGTGGGGGGAAAGCATACTTCATGTCGTCAACGGTTTCTGCTGGAGTTGAAGGGTCTTTCGGATAACATGTCAATGTTGCTTTATTGATTTTTCGAATGCTTTTAACATGGTGAGTAGGTCTTTTCTTCTTAAGGAGGTCCGACTCCATTGTCCGTATTTCTCGTTGGGTTGAATTTTGTTATGCCGGGCATGCTAATCTTTACTACGATCAATACATCCCATCTTCTACACTCGGTATTCAACAAGGTGATCTCTCGGTCCCCTTTTGTTTGCCCCCGACACTTCACCTCTTGTGAAGTCCATTGCTTCTCGTTGTAAGCTCGATTTGCATGCCTGGTACTTGGATGATGGTACTCTTATTGGTGACACGTTGGAGGTTTCCAAGGCCTTGAGTATTATTGAGACCGATGGCCCGGCTAGAGGTCTTCATCTCAATATCAAGAAAACCGAGGTTTCGGCCTATAGTTGATCCACGAAGTCCGGAGGTAGGTGTTTTTCCCCCGATATTGGTAGGCCTAGCAAGGAGTTAAGCTTTTGGGTGGACTCCGTGAGCTTAGATTTGGATTTCATGAGTGACATGGCGGTGAATCGGGTGAATAAAACTATTCGGCTCATGTCCGCTATCAAAAGCCTCGGGGATCCCCAAAGTGAGATGTTGCTACTCCAAAACCGTGCTCGGTGTATCAAGATTATATTTTGCTATGCGTACTACTAATCAGGAAGCTCTTCAACGAGGCCTCGACCTCTTTGATGACCACTTGTTCCAATATTTAAGGCTCTTAATCACCGGAGATGGTCCTGGTTTTGGGCCTTTGCAATGTAGACTCGGCTACTCTTCCTATCAAGGACGGCGGGCTTGGCATATATACCATGGGCGACACTCGCACTTATTGCTATCTTGCTTCTCGCAGTCGAAGGCGCCTTGATGCGGAAGGCGATTCTTGGTAATTCTTTCAACGGCGACTATGGGGTCGCCTACCGATTGGCTCTTCGTAAAATTCATTCAGGTATGCGGTTTGCCTTCCACTTTTACGTCGATAACCTTGCCCCCTCTTCTATGCACTCCTGGGCAGAACTTATTTTGATGCAATCAAGAAGCAAATCCCCACCAATTTACTTTATCCGCAAGAGACTCCATTCTTTGGCAATGTAACCGGATAAAACATGCTCAAGATTACCTTTTGGTTGTTCCGATCCAGTGGTTTAGATCAATGTCTTGGCCCCAGGAGCAGGTTTAGAGTCGTGGTTTGCTATCGTCTTGGTATCCCTTTATTTGTTGAAGGCGGGTTATGCTCATGTTGCAATAGAGTCCATGGATATCTTTGGTGATCACGCGCTTCACTGTGCTAACGAGGTTGGACTAAAATTCCGCCATGACTTAGTACGTGATGTAATTGTGAAATATTTGTTACAAAGCTGGTGTCCATGCACGCAAGGAGGTGAATTTGGGTCTTATGACAGATAGTAACAAGGATTTACGACCGGCGGATATTCTTGTTCTCAATTGGGAAAATGGACAAGATGTATGTATGGATGTCACGGGGTTTCACCCTTTGCGGTGATGGTGTTCGTTCTTTCGTCCCGGCCGGGCTATCTCTAGAGCAATTTCGCGTAAACGCTCTAAATATTTGGATGAGTGTACCTCGCATGGTTATGGCTTGGGTGTTTTAGCTTTTACTACCTTAGGGGGAACTTAGTGAGGATACTATTTGTTTTTTCAAGCGTACGAAGAATTGTTTAGTCACCATGTATTTGGTAGTGGTCTAGGTAGTTTTTATTTTTCATAGATTGGGTGTCCAATTCAAAAAGGAGTTGGTGCTCAGCTTGTTGCTCGGTTACCAGCTTAAAACTCTGTAATTGACGTAAAATTAATTAAGTAATTATTTTTATTAAAAAAAAATGCTAATAATTAAATATATCAATGAAAATTTATGATAGTTGTACTGGTGGAGCCGGTAGCGGTAGTGGTGGTGATGTTAGTGGGTGGTGGAGGAGGCGATAACGTTACTTAGTGGTAGTGAAAGACAGGGGCGGGACCAGCCCATGAAGGATAGGCGGTTGCCTACGTATCCCGATGGGCATGTTAATTTCCAAACTTTTTTTTTGATAAAATATGTGCTAAACCCACCATTTTACCATCTTGCTCACCTAATTTTTTTTTTTTTACCTTTTCATAGCTAACTTCCTAGCTCGCTTACAGTGGAAGATATGGTGATAATGGGTAGTTCAGGGATTGTGTGTGTTTGTGAGCAATAATGGAGAATGTTAATTATCTGTCATTACTCATTACGATACAAGTAACATTATACTGAGGAAGTTGTATAATTGATCGTTTACAATTGTTGGTGCAAAATTAATCACCCCAACAATCTTCGAGATGTGTGTAAGATGATCGAATCGCCGCCGTTGATTAGATTCTCCAAAGAATTGTTGATTGAAAATGGTGGGGGTACCTGCAAAGACACTCCGATGCTAAAATCAACAAGAGTTCTATGCAAGTAGGTTGTTAAGAAAGGAATAGAAATTGTCTACCTTTTGTGTTGAGATTTAGCCTCTATATATAAAGAGAAATAGATGTAGCTTTAGGGTTTTGATAGTTATCCTCATAACTTCCTCATCTCATATAAACCTCAAATAACATCCCGATTCATGATAAACCCTAATATTTACCATAATCCTTATTTATCTTAAATAATATTTATCTTAAATGATAATTATAAGTATTTAAGATAATTATCCTCTTTATTTAGGATCCTGCATTTATCTCAAATATCATTAATAATTATAAATAAATAATTATTCAAGACTCCGGAGCTTCAATAATAAGCCTAGTGGGTTTCCATAATAAACCCTTTGGTCTCCCCAACAACCCAAATCCAGGCTTCCATAATTAGCCGTGCGGGTTTCCACAATAAACCCACCGGTTTCCACAATAAACCGGGTTAGGCTTCCACATTAAGCCATGCGGGTTTCCACAATAAACCCACCGGTTTCCACAATAAACCGGGTTAGGCTTCCCACAATAAGCCATGCGGGTTTCCACAATAAACCCATAGGTTTCCAAAATAAACCGGTTGCTAGGCTTCCATGATAAGCCATGCGGGTTTCCACAATAAACCCACCGGTTTCCACAATAAACCGGGTTAGGCTTCCACAATAAGCCATGCGGGTTTCCACAATAAACCGGGTTAGGCTTCCACAATAAGCCATGCGGGTTTCCACAATAAACCCACCGGTTTCCACAATAAACCGGGTTAGGCTTCCACAATAAGCCATGCGGGTTTCCACAATAAACCCACCGGTTTCCACAATAAACCGGATTGTACCGACATCAAATAGCTTGTGTGGTACGCACATACACTATTTTAATAGGGTACAAACATCGCCCCCTCTTAATTCTCAACTTGTTGATGGATTAAGAAAATCAAAAGAAGAACTAACCTTCGCGGCTCGTTCAAATTCGCCATATGCTGCTTATCCGATAACCTTTCGTGGCCTTGTCCAGCTTATTGTGTGGCCTCGCCCCGAGCTCGGCTTGATAATTCAAAGTACCAAAAATGTACTTAACCATCTCAAATCACCAAACATGTTCAAAGTACCAATAATGTACTTAAAACTCCATATAGTAATTACCCAAATGCCAAACAGATCGGCATGTTATGTTATGCCAAACAGACCTCAGTGTTGGTCTTGTAAATCTTCTATAATCTCATCTCCCACCCTTATGGTGAATGAAGCATTTCCTTTGTTTTTCTCTTTGATAGAAAAACACTCCAATTTATCTCTTTAATAGAAAAATTATCAGGATTAAATTAATAAATCAACTTCGACTTTGAGAACATACCTCACTTCGAATGCAGGTTGCTCAGTAACTTTCTAGGCACATTGGTTGCCCATTTGTTCCCGTACTGGCCTATAATTTTCCGACTCAATGCTCGTGTGTCTCCGAATAATGAATGTACGGCAATCTACGGTGTCTGAGGTTGACTAATCTCTAGCTTTTCGTCATACATTTCCTTTCTTTCGCTCCACCTCGCTTTTTCTTTTTTAGCTTCAGCTTTTATTGAAACATTTTCTTATTCTCCTTCCCTTTATTAGAAAGAGATGGTAGCTATTTCCTTTAATAACCAAAATACTCCGTCTTTGTCTTTCTCTCCAAAGGCGTTCGTTCGTCCAACCCTACACGCCCCCATTGCTTGAATTGATCTCAAAAAGATGTCTTCTATTTTTTGACTTCTCAAAACAAGTTGCCTTTGATTGCATGATTGGCAACACTTTAGCCGCCCCAATATTCGTAGAGATATTCCCAAGTAGAAAAGATGCCCCCATGTGAAGCAGGAACTAGATCTATTATATCCGTTCCTCACTTGCTAGATGGTTTACGGGATTAAGATCGGGTAACTTTTCCGATTTGCCATCTTATTTCTTGGTTCATCGTGATTTTCCTTGTAGGACCTTCTTGGCTTTTGTTTTTGGAACTACTCTCAAACTATTGGCTTCGGCCTTGCCGATCCTTCACCGTTGACTTTTATTTGTTCGCGACAACTTTGCTTTCTTTTCTCTTTACCTTTCTTTTACCTATCGCCCTATCACACTGACTCTCGAGGTTTCCCACCGGTTCAAGCTGCTAATGAGTTATAAATTCCAAACTCATCATCCTCCATTGCATTTCTTATATGCTGCTATTATAAACCTTTCATCCATCTTTCCAACTTCACTAACCTCAAGACGAAATCTCTATTGAAATCAAAAAGATCTTCACCGACCTCTCTATGCAAGAGGAATAAGTGACTACTCTCTTTTTTGACTCGAGATTAATCCTATACTGCTCAAAAAATGCATCCGATAGCATTCCAAAATCCTTGATTGAGTTTGCCTCTAACTGCGAAAACCAAGTCAATGCCTTTCCCGTTAAGGTCATTGGAAAGGTCCTGCAAAGCAATTCGTCACTGTTTCCCCAAAGACTCATCGAAGCTCGAAACGCTGGATATGCTCCATAGGGTTTCCCTCCTGCCGTCAAAGAAATCCTTAAACTGCGGTGGTTGAAATTGGAAGGAGGGCGTTATCTTCTTATTTTCGAAACGAAGGGAGAATCCATCGACTTTCTCATGGTCGTAACCCTGCTGCTCCTCGTCTTTGGATTGTCTACTGTTACTAACAACTCCTCCATTATCGCGCTAAGCTCCTTTTTGCTAATCATTTCTTCCGCTTCGAGCCCACTGTCCGCGCCTCCCGAGTACGTCCGTTCTGTCAAGACTGGCCTCCTTGTAGAATGAACCCTCTCGTGCCTTGATATTTTCGAATATCCTTTGTTAGTTCGGAACTCCTCCGATTTGCGCCTCATACGATCTGTCACACATTCACTATCTCTTCTGCGGTCAAGAACACGACAATCATATTGGCTATTCCCGCGAAATCCACGACTATGTGAACAGCTTCTATCCTCCTCGTTCCTTCGCCCATCGTCACGGCTTCTCCAACGATCGTCAATAGCCACGTACCTTCTTTGTGGATCATCAAGCTCCCTTTGATTTGTCCTCCCACTTCCTGAGCGTGAAAAAGCAGGCATTTCCAGCTCCTTTCTCTTCTCCAGCGCAACTTTAAGACGCTTGATCTCTCTCTCCCGATTCTTTATGTCGCTCTCGGACCGTTAAGTCGATGGGTGTCACTAGTGGATTGTTTTTCTGTGCGACTTCTTTGGACGTGCCGAGTCAGCAGCAGCCTTCGATTGTTGTTGACCCGAGTAACTTCTTGGACATGTGCGGCAGCCAGTTTGATTATCGTTGACTGTGTGACCGATCGGGCGGTTAGCTTGAACCATTGGTGGGACGTTGGATTGCACTACGGGTATTACGCCGGTTTGATCACTGTCGCGGCATTTTCACCGTACACCATGTGGGTTATTAACGCGAGCTCTCACACCTCTCTTGCTATATCACCCACTCGTTGGGTCCGGTTCTTTGGGATGTCGCCCAGTTCCTTCTTGAAGTCGAACTCTCCCGTTGGTGGATGGCGGTGAAGATCTATTGACGTATAGTTAACCCTTGGCGCATGCCCCTCCGAACGCGAACGAGAAGCCGACGTTGTGGACGTCATAGACGCCCAGATTCCGCCATCCCTTTCGTTGTTGGTTTGAACAACGGACTCCTCAAGGGTCGAGTATTAGTCTGCTGATTCAATTGGTTTTGAACAGGTACATCCACATCCATCTCAGGTTGATTTGCACCTGATGCCTCCATTCGTTTCTCTAGATTTCCTTTCAACAACTTTGGCAGAACTTTCTGCGACCTTTCAGATCTTCAACAACTCTAAGGAATAGTCCTGAATCTTTCAACAACCTTCTCAAAGCGTTCTGTAGCTTCTGCAACTTTCTGATACGTTGTGAATCTTCCTGTGACTTTTCTGAAACGTTCAGAAAGCTTTCGCGACTCTCTGAAAGTGTTCAGAACTTCCTGCAACTTTCTGCACGTTGTGAATCTTCCTGCAACTTTTCTGAAACGTTCAGAAAGCTTTCGCGACTCTCTGAAAGTGTTCAGAACTTCCTGCAACTTTCTGCACGTTGTGAATCTTCCTGCAACTTTTCTGAAACGTTTAGAAATCTTTCGCGACTCTCTGAAAGTGTTCAGAACTTCCTGCAACTTTCTGTAACGTTGTGAATCTTCCTGTGACTTTTCTGAAACGTTCAGAAAGCTTTCGCAACTCTCTGAAAGTGTTCAGAACTTCCTGCAACTTTCTGTACCTTGCTGGAACTTACTACAACTTCCTCAAAAGTTGCAAACGGAAAGTGGTTATACTTTCCACGACTTCCAGAAAAGTTGCGATCTAATTTGTTTCCTTTTCAAATGTCTTTGAAACCCTAGTTTGCAAAACCACTTGAAAAAAAGAAAACTTTCCTCAAACGGGGGGAGCACGATCTTTTCTCGTAGTCCCCTTAGTCGGCGCCAAAAGATGTTGGTGCAAAATTAATCACCCCAACAATCTTCGAGATGTGTGTAAGATGATCGAATCGCCGCCGTTGATTAGATTCTCCAAAGAATTGTTGATTGAAAATGGTGGGGGTACCTGCAAAGACACTCCGATGCTAAAATCAACAAGAGTTCTATGCAAGTAGTTTGTTAAGAAAGGAATAGAAATTGTCTACCTTTTGTGTTGAGATTTAGCCTCTATATATAGGCAGAAATAGATGTAGCTTTAGGGTTTTGATAGTTATCCTCATAACTTCCCTCATCTGTATAAACCTCAAATAACATCCAGATTCATGATAAACCCTAATATTTACCATAATCCTTATTTATCTTAAATAATATTTATCTTAAATGATAATTATAAGTATTTAAGATAATTATCCTCTTTATTTAGGATCCTGCATTTATCTCAAATATCATTAATAATTATAAATAAATAATTATTCAAGACTCCTGGGCTTCAATAATAAGCCTAGTGGGTTTCCATAATAAACCCACTGGTCTCCCCAACAACCCAAATCCAGGCTTCCATAATTAGCCGTGCGGGTTTCCACAATAAACCCACCGGTTTCCACAATAAACCGGGTTAGGCTTCCACATTAAGCCATGCGGGTTTCCACAATAAACCCACCGGTTTTCACAATAAACCGGGTTAGGCTTCCACAATAAGCCATGCGGGTTTCCACAATAAACCCACCGGTTTCCAAAATAAACCCGGTTAGGCTTCCTGATAAGCCATGCGGGTTTCCACAATAAACCCACCGGTTTCCACAATAAACCGGGTTAGGCTTCCACAATAAGCCATGCGGGTTTCCACAATAAACCCACCGGTTTCCACAATAAACCGGGTTAGGCTTCCACAATAAGCCATGCGGGTTTCCACAATAAACCCACCGGTTTCCACAATAAACCGGATTGTACCGACATCAAATAGCTTGTGCGGTACGCACATACACTATTTTAATAGGGTACAAACAACAATGTTTAAATAAACTCGGTTACGATCAATATTATAAGGGACAATGGTGTTTTCCCATATGGACGGATATCCACAGCTTAGACATATAAAGAACAGTTACGATGGAGCCGTCGACTTATATGTGTTTTTTTACATTTCAACCTCATAAAGGACGTTCCATATGAATCATTGTTTTTCACATGTGGACGGTGGTATACCGATGGTGCGTGTTCCATTTGGAATATCATTTACTATAGAGTTAATCATTTTCTTAAATGTGAAACCGTTTCTTTTGTCATAATAATGAAACGTCTTTTGCCCTAATCGGCTAATCTCTTTCATAATTAAAAGCCCTCCCAGACTTTCATCCCACAACTCTATTATTCCAGGTATGATTTACTTTTATTTGGCATGATTAATAAAATTGTTTTTATTTTTGAAGATTCCGAAGGTATGATTAGGTTTGTTATTTTTTTTTTTAATTTTAAGTTTTTACCTTGATTGCGTTTGATAGAATTCCAGAATGAGAAAGTTATTTTCTGTTGTTACTAACAGTAAATCTTTTTTTTTTTGTTTTTTGTTTATGGCAAAGCCCTAGGTTGTGTTTTTTTGTGCTACTCGAATCCATGGCTTCTATGTAGCATTTACAAGGTTTAATTTTGATTACTGTCATTTTCATTTTCTACCAGTAACTTTTTTATTGGTTTTAATTCATTAATGGAGAATGTCACCTTTGAATTTGCATCAAGTTTTTGGCCATCAGTTGATATGTTAATGTACTGAGATAGAAGCTTACAAACTCAAATGGACTAATTACTTAGTAGATTGAAAAAGTGTCATTTGCTTAATAAAGTAATTTTGAGTCTATTTCCAATTAAAGTCATAAGAGGTTGGCAAAGAGATTGTGGTTACTGCTCCAAATGGTGTAATAGACTTACCGGGAAGAACCAATCAAAACAATATCAATAACAGTAAATCATAAATTGAAAATTCAAATGCATCCATTCAAAGTATTCTAATGTGTGATTCACTATCATTTTGTACGATTTGTTCAATTTACCTGTCCATTTTTGCTTCTGGAATGACCCACTATGATTTCAGATTCCTTCTTTTTTTTTCATTCATTCTTGAACATGGGGCTGCTAAGGTAACACATATGGTGTTGTAACTATAGTGAACTTTAGTGTATTCCTCTATGATTTGGATGTTCGACAGACTCTGTGGTTACCACCAGGCCACCAACCAGAAAAAACCTCCAAGAACTTTTGATGGCAAGATGGGACTCAAACTTGGTTAGTATCCTGGCCGTTACAGAGCTTAGTGTTAATAACATGCTTTAAACAAATATTAGACTAGGAGAGAATTATTCTTAGATAATTTATGATCTCCTAAGGTGTAGGAACTGCAGCAACAGATTTGAACAACTTACATTTCTCATTTAGCCATTTGTTCTTGACACTGAGGTCAAAAGAGGTACCTTTTCCATTCACAAATGTACCATTTTCTGACTCTTATTTGTAGCCTTTGGAAAATTGAGGCAGTGGGTCTGGATGGCACACTTTTCAGCATGCACGTAAATTTCTCAATAATCATAAGTTATGTACTTGCATTTCTGCATTCAGAAAAAAAATAATTAAACAACGATTATTGAATTACAAACCTTTCATGTTTTTGAATTATCCACCTTGGGAAATCCCACATTGGCTATTATCGTGTTACAAATAATGTATGCATGGCAAATTAGCGCTAATTGAGCAAATAACTTGGTTCTTTTTACATTTATATTATTGCACATTTTTACATCAATTTCTGAACTAATACATTTTTGGCAGTGGGTCCAGGATACAGTTTGCAGAGCCTCTGCTGCCAAAATCACTCATAGAGTCTCTGTGACAACAATTTGTAAAACCTTTTCACACTATAAACCTAATGTTACCTGCACAAATATTGTTAACAAGATTTAGCCTCACTTTTAATGTCTGTGAATCTGTGATTCACTGTGAAGTCATAGACCACAACGGCACTCCTGCTATATTTGGGGCATTTGACTCCATCTTTTAGACGATTATTGGCCGCCCAGATGGTTTTCCTGTCAAAGGTACACCACGTACACCCCTTAGCACCCATCCATGTTGTTGTCTTTTCGCTCTAGCAACCTGTGTGTAGTCGGGTTAATACGTCGTTCGTAAGATTACTGCGTCTGTTATTGGAACAGACATGGGAGAGGCCCAGTCATTGCGGACTTCGGGAAGAATATAAATATCGAGCTTGATTATTGGATTGTTAAGTATTCCTTCAATGCAAATCCAAATGTTACTTAAAGCGTCATCATCATGAATATCCATCTCATCACTTCAGAATTATTCAGGGCAGCCACCATTGTTTCGTTCAATACATAGTTCTGATGACGTCCGGCTATCCATCTCATCACTTCAGAATTATTCAGGGCAGCTACCGTTGTTTCGTTCAATACATAGTTCTGATGATGTCCAGCGGGAGCTAATGAGTCATTCAAGCATTTGTAATTTATGAGAAGGTTTAGCATTCTAATGAGATGATGGAGCCTAGGGTGTGAGTTGCATTAGAGTTTCTTATTTTAGATTAACACGTTGATGTAGTAAATGTTGGCTAAACAGCTTATTCTTCTAAGATGATCTACAGGATGTTTGATAGAAGTGGTAATCCCAAATTTGGTTGTGTTTTATTTCTAAAAAATGTTCTGGGTTTCTCCATGGATGTTATTTGAAGTTGACATCCAGCTGTGAATAGCTATTACTGTATTTGCTAAATGTTGATTGTAGTTGTGGTCTTTGAATCCCTTCATGTCCATGACTCACTCAAACGGTTACGGATAAGAGTCATCATCGTGGTTACAAATACCCAATATTACTCGCGATAATCTTTAAACCTTTATAAAATGATGAAAACAAGGCGAGAGCACTGCGTTATACGGCGACTGTCGCACTCTTTGAAATGTTGGGGTGAATTTTGAAATGGATATTTGCATTATTAAACTACAAGCAACCGTTATTTGAGTTCCCAATGTGGTAACAGATATAGACTTTCCTAATGGAAGCACGTTCACGGAAATTATAATTTTGCAACAGATCTAAGAATGAAAAATGTGTCCGACCAGTGGTAGTGAATAATACATGTGGTACATGAAAAACACGGTGGTATGAGGAAAAACACAACGACTCGCCAAAATGGTTAGTGTTTTAAATTTGGGGTTGTCATTAAAGGGGGAAAATACCGTCATTTGCACCCACATAACTATTACAGACTCCCAATATTTACTAGCAATAATCCTTCACAACGGTTACAGATTCCCAATATTTGTTCTCAAAAATGACGGTCATACCCTCCAAGATCATGTACCACATTAACCGATAAGTAAACAACCTAAAATAAAAGTAAAAGTACAAATGGTAAAAATAAAACGGTTCCTTAGAGAAAGGAACCGAAGGAGGGTATGACCTCTAATAGGACTAAATTGAATTTTGAAAAGAGAAAATACCAACACTAAAAGGTAATTCCTTTTCACATGACTAATTGAATCTTATAACAACAAATATTTGCCTCAGAGAGGTGTAGAGTACCCAGATTTGGAGAATTTTTCCTAACAACATCAAAACTAGACTTAATTTAGTTTTGTGTATTTTAAGCTTATAGTCCGACTTTACAAGAAGATCACAAATTCAACACCAAAACTCATAAGAGAAGAAATTAATTGTATGTCAGTTTTAAATTCAAAACACTATCTACTGTATATATTTCCTAACTTCATTACATATTACATAACCGTTACATCCTTCTAAATAGTAACATGTCTAATGAGAACAATGAGGAATATCCACCAATATCCAACATTTTAGGAAAGAAAATTTGTATATTTCAAAATATTATTTAATTGAAAAACATGTATATATAATCAGGAATTGAGATTAAGCTACATCTATTGAGACGCCCGTAAACATCTAATAACAACAATCAACAACCCGTACCGTTACGGCACGGGTTATACCCTAGTACAAGATAAAACATGACGATTAGAAAAAAACTTGGCAGGATCTTCACTTCAAATAGTAACAAAAAATGAATGGTACATGTCAAAATTGACACACAACACATACAAAATATTACTTACTATCAAGTATGTGCCGTCACGGCTGGACAAAGCTGTAGCTCAGATTTGTTTAGGAGTCAAATAAATCCATGGTTGTGATTGTTCACATAAACTTTTGTAATAGACTTATGTGATTAAAAGTTCGAAGCATATACAACGGTCTTAATTTGTTTATATTTATTTCTCTAAACAAATATTTTGTTAATTTTTCTTAATAAATGTCTTATTAATTATCACAATTAATATACTTCCGTTAATATATAATAAATTTGTTACTAATTAAATCAATATATATATTAAGGGTGGTCGGGATTGTTAGTGAATTTTGTTGCATCCGGTGAAAGTAATGATGGTGGAAAAAGTAATGGTAATGGGTGGTTTTGGAGGTAGTGGTTGTTGGTTAGGGCGGCAACAAACAATGTTTATTTGTTATAGTTATGAGTATAGTATCTTATAGAAGTTGTGGTCGATTTTCTTTAGCATGTTAAAATAAGCTTGGTTAGAATATATTTAAAAGAATAACAATTACAAAGCAAGGAGGAACCATATTGATAATTTTATATAGTAACAACAAATAAATGATACGGGTCAAAATTGACATATGAAAAAAATTATTTATTATGGAGGATGTGTTGTTACGACACGGTCAAGTTCTAGTTAATTTATATATTGGAAGGGACCTATAGAGAGCTTAAATTTTTTATTATTTTATAAATTTAACCAATTATGAATTTAGCATGTTGGCCCCGATTTGGGACCGGCAAAATTTATTATTTATTGTGATTATTAATTTATCGCGGATTAATTTATATGGGTTCTAATGTATAGGCTATGAGGATGAGGTAAACCCTGATTACTTCTATATTGGCCTCAAGGCTTTACAACACTCCCCCATGTGTGCACTACACCGTTTTTTGACAAAAACGAAAACTTCTGAACTCCTTTCTCTCTCGACTCCTATTTGTCGAGAAACCAAGAAATTGAGAAAAAATTTCGAAAGATATTATAGCGGTTATCGCCTCGGTGGATCTCTTCTTAAAGACCATAACGAAGAACTAAATTCAAAGAATTTAGAATGTAAATTTTTTCGGAGAGATCCCTTTTAGTCGAAAAAGAAGTCGCAACTAAAATTCGTAACGGTTCAGCAGCAGTTACGAACTTTCCGTTACAAAAAGCCTTTACCACTCAGTTGTAACAGCCGAAACCTTTACGAATTTCTTCACAATTCGTAACATAAGAAAACCGTTACGAATCGTAACTAGATAATTTTTTGCGTGTGCCACTCACACGATTGGTTACACTAGGGTGGTCACACCTTGGTTAATTTCTCACCCAACCTCAGATTGCACTAGAGGATTTTTCCTCCCCTGCCCGAAGAGTTTTCTCCCCCTTCTCTCTCGACTATTGTCTAATTTTCATTTTCATTTCTCTCCTCTTTTCTTCGCTGCATAATCTTTTGCAGCTTTCATCATCTGTTAATATTTGTGAAGCTTTCATCATCTTTTAATCATTAGGGTTTTGATTTCAGTTTCACCCTCTGTAAGTCTTTCATCATCATCATCAGTTTTTTTTCCAGATTTCTGGGTTTCATTATCAGATTTTAGGGTTTAATCTAATACAATATATTTTTCGATTTCAGGTTCGTCGGAGGTGTAACCTTGGAGTTATAGACCGCTGAAAAAAAAACCTTTTTTCTCTCTCTTCCGAGTTTTGCTCTGCAACTCGGTCTGTTGAGAGTTTGTAATTGATCCACCATTCTCAGCCTTTTTCTTCTTCTTCTCAATCTCGTTTTGCACATTAACAAGTCAGATAATTCGAACCAAAATCAAGATGGGTTTTCAATTCGATGTTGGATGAATTGGGATAGCTTTATAGTTGATGGATTCGGCAGGCTTGCATTTTTCATACCTCTTAAGTTTCTAGAATGGATTTAGTCGAGTAACTGAATAACTGACTCATCCAGTAGTTGGAAACTAGGTTGAGTTTCTGGAATCTCCTCCAAATTGCCTTCTTGTAAGTATTCACAAGTTTTCTTTTAACACAGTGCCTGTTTCTTTTTACACTAGTTAGTCGTCCTGGTTGGGATTAATCAGACTACGCACAAACTATTCCTTTACGTTAGCAACTAGAGTTGCATCTGAGTTGAAGTTCAATCACAGTCAATCTGCTGTTTTATTTAGATCTCTGAATTTAATTCTACTATGCCGAAATCAATCAAGGCAAATTCCACAAAACCCCAAGCAACATCACCAACATCCATGCGATATCTACTCTCAGAAATGTCACCTCACAGTCGTTTTTCTTTTTATCATCAAATTAATCTTTCTTTCTATCGGTTTATCAATAATGGGTTTCTCATAAACCCATCGGCCTTCAAAAGAATTCGTTATTGGATCTCCAAGTCGATCCAGGTTAAGAGGATTAAGGGTATGGATACACAGCTCCTTGTTAATCTTCGAACAAAGGAAAACGATAATACATACAGTGTAGATACTTTGGTAGAAGAACTGGACAAGAAAATAAATTTTTTGATAATTCTTCATCATTAAACTGGTGATTTCCTGCTAGATTTGGAAATAAAAATAAAACTCCAACAATCGGAGGAATTCAACCCCAAAGCTTTAATCATGCTGGACATATCAAGGGAAATCCACGTACAGGGAAGATGAGTTTAATTTCTACATCGTTGTTTTCACTGCGCAACACGGCCGAGTCGAGGACAACCTGGGTTGAAGAATCGGAAAAGAAACCAGTCAGCAAGACCCACACGATTCGACCCGGTTTAACGTGGATTCGGTTGGCAATATTCGCAATATTCCATGTGGGGACAGACCTTGTTTTGGGGAGCGTGCCAGTCTCTGTTGCTGTCTCTGACAAAGGAAAGGATAAGGTTCATTTTGAACAGAAATTGGGTGACCACGTGGTATTTTGTTATCCCATACAGAGAATGATTGCAACTAAATATCATAATATCGAAACACATTTTCCAGGCCCGGATACGTATAGGTGTAAAGCTGAAGCCCATGAGAATGTAGAGAGAGTTAATTCAACTATGAGAGATCCTGTAACACATGCTGTCACTAAAGAAATGCGAGAGTTTGGCAAGGTCCGACTCTCGCAAGCCGAATGATTACCATACGGATGGACTGTCAAAAGATGCAACCATTGGCAGTCCGAAATCTGCGTATTCCTACGCATACTTCTAGGGCAAGCTCAGAAATTAGACTAGTATTTCCCTTCATGTTAAGTTTAGAATTAGGTTTAGTATTTCCCCTACTGTTTTTCCCATTCATGTTGTTAAACAAGTATGTTAGAAGTATTACAGATACTTCAGGTAGTGCGAGTCTTCAACAACAGGAGTCCTTTATGCAAGTTTCTCATGATCAACAACGATAACAAGTGAATACAGAAGGCGAGGGCAGCAGACATACACCTCACCACCGGCAGCCGATAACTCCCACTCCACCAACCACTCAGCTACACAACCACCAGCAACACCAAGGGATCACTTCAATGCCCCAACAATGAAGTATCCGTCAAAATTTAGGCTATTCTTATGGATAGTCATTGAAGAAGGTGTAATAACCTTCACACTCCGGATTCATTACCACCACACCAACAACAAACATCGGACTAGCTATATCTGTTGTGTTCTACACCAACTGTGGACCAAAACACCAAAGTCAAGAAACAACCAATATTGTGATGAAATTATGCAGGTGACAACAATCAAAACAGGACTTGAGACTCGCAAGAATATTGACGCTATCAAGAGGATAAAGAATCGGAACTTAATGCTTATAATTGGGATTTTGTTACACTAATGATTTTTTACCCAATTGTAAAGACCAGGAATGCTACTTTCATGATATATGTAAACCTTGACTGATCGTCTATATAAATAATTTCCTCTTTTCAAAAAAAAAAAAGAAAACCTTGGAGTTATAGATCTAGGTTTTTGTTTATTCCCTCGAACCCTAGAAGGAATAACGCTGAAGGAGGAGTAAATAATCTGCTATTCAACAAAGAGCTGTTTTGCCTATTATTAAAGGTAGAGATGTTATTACTCACGCTTAATCTGGTACTGGGAAGATTTCTATGATTGCTCTTACTGTTTGTCAAATCGTTACTTAATCGAGAGTAAGTTCTGAAAATCTGAAACCCTAGTTTTATTTTATTAAAATGTAATCAAGTTTGGGTTTTGTTTTTTTAGGGGATTATAATCTGGGGTTGTTTTAATTTCTGGGATTAATTAGAGAATTGAGCTAAAAGTATAATTTGTAGGACACTTTAGAGTCATATTTTCTGGATTGAGTTTGTTGGAATCTCAAAAACTCTAGAAGATTAAAACGTAAACATAGGTTTCCTGTTTTTGAAAGGTTATAATGTTTTTAAGTTGTTTTTGGAGAAGCTTCAAAGAAACCAGCTTGAATAAGGTTTCATGTTCTTATACATTTGTGGCATTCAGGTTCTTAAAGATAAGAAGCTGAGAGGTCAACTAGCCTTTAGAGAAGATTCATTGGCCAATCTGCAAATGATGCTGCAAAGGATGAGAACTGAGAAGGTTTTAACTTTTCTTTCTGAAAACATCTATATGGATGTTTAATAGATAAGGTGTCAACTCCCTCCGTTAATTGATAAGTTGTAAGGACTCTCATTTGTTGACGGGTTCTTGTACTGCATGTGGACAGGACGGCCATTGGGCTATACACTGCACTCTCCATACTCTCTAGATTGAAGGTAAAAGATATTGCGAGTGTCGCAAATGCAAATTCATGAGATTGTTTAGGTTCGTGGTTATACCAGAGGAAGTGGACGTGGAGGATATGATGGTGGTTATGTTGGTAGTACTGGTGCTCGGAACTCTGGAGAAGGTCGTATGGTGGTATTGCATCTGCTGAACCTGAAGTGGAAGTAAAGCAATGCAAAGAAAGGAAGTGTGGCGACAATTGTGGTGGTTATGGTGGTAGTACTGGTGCTCGGAACTCTGGAGAAGGTCGTATGGTGGTATTGCATCTGCTGAACCTGAAGTGGAAGTAAAGCAATGCAAAGAAAGGAAACGTGGCGACAATTGTGATAATTTGAGGATTTACATATCAAATCTTCCTTCGGATTTGACTACTGATGAGCTAAAAGAGCTTTCACAGGGATAGGGCAGGGGTGTAAATGTATCTCGGAGTTTTTTTTTTAATTTATATCAATCGTATTCATATTCTGTATGTCCTTATCCAGTGGTTTGCTTCATGCATTTCTCTCGAGTTATTCCTTTGCTACATAAATTTCAAAATTGAGTAGGTTTGGCCATACGAAGAGAACGAGGAATATGGTTTTGTGCAAGGATTATTTGGTACAATGAGTAATATCTTTACCCTTGATGTTGCTTCCTGCTCCTCTCAATCGGTCCACCATTTCTAGTCAACCTTCCTTTTTTTCAGTATCAAATATGAAACAAACTAATATGTTGTCATATCACCTTGTGCTTTGTAGTTAACTAATTCTCATCAGAAACAAAGGACGTAGGAGTTCATCTTCTCTAGGCTATCCTTCAGTTTGAGTTCCTACCTTTATTTTTTGGTTACAAAGAGGTCTCTTAGTTGCAGGTATGTAGGCTATCAGAAATTTTCTTTGCTTGCCATTTAATAAATTCGTGTGAACTACTATTCAGATTTGAAAGTTCAACGATATATATGTCCATGCCTTTGAGTTTGTCAGATCTCTTAGGATGCTAGTGATTATCGGGTACCTAATACACAACGACCTAGATTATCGTACCTTGTTCGTCTTCTTAATTCCGCGACTATGGCTCTTGATAGAGCTGCCGAGGAGAAACAAGGTACTAATATACAGTTTCTTGTTTGTGTTTTTCCTGTTAATTTGAGCCAAACATTTTACGGTTCCCTAGATTCGAGATATTGGTAAGCTGTCGAGGCAGGAGGTTGATGAAACTATCAGTATGTGTGACAGGATTGCGTGTCGTCAACTGACAATTTCCTTGTATCTTCTCCTGGACAGTTGATTCTTCCGGAGGCACTTAAAGTTTTATTCTTTATCTCCAAGGTAGCTATCTATCCTTGCTCATAGTTCTACCTTTGCTTGTGTGTGAAGAAATTTCTTATTATCAATTTGCCGTTATAGTAGACGTTCATTAATCACATCTCTATGCGTTATGCATAAGTCTTGATCCCTGCTACACATTTATTGATTACTCCTTAATGAAACCTGTTGTGGTTCTGCTTTTGTCCCTTACTGATCAAATACCTAGCTCAAATATCTATATTCATTATTTGCTTTATGCTCATTCTGAATATAATATAGTGTGTCTTTTGTCTTTCTTCCAGGGAGTTGGAATTTTATTTTCTGGATTGTTTGGTACCGTAATGGGGTGTTGGTTCTATATAGATAAAAAGGATGATACAGCACAGAAGATAACAAAGATGATAAAGCAACAAAAGGTATGAAGTAACCAAAAACCATATCTTTTCCTTTATATGTTTTAGTTCAGTTTGAAACTAAAGCTTACTGTCTGCTCTGCAGAGAAATGAGTACCTAGCTTTTGGCTGACTGCAATGAAGACTAATGAAGTACTATTGAGGTTAGGATGATATTCTTCTTACATTTGTTGTTGAATGTGCATATACTTACAGTAGTGAATCCATTCCTTTGGAGTCTAACATGGTGCCTTTAATTCCTTTGGATTCTAACGAAACTTTTATTCTTTGTCCTTGTATCTTCTGTTGGACAGTTGTTTCTTCTGGAGGCACTTAAAGGCACTTATAGTGCTACTCTTTATCAGGTATGTGTTCTCTTCATCAAGTAGTAGTTATGGTGTTGGCATACCTGAACACCACATTTTTTTTTGTTATCTCTTTTGTATTGTCCTATATGTGACTGTTCTCCGCTATCTCTAACCAACTGAATTTGGTTTATACTCTTGCATTTGCCGAATTTTCTTGTTTAACAACATCTCTGTTAAAAACGTTGTTAACAGTGTTTTCTGTCTGCATGTGAAGTACTGCGTAGCTGCTTCTTTCTTGGAAGAGAGAGCTCCTGCGAGAGCAATGGCCATGGATTGAAGATGCGTAGCTGCTATAGCATTGGATTCCATCTGCTTCACCAATTCTGCTTCAAATGCAGCAGTCAGCGACATGAGAAGGCTATTGTGTGAGTCCCGTTTTTGTTTCTTTTAGTCTGCGACATGGGAAAACTTGGAAATAAGTTGGGAGTTTGTTAAGTTTCTATGAACTGAACTTTGGAACTTAGTTTCTATGTATTCCCACTGATTTTGATACTTACAAAAAAAATTGGTACTTACAAAAATTTGTCATATGAATGTGGTAAGAACTGATTGAAGAAACTGTTGTTGAATGTGGATGGATGGAATGGAAGATGTATGCAAGTTATATGGGACTCTGGCGTATTTTCCGGCTGAAAATGAACTGCCGGTTAATATTGACCTGGTCAATAATGACCACTTTTGACCATGTCAATATTGACCGGCAGTAATTTTTTTGCTGTTACAAAAAAAATCGTAAGGCTGTTACGACTTCCATGTTACAAATAAATTCGTAACGGTTGTTTCCTAACGACTCGCCACGTAGTAATGACTTAACGCCGTTACAATCGCCTTTGCGAACCGAAATTCGTAACGGCTAATGGGCCGTTGCAAAAAAGTTGTAATACCCCTTTTTGCAATAGTGCTTAGCCGTTACAACCCATTTTTGTAACGCTTGAAAACCGTTACTACTAGCAAAAAATGGGGTAGTGGTGGTCCAATATTAGTGCTTCATATGTAGTGCTTCAGATATAGTGTTTCAAATGTAGTTTCAAGTCAACAATTGACTAATTAAATATATGTCTGCCTTGCAGACTCCACGTTCGTGAGACATTAATCACATCACATGGGGGGATATTAATTAGGGTTTCGGGATGGCGGCCTACGGCACGTGTGTTCATCCACGATGAGAAATGTGAGTAAGTCGTGCAAGCAATTGATGGAGTTAGTAAAGTAGTGGGAGGACAATCAACCAAGTCTCCGCACGACCTGGAACTGGTTTAACCACGATTTCCACTTTCCCACTCTTTCGCTCGAGCAACCATCACACTTACTGGGATCAATGTGTCTACTATTCTTGCAATATAAATAAATTTTTGAAAAGACGAGGGTACCCAAATACACCACAATATTTAAATTATCCACCTATAAGTCCTCTTACCGAAAGTGATTGTATATGGACAAAGTTGAGACAATACTACAAATCGGTATTCACACTTTGTGTGATTGTCTATGGATACGAGATTGAGACAATACAACAATCAAAGTGTGATTACTTGATAATAGGTTCGGACTTAACCAAACTCTATAGGATCACTATAAAGTAATACGGAATTAACGTCTGTGTAATTTACTTTAAATTATAATAAAACCAATTATAATTGCGGAAAACAAAAGTAAATGATACAACAAGATTTTGTTAACGAGGAAACCGCAAATGCAGAAAAATCCCGGGACCTAGTCCATAATTGAACTCAGAATTAAACCGCTATACAAAATCTAACAAACTTCGTATAGTTGACACCAAGCAACTAAATCTATAGTTCACCTAGTTTGTTCAGTATCCCTGCACTTCCGACATTCATTAAGAGCACGCACTTGAACAATTCCTTAGGATCGTATTCCAAACAGTAAAGGAACAACAAATCTGTTTGGTAACAACTCTCTTGATTCTTACAGATGAAGATATCTCAAGTCATAAGCAAAGGCTCTTCCGTTTAACCAATAAACTCCTTTGCCTGGTCATATCAATCTATCCAACAACTACCAAAGTAGTAGAGTTTATATTTGCAATCAATCAATATAGAATCAAATAAGAAACTATAAGGTGATGCCGATCTTACACAACTAATCAATCGAATAAATCCGATTCTAGATGGATCCCGGCCGATCAAGGTTTGTGCACACCCAAAGATATAAAAACCAAATCAGAAATCTTCTTTTTCTTCAAATCTTCTTTAATCTTCAATAAACACCTGCACACACCACTTGAATCTCTTGTGATCAATCACACATAGAACGAAGTCTGTTAACAATGGATTATCACAAGACGTCTTTAGATCTACAAACAGTTCTAAAGATCCCGTCGACACTTCGATCTAGTTTGAGTGAATCTTATATCAGAAGAGAAGATTCTCAAGAATAAACGAACTAGGTGCAATCAAAGTTCAACAACCATTAGTCAATCAAATCAATTGAAAACTAAAATAAACTGCAATTATCCAGTTTCCCACCAACGGTACTCGTAGATCGCTTCTTGATCCCACAGAAGTCTTTAAACGAGCGGCCGTAAGAGATTTCGCCTAATTAGGGTACTTTCCTCTCCGAATAGACGACGCCACCAGGAACAACAAGAAGATGAAGTTTGCCTGGCTCTTAGGATAGTTTGCTTGAAATGCAAACTTGGGTATTTACAGACCAAGGATATTTGGACACCAAGGAATTTCCAAAACCGAATTATTCTTAAGATATCGATAAATGCCCAAATTAGTTTTCACAATTCTCGAAATGCTCATCAATGTTTAGAAATCTCACTAGAAAATCTCCAATTAGTAAATGCACATTACCAATTTTTATTTTCCATAGATATGCATTTAATTCTTTGGTAATTAAAAGCATATAAAATTAATAACCTTAATTAAAAGATTCTTAATTTATTTCGGTCCGGGATCTCCTTGAGTTATTAAGGAATATCTTTGAACAATAATAGATAAGAGTTATTGAATATGTTCAAAGTATGTCGACATTTTTTCTTTGTAAATCCTTTTCATATTTACAATCTTGGAATCGATTATACCACACTTCCAAACAAGTTTAGAATTGATTTATCTGTATTCCAAGAACAACTATGTGATTGATCAAATATCAAATCACTAATCATGGGTTTATGGTTCTACCAATCACAAGGATCGGCTCTACCTTAATATGGTTACTGGGACCGGTTACATCAGTTACCAGGATCGGTTACGTCAATTACCAGGACTGGTTACCATATTCTCATGGTATTACTTGTGATCGGTTACACAAGTCACTAGGATCGGTTACACCAATTACCAGGACCGTTTACGCCAATTACAAGGATCGATTACACAACTCTTTTGTGATTGGTCATACCAATTACTAGGATCGGTTACACCAATTACAAATATCGATCATACCATCTCAGGTGATTACTTAAGATCGGTTACACTAATAAAAGTCATACCAATACATAATTGGCCTTTGTGACTAGTTTTACCAAGATACATAACAAGTTATGATTAGTTCTACTAACTCACACATATTGGTAATCCAAAGATATGCAATGAATAACAATACCAATAAGCCTAGCGATTTCCCTTTCAATTCATAAACAATTTCATGAATGTACATCCTTTAAACAAATGTAAACATTGTTTCGTAGGATGAAATCTTCATCTTTACCCATACACAGAATCACAATAGCATTCATACGATTATGTCGATGTCTTATATACGAAGTTCAAAAGATAAGCGTTATACTTCGTATTCTAATTCCTTAACACTATGATCATGTAATCATTTCTCACTACTAGAGTATAATCATTCACAGCTTCGCAGTTATGTTTTCAATATAGCACGACTTGAAAGATACGTTAGGAATGAAACATTTCAAGTCAAAATATTACTAACCTCAAGAGGAAGGATGATGTCGTTGTTGTAGCTTGTTACTTCTTCACATTCTTCAAGTCTTCGAGTAATACTTGTATGTCTCATAATCCTAATCTTTTTAGCCTAACCTATACGCAGTTGACATAATCAAGCGTCTCTTTAATTGAGTTTTGATTCACTAAAATATGACAACCAAACTTGACATACCAACGCCTGGTGGGTTCAACCGAGCTATGCTCTAACAATCTCCCCCTTTGTCAATTTTAGTGACAAAACTCTTAATACATATGGTTAAACAAATTACCAGAATTCATTACACATACGCTTGATTCCAAGTTTCAACAGCACAATACCCTGCATATATTCAATCCAAAAATGCCGATATTGACATTTGAATAACAAAGCTAATACTCCCCCTAAAGGAAAGATAGGTAGATTTTCAATCTGAACATCTTTGTTATTCCCCTTTTGTAGTCAAGATAACTACAATAGCAATATGATATGTTGCTCCCCCTTAGTCAATGCTTTACGCTTTCGTTAGATATAACTGTAAAGACCCTCAAGCTCGTCAACGCTATTAGACCAGTCAAGAGACGATTAAGCCATTAATAGCTCGATTAGTTTAACACGAACACTAATTAATAGAAATTAATCTAACAACGACCTAGATACGAAACTAGTATTGTTGGATAGATCTCGAAAAGTTACGCGGAATAGACTGCTCGAACGCGTCATTCGGATACCAGACGAAGAAGAATTTGTCATATAAGTATGAAGGGCAAAATATACTTCTTGTAGTGGACCGACCTGGCTGCCCATATCCAAGTGATGGGTGCCTGTATCATTTTTCGTTGGTCTTATCAGAACCAATCGAGCAGATAAACTCATATTCTTCCCTTCTTCTTCTTTCTTATTTCTTCTTCTTTTCCTTTTCTTCTCCCGTTCTTCACCTGTGAGGGTTTTGTGAGTTGTGAGTGAGATTGAATTAAGAGAATCTCTTGATGACGCTGATTAGGTGATGGTGAGGATGGTATGGTTGTTAATTATGGAGCGAGACAGGTTTGGGTTCGAATGCATGTGAGGAACAAAACTAGGGTTTATAGATTTGATTTAATTTCGAAGATTTAAAGATGAGATTTAGAGTTATGGTTGATTGAAGAACAAAGGGTTATTGTTTAATTGAAGCTTAGAAGTGGTTTTGATGAAAGAGTGAATAATTAGGGTTTCTGTAATTGATCAAGAATTCGATTAAAGGTGAACAAAGAGAAGTTAGAAGATGGGTTGTTCTTAATTGGTGTTTGATGGAACTTGTGGAGTTGTTCTGAAGATTGATTAAAAAATTGCAGATCTAGGGTTCCTCATGTTCTTCCCCAAATTATGAATTAGGGTTTTGAGAATTGAACATATGATTTAGGGAGTAGGTGGTGTTGTGCTGTGTTGAATCAAATTAAGTAAAGAGGAAATCGATTCCAATTGCTCGATCAGAACTTGATTGAGGTAAATAATGTTCTTATCAGCAGAATTAGTTCATATTCATTATTGAGATTATGTGAATGCTTATGAAGTTAAGAATTGAATTGATATAAAACGAAACTGTAATGGTTGGGTCTGCTGTAAATGGCTTATGGTGAAGAACATGTTTGTGGTGATGTTGTTATTGCACAAAAATGGAACTGTCAGTGCTGGTGTTCACAGGTGCAGGATTGGCTGGTTATAGATTATGAGAATTGGTAATTGAAGGGAGGAGTTACTTGAGTTGAATATATGTATATCTGCGAATTGAGATTTAGCGGCGGAAGATGAGTATTGATGCTAAGGTAGTTACAGAGAATATGTGGATTTGGCTAGTATATGTGGTGTGCTGATGGTTGAGGTTACTTGAGATGATAATGATGTTGTTATTGTTGTAGTTGTATACGTGAGTGGCTGCAATTCGTAAAGTTACTGAGTTTAAGTCACAATGGTTGTGACTGAGATAAATTGAACATAATGGGGATGGTGGTATGCAGTGACAACGGTGTTGCAGGTGATTGTGTTTGTTGAGAAACAGAAATGGTAATGGTTCTGTTAAGTTGCAGTTGAGGAGTACATGCTATACATGGTGGTAGTGAAGTGAAGGTTAATATCTGATGGACTTCGGGAATGTTGCTGGTGCAATAATATTAGATACAACTGGTGGGGTGGTAATGATTTGCAAATGCAAATGGGTTATGATCTAATTATGGAACTACAAATGAAGTTGGAATTAGATGAATGATTTAGAAAAGTTGTTGCTTAAAGCTGTAGTTGCAGGTAAGCACAGTTTGAAGTTGTAATTGTATTATGAAGTTTGTTTAAAATTCAGTGAATTGATGTAATGAATAGATTGAAGTTGAATCAAAGTTGGAGAACTTAGAGTGTAGTTGTGTGAGAACCTTTGGTCCATCTCGATGAATTTATTCAGTCTGACTCGGATTTGTTCTTGTCTGACTGAGTTGAATCGGTGTTGTTGATGGTGGATTTTCATTTAAGGGTTGAAATTGTAAAAGCCAAAATTATGCGCTAACATCTTGCAAAAGATAAAGCCATTAATAAGTGATGAATACTTCTTCACTTTACTAGTTCACCTAGAATAGAGCATGTGGCAACAATCCCAGTATTTTGTGAATTAAATACACAAATTCATCCGAGTTGGAGCATGTAGCAACAATCCCATATACCATTGTCAATTTCTGGCATTATTAATTAATGCATGACCAGCCTCGTATTTCTGTACTCATTGCGGTGCGGCATGACGGCGAGTGTTGTTCTCAGCAGCGCAACACGAATCTCCAAGAATTAATAATAAAACATGTACGAAATACCCATACAGGCTACAACTCTCGGTGTGTTATACTAGCCCGATTGAGCATGTTTGAACCTGAACTGACCATATCAGTCTCAGAAACGATCACGACCATCCAACCTCACCGGCATGATTGGATGGCTTAGATTAAATCCATGACCCCAAGCAGGTATTGGAATATTCACCACCTTAATGACCACCAGCTAGCGGGCCCATTTATGCCCTGGTCGGTTGAATACATACCATGCCTCCCAAATAACCACCGAACACCGGCCTAAAGTAGGATGGTTGGAGTGGTGTGGAGCAGCTTGGAAAAGCTTGTGCGCACAAGACCGCCAACGGCCGTCCAACTTCACCGGCATAATTGGACGGCGTAGATTACCCCATGACCGGTCGGACAAGCTTGTCCTGCACACCGGCGGGCCCCATTTCTACATGCATAGCCGACCATCTCATGACCTAACCAGGGAGGAGTGAACGTTCACCCATAACCTGGCTGGCGTGATGCTTTAAGGGTCGTTAAGGGTCTTAAACTGATCAAGACCATCCAACTTCGCCGGCGTATCTAGATGGCCTAGATCAAGCCCATGACCGTCAGTCAGGTATCACCATGATCACCACGGTCCCAATATGGGTCCCACATGGTCGGGCTCCCAAAAGGGGGAGCTTAGCCTACCAAATCGTTAGGTTGAAGTTGTGTACGCACGACCAATCCAAAACCCTAATTAGGTTATGCAGCATATTACATGTGTCGCTAATCGATCACGAGCGTCCGTTTCCACCAGACTTGGATGAAGGGTCGGGAATAGATTAAGCGATTCGGAGAGTATCAACATGATCAATGTGGGCCCATCTATCTCCATGTCCGACGACCAAGACAAACCCCTGGCTAGATGTTTTGGTTCGTGCGCCTGAAGGTGGCATGCCACGCCCTTTAGGAATCCTTTGCGGCATGGGATTTGCATTTGCAAATCGATCTCAACAGACTCTTCTTTAGGTAAACTTGAGTGGCCTAGATCGCATCTTCGTGGGATAGTGAAGTATAAACATGGAAACCAGCATGTCGTCTACACACATGCATGATCGGTCCTCTATAAAACACTTCTCATGCTTGGATTCGACCAAGCTGAAAGAAGGAACTTGCGTACCTCTTAAACCCCAATCCGACGGTCGCGAGATGAGGGTTGCAAGTCATCTCGTCCGTCCAACTTTACCGGCTGAACGGACAGCCTAAGACATGAGTTAGTCTATCAATGAGACGTCACCACAATCACCGTCCACCACTCTTCCACATGGAGTGATCGGTCAAGTCGGGGCTTACTGTATAGCCTCCAAACGATCACTCGAAGATGGCTGGACATGATGCTATTTTAAGACATGAGGGTTAAAATAGCAGATGAGGTTGCAAGTCATCTCGTCCGTCCAACTTTACCCGGCTTGAACGGACAACCTAAGACATGAGTTAGGCTATCAATGAGGCGTCACCACAATCACCGTCCACCACTCTTCCACATGGAGTGATCGGTCAAGTCAGGGCTTACCTGTATAGCCTCCAAACGATCACTCGAAGATGGCTGGAAATGATGATATTTTAAGACGCTTAAATTCGTGACTTACTCCGGTAAGCCTTAAAAACAGCGATGCTTCATACATGCTGAATATACTCGATGCAGTACCTGCGTAGAATACACACAATACTTCACAAGTATCGACTTCCTAAATAATTTAGTTATTCAGTCTAGCATTACATGCTACTTTCTGTGGGTCCCACGATCCACACACTCGAGACATCAATCATGTCACAAACTGGGGGATACATACTGGGGTATTGGTATGGCGGTTTACAGCGTGCAGTGTGCAATGCGCCATCACAAGAACGCGTCAGGAAGTCATGGACGGTTAGAGATGACAGGAGAAGTGGGCAAGACTGGTCTTGTAACATCAACACACAACTCCACTACTCCATCACTCCACTTCCTCCACTTCCCACGAGAGACGTGAATAAGGCTCAAATGACTTGTATAAATAGGTTCTCCTCCCTATTTCCAACAACAGAACAAGTCCGGACAACATAGGCAAGTGTTGATACCATCGCATTCAAACACCGGAACTGATAGCTTACATCCTGCCAAGCCGGTTGACTTTTCTCGATACAAGTCATATATAGCCAACACCTTCACAATCTCAACACCTTCTTCGCTTCCCTCCCTAAGATCAACCCCATCTCCTTCACTTTGTTACTGAAGCAAGTCTGGAACGACTATTTCTTGGTTTAGGCCAGAGTTGTACAGATTGATTTCTCGAATCACAAGCACTCACCGCGCAGTGCATTTGTTTAGGGTTTAGATTCATTCCTCATCCACACACCCCAAATTACCAAATCCGTGCAGAATAGTTTTCACCCATAAACAATTGGCGACCACAGCGGGAGGTTAATCTCTCGGTTTTAAACTCAATTTCTTCAATACCATTCAATCAATTTCGAGATGGTTGGTCTTAGGACCACCTCGACGGTCTCAAATCCTGATGATTCCTCCAACGGAGATACCCCTCCTCCTAACGGCATATCTGACGACATGATCAGGAGATTTCCAACATTAAGCGAACTAGCACGGGTACAGGAGATTCACACGAAGAACATGGAGCTAATCAAAGAAGCGGTAAACGGCATACTTGACCTCCTTATCAAGATGACATCAGAGATGATCGTTCCGGAGACATTTACACCGGGGACTAGTTCCCCTCAGATCAACAGTTTTACTACGAACCAGAGGCCAGTGGATCAGGAAGCGGCATCTCTAGTGGAAAGCTTGTGTGAACTCTTGCACCTCTCGAAGAATCAACGAGCAAAGATGTTTGCTGCAGTTAATAAAATAGCTCTGGACGTACACCTGACTCCTTCTCGTCCAGAAGTCTTAACTGCATCAGAAACATCTGTAAATAATGTTACATTTACAGAAGATGACATGATGGCAGAGGAAGGTCACAACCGGGCCCTACATGTTACCACACACATCAAGGGTTCAGAGTTCAGGAGGGCCCTCGTCGACACAGGAGCATCTTTGAATGTGATTACTCTCAATACTCTCAGGACAGCCAAGGTTAGCCCATGTAAGATTGTACGACAGCCCACCACGATGACAGACTTCGAAGGAAACCAGACCAGCACATATGGGTATGTCAATCTGAATTTATCAGTAGGACCCGTTCTGTCAAAATCAAAATTTGAAGTCATAGAAAAGGAGCCGGACTACCATATGATACTAGGGAGACCGTGGCTTCATGACAACAAGGTCATTCCTTCAACGTATCACCGGTGCTGAAGACCATGCTAAATGAGGAAGTCATCGTATTCCGCATCATTGTCTCCGTACGCACCAATATGCGGAGTGGAGTTGTTCGAGCCAAAAGATACTCCGCGGGGAAGATCGAGACAAAGTCATGTGCACCCCACTACCCACGTGGGCTTCAATCAGGAAGAAGACCGACTTGCATCACTGGGGCCAAGCACCACGACACTCCTTCTCGACGAGGCGTCCATCTTTATCCGGTGAAGCTTCAACCCACGCTCACACCAAAAGGAACGCACTTTCGAGACAAAACGTGATCGAAGGGGAAGATAATATACCGGCGCCGTTGTTAGAAATTAGCGGGGAGAGCGGCACCCGGTCTCTCCGCTAATTGAATCTTTGCAAGAACGACGAAATACAAGAGGAGGTATTGGATGCCTGCGACAACTACAAGATGGAACCAATTCCACGGCGACGAGCTCGAGATTGTTAACATCGGGAATGAAGAATCTCCCAGGCGGTCTCTATCGGTTTGACTCTGTCCTGAGACGAACGTCACGAGTCTTGTTCAACTACTCAAGGAGTACCAAGATGTGTTCGCTTTGGACATACGAGGAAATGCAGTGCGGATAAAAAATTGGTCACCCATCACTTACATGTCATATCTGGATCCAAGCCAATCAAGCAATCTCCGAGGCAATTCAGAAGAAAAATTGGTCACCCATCAGACCTATTCATCATCCGACCTGGTTAGCTAATGTGGTCCCAGTAAAGAAGAAAAACGGACAGATTCGGTGTTGTGTGGATTTCAGAGACTTGAACAAGTGCTGCCCCAAGGACGACTTTCCTCTGCCTAACATCGACATGTTAGTAGACGCCACTAGCGGACACGGCATGTTTTCCTTCATGGATGGTTACATCGGCTACAATCAGATAAGGATGTATGAGCACGATGCAAGTAAGATAGCCTTCCGAACCTCTCTTGGCAATTTTTTACTATCTTTGTTATGCCATTCGGTTTAAAGAACGCCAGCGCAACGTATCAACGTGCTATGACGGCAATCTTCCACGACATGATGCATAAACAAGTAGAAGACTATGTAGATGATATCGTGGTCAAGTCAAGGTCTCGAGCAGATCACACCAGCGTCTTACGGCAAGTGTTTGAGAGGTGTCGAGAATACAAATTGAAGATGAATCCTTTGAAATGCGCTTTCGGCGTCTCTTTAGGTAAATTTCTGGGATTCCAAGTAACTGCAGAAGGGATCAAGGTAGACCAGTCCAAGACTCGGGATATCCTCACAATATCGCCCCCACGAACCGTGAAGGAGCTCCAGGAGTTTCATGGGCAAGGTGAACTACATTCGACGCGTTTTATACACGGTCTAGCCCAACTTACCGCCTCATTCACCCCCTTGTTGAAGAAAGGAGACGACTTCGTTTGGACCGACCAACCCGCGAAGCTTTTCGAAAGATTCAACGAATCTTTGTCATCTCCGACCATCATGAAGTCTCTGCACAAAGGGAAGCCGCTATATCTCTATCGCCTTCGGTGACACCGCCGTAGGGGGCTCTACTCGCTCGGGAAGGCGACGAGGGAATCGAACGTCCCATATATTATTTGTTAGAATATTAAGAGATCTTGAACTCGGATATCCCAAAGCGAGAAAGCATGTTTAGCTTTGATCCATTCCATTCGAAGTTTAGGCATTACCTACTATCCAACAAGGTGATACTCGTGTCTAAATCGACTGACTGCAAAGTTTTACTTTCAAAGCCGGTCTTGGCCAGGGAAGGACATGCAAGTGGCTTCTCCAAATGTCGGAAGCCTGGACATAACATGTACGTCACCTAGAGCTATCAAGGGTCAAGCAGTCACGGACTTACTAGCAGCATTCCCTGGAGAAGGCACTACAAGGCTCCACGAGGATCTTCCTGGAGAATTTCCAGACATCTCTGTTTTGGAAGAGGAAGTGTGGCTCTTGCATTTTGATGGCTCTGCTACCCCTAGCGATATCTTTTGGAGGAGGGCGTGGTATTAGTATCTCCAAGCGGGAAGTATTCTCACACTCCTTCAAAGTGGACTTTGAATGCACCAACAACTCACAGTATGAAGCCTTCCTCATAGGGATGTCAATAGCCAAGCAAGAAGGAGTCACGCGTGCGGAGATAAGAGGTGACTCCAAGTTACTTGGTGAATCGAGATGAATGGGGTATACGCACTTTGAAGGAAGTAACACTATCTCCATATCGATCGGATATACAAAGGTTACTAAACTATTTTCTTGATTCAACCATAACCCATATCGGTCAAACAACAACAAACACGCCGATTGTCTAGCAACTTTGGCTTCCAAATTGAAGTTCGAAGGTTTGGAAGAAACCACGAGTGAGAAGAGGAGAACCATAGAATCGACATGGCTATCACAATACAAAGACACCAAGACCGACGATTGGCGAACTCCGATCATTCAAGAGCTCAACAGCTCACTCTCCCAAGGAAAGGTCAGTCTTAAAACCTTACATAACTTCTTCATGCTTTATGATATGCTGTATTATCGGAAACCGGATGGTTCCCTGTCAAGATGTCTTGGGGATGACGAAGCACAACTACAGCTGAGTCTTGTTCACAATGAAATTTGTGGACAATCACCGGGTGGTAACGCTTTACCGACGACTTCAACGCACAGGCTGTGCGGCCAGAGATGGAGATTCAATCCAGACTACTTCAGAAGTCCTGCTCAAATTGCCAAGCACCGCCACATCAATGGAAATTTTTAACGTGAACCACACTGGGGACTGGAGAGAGCCATACATTAGTTATCTCCGTGACGGAACAACTCCTGCCAATCAAAAGGATCTTTATCAAGATAAAGCAAAAGGCCAAGCGGTTCGTATTGCACGAAGGGATCTGTATCGCAAGAGCTTCGGAGGTGATCTACTACGATGCCAGGCTGGGAGGAAATCCAGTCATGTTTAAGGAGACACACGAAGGAGAACATCAAGGAAGAGGAAACTATTTCTCGGATACACGAGAAATACTATTGTAGACCATGGAGGATGACGGCCGCTTTTGTTCAAAGCTGTCACAAATGCCAAATTCATGGGAACCTTGTTCATGCGCCTTCCACCCCTTTGCAATCGATAAGCAGTCCATGGACATTTTACAGCTGGAGACTGGACATTATCTGGAAAATCAACCCTCCATCATCAAAGCAGCACGAGTACATCATAACTGCGAAAGAATACTTGACCAAATGGGTAGAAGCCATTCCCCTGCGAGGGACTACAAGAGCAACAATTGCGGCTTTCATTAAAGAACATATCATTTGTCTTTTTGGTGTGCCTAAGCATATCATCACTGATAATGGCACTCCCTTCGCCAATAAAAGGTAATGAGAGTTACTTGGAAGAGTATGGCATTAAACAGTCTTCTCCACCATCTACTATCCTCAAGGAACGGATAAGGAAAGTACCAACAAGACATTGATGGGATCATCGGTCGAATAGTACACGATAATCCTAGGGAATGGCATGACCAGTTACCAATGGCGCTATGGGCATACCGGACATCACCCAGAAGCTCCATTGGAGTTTCCCCATACTCACTTGTTTACGGAGCAGAATGCAATTCTCCCCAAAAAGAGATCAAAATACCATTAGCCGGGATTGCGGCGGCAACGGGATCCCCTTTGAACAGTGAAGTCTCTAACTCTAGAGTAGCGGAGTTAGACACTGGATTCCAGAAGAAACAAAGCGTAAGAACGCACTTTCGGGTGTACGAGGAATAGAATTTCAGGGCATACAACAAATGAAATCACGTGTTTTCAAAGTGGGAGATTTGGTTTTGAAAACGGCCAAACACATCCAACAAGACATGTCCGCACCAAAATTCTCACTTAGAAATGGGAAGGTCCTTACAGGTCACCAAGGCTTACAATCTTGGCTACTACAAGATCATTAAGGTGGGTGAGGCAAGTTTAGGCGGTCATCAATGAAAAATGTCTCAAGGCATATCATGTTTGACCATTGTCCGCTCTGTCTTATGACGCTACAATACAGGCATTTATTTTCATTACATGTTTGAATCATCAATTATGGTCAGAGATACATTAATGAAAAACCCATTACACCAATCAAAAACCAATGCAATTTATTCTTAAAAGGATGTTCAAGAGAAAACTTTTGACATAAGCGTCATTAACAAGGAGGGAGTACAACTGAATACGACTTAGAAGAGGCCATCTAGAAGATTATAGTTCCTTGAGAGCATCATCTCGGTCTAGCTTGATATCTTTCTGTCCTTTTCTTCAAGTCATGTCTTGCTGCTCTGCCTCCTTTGATTTCGTTAAAAGCGAGCCTTCTCCTCTTCCAAGATAGCTTTCGCAGCGGGAACAACGTTTACGAGGAGACCGGCTCGATCAACCTTGTTGATATCAAGACGCTAATGCAACCAGCCCACGTTGAACTCCATGGACTTGCGGTAGATACCATATTCTCCCACTTTTCGAGGCTTGATTCGGCAACGTTGCGGATAGAAATATTCTCCATCTCAGCAATCATGGGAAGAAGGCAGTTTACCGCGGTGACCAAAGCAGATGAACAGTTGATAGGTGTCTAAAACACCTTGATATTTATCTATTATTTATGCTTTCTTCTCAAGTTTTCGTGTGAATTAGGTATTTATGTGTGCTTTTGAGTTTTACGGTGTTTACGAGTCATTGACGCAAAAGAGGAAGAAATAGGCACAAAAAGGCAAAGCGGCGGTTCAGGCGAGTGATATTGCAAAGCCGAGCCAAAGATAAGGGGAAAGCTAGCCAGGTGGCCCGTATCCACTATTGGGGTGCTAATAGCAATCCCACTTTACGGGCCTTATCTAGATCGAAATTGAAATTGAGATCATTTTTCCCATTCTCTATTGTTATTATCACTCTTTGTAAAATCTTGGGTTCAATTGAATCGAGAAATGGTTCGAGAGAACTCATGGGGAAATCGAGAAGATAAACTGTTGATGCTCAGTTGAAATGGAAGAGATGGTTGTGGTGGTTAGATCGAGAAGTCAGGGAAGTTGATAATTAGGGTTTGATTCAAGATTGAATATGGCAGCGGGAGATGACGATGCTGTAAATGGAATTAATGGGATTTGTGGTTGATGATTATCATGGGTTTGGTTCGGATTCAATGGATAAATCAGTGATGGTGGTATCTGAGATGGGTAATTCTACAAAGGGTTTTTCCTTTGAGTCCAATTGATAGCAAGGGTTCCAGGTGCAGAGATGGTGATTTGTATGCCATTTGAGATGAAGAATGGTAGGCGTTCTTTGGTAATGGAGAAATTAGATCGAGAAGGAACTAAGGTCTTTGTTGGGGTGATGATTTGTGTTGATTGAACAAGATTTTGAAGATTCGGATTGGGAACGGTGGTGAGAAGTTTCGGGATTTATGGGTTTGGCATTTGAGTAGGTGAAAGTGAGATTGCGGGTGAGTGAACTTGCGGGAAGCAAGCCATGTTGATGGTGAAGCTGCCGAGTCAAAATGAGCTGGTCTTTGTGGTAAATCTACCGACATTACGGGATGGTTAGAATGGTTGTGTGTAAGAGGCCATTGTTGTTGTGTTTGGTACGCAATTGGAGGCCTGACTTACGGAGATGGTTGTGCGGCTCAGGTGGTTGAATGAGATCTCGGAAGATGGATTGATGGGTTACGGTCATGTAACTAGTGCAGAAGAGAGAGATGGAGCTGAGATGATGGCGGTGCAAGGCGATCGCGGTGATCTTGAGAGCTACAAGGAAAGATGCCTCAAGGGAAGATGGAGCATGGCTCGGGTGACGGAATAAATCTTGCCTAGGCTGTCAAAGGCTGGTTGGTGGAGTTGCGGTTGGTAGTGATGGAGTATGTTGGAAGCAAGCGATGATTTGAATTGAGAGAGAAAAACAGTGAATGTAAAGGGTATGATCTGGTTTTTAGGGTGCGGGTGCAAGTGCATTTCAGTAAAGGAATCGAGTAAACCAAGAAAAAATGGGCTCTAGTGATTTTGAGATGAAATGGATTTGAAATGTGCATTGGGGGATTTGGTGGTCTTTGCCGGAGGTAGAAAAAGATAATGAAAGTTCGAGAGGAGGTGGTTTGGTGTAAGTGCAATGGCATGATGATTACGGTGGCATTTGTATGGCGTCGTGTTATCGGTTTTGGTGGCGGCAAGTGACTAGATTGAGTATAAGGCATGGCCGAGATTATGCATTGCAATTGCAAGAGAAGCTGATGATGCGATGGTCGAGTGGGGATGCCGTGGCTCAAATAGGAAAGTATGAGTTTTGGTATTGGAATCTTGTGTTGATCGAGCTTGGCGGGATAGCCCATAAGGATTCGGTAAGCGAGCTTTGCATTAGCGGTGTGACAATGAAATCTTGTGACAGCGGTAATGGGTTGTTGAGATGACGGGGAAGGTATATTGGAACTTGGATAGTGGATGATGTTGCTTCATGAATCTTGCGGCTTGGTGAAATATTGCGAGGCTGGATGTAGCGGATCTGAGCTTGAGATAGAGCTTCTGACGAGAATTGGTGTTCTTGTTTGAGGTGTGGCTGAAGTTGTTGTAATGGACGCCTTTGTTGCTTTGCAATTGGCGAATTGTAGGTGGTTAAGCAGGGATATGGTGATTGTAGAGTAGCAGCTGAGTTGGTTATGTGACTAGAATGGATGGCAGTGGCTAGGAATGTGTGTGTAGGAAGCAGCCATTATGGCTGGAAGTGCACTGGTGATGCACAATGATAGTGCAGCACAGCTCTGGCCTGTGCAATGGTCTGACAAGTAGACCAATTCATTTGGTTAGATAGGCCCGGCTCGGTCGACTCTGGCTCGACTCATGACATCCCGAGTTGACTCGGTGACCTTTGAAGTTGACCCAGTTGGCCTGGGTGGACTTTGCGGTCACTGAGATATTTTTCGACGATTCCGGCCCACAATACCAGTTTTCTGGCGACTTCTTTAGGACATATTTTCACATGGGCTTGGTGGACTTCTATCTATTGGACCTTTGAGACTTGACCTAGTTTTGGAAGGGAGGAAAAGCTATAAAAATGAGAATTCTACAACTTTTGGGGGATGATCATATCTCTTCTTCTACTTTTGGGTTTTAGGGTTTAGACATGAAAGTTTTTCTCTTTCTTCTTGTGATGAACTCCATGAATATGAGTACCTAGTTTTCTTTTGGTTATGGATTAGTTGGATTTCCAAACATGAGTTTTTGTTCAATAAATTAGTTTTCTCTCATATTATCGTTTATGATTCACTATTAATATTGTTACATGATTTGAATGCGTGTTTAGTCGAGTCGCGAATCGAGTGAGTTTGTTTTTATCTCTATTGCTAGATTAGGATTTATTATACGCAAAAGTGATAGATTCCTTATTACAAGTAGCATAATTGTGATTATTGCTTGTATTGATACATCCTAGTAGTCACATGTGAGTCATAACCTTTGTTAAATCGGATTAGTGCTTTTACACGTTCGATTGCTTTGGTTGGCCTGATTTCATAGAACTTAATGCATCTAGAAATTAAACTTGATTAGTGCTTTTACACGTTAGGTTGTTCTTTTAGATAAAATTCATATTCGCATCTTTTAATGTGTTTGTTGATGACAAGAGGAGATTAGCAGGATATTCTTGCGATCAAGGTATTCTAGGGCCTTTGATAAAAGTTGGGATTAAAATATCAATTCTAGTTATTGTGTTGAAAACATGTTTGTGATTGAAGACGAAATCCATGACAAATACTTTCTCATCCTTAATTTGATTTGTTTTTACCTTTATTGTTTGCTTTTATTTAGTTTATTATATAAAAATCACAAAACCCGGTGTTATTTATAGGGAACCAAACAATTTGACAACCTAAGTCCTCTCTGTGGGACGATCCTTTCTTGCCTTTGCTATATTTATATTTTGAGTAGTAAGAAAGTGAAATTATATTTG
>JAJJWW010007455.1:0-49572 GCA_023531295.1 Papaver armeniacum
GAAAATTGATGGAAAATTGACGGTGCGGCATCTCAAAATGTTGGTTCTCATGACGTTCTCTCCTTCGCAGAGAAGACATGAGAAGAGGCAAGATGTAAGATCAGAATATCGCAACATCAATAATTCGCGAGATTAATAAACAACCGCTTTGCGAAGGTGTCGCAGAAGAGTAATATAAATGACGCAATGAATGACGACAGCCAGAACACGAGGAAGATATGAAAATATGGCGAAATTTAGGAGCGTCGCGAGAATTGATACTTGTACGCTTGCGATATTTCGCAAGCCATTCCCGAAAATAAAGGACTGACTTATTTATCATCCATTGTATACTACCCTATATAAAGGGTTGAGTGAATCATTGAGAGGAGAGTTCTTTTTGAAGGGTTAAGCAAGTTTTGAGGAGAGAGAAAGTTCAGAGTGATTGTAATTCTTTAACTCATTTCTATTTCATATTGTAAAGATTCAAGTATTCAATTAATAGAAATCATAATCATTGATCTTAAAATGACTTAATTGTGTAAATTCTAGTGAGGGGTGTAGTGTAGGATTTCCTGCAACTACAGTCTTATTAGCTGTTGACTATGTGTCTAAGTAGTTAGAAGCAACAACTACCAAGAAAAACAATCGCCACGTTGTGATCAAGTTTGTTAAAGACAATATTCTCTCTCGATTTGGTATGCCTAAAGCAATCATTAGTGATGGAGGTTCCCATTTTTTGTAAGGTCTTTCTAGAGGCTCATGACTAAATACTCCATTACCCATAAGCTTTATACACCTTAACATCCACAAACTTGTGGCCAAGTTGAAGTGTCTAATAGGCAGATTAAATGATTTTAGAGAAGACCGTAAACCCTACCCGAAAGGATTGGTCTTTGCACTTAATAGAAGCACCGTGGGCTTACTGAACCGCTTTTAAGACTCCATTAGGGATGTCTCCGTACAGACTTGTCTTCGGTAAAGCCTGCCACTTGCTGTAGAATTAGAACGCATTAGGGCTTATTGGGCCATTAAACGACTAAACTTTGACTTATCTACCGCCGGTGATAACCGTAGACTGCAACTCAATGAGTTAGAAGAAATTCGTAATGATTCTTACCAAAGTGCGAAAATTTACAAGGGGAGAACAAAAATATTTCATGATAAATCGATTATTCGAAAGACATTTGAACCAGGTCAAAAGTGCTCATTTACAATTCTCGACTACATCTTTTCCCTGGTAAATTGAGGTCTCGGTGGTCCGGACCATACTTTGTCAAAATTGTTTTCCTCATGGTGCAGTTGAAGTTGAAAATCCTAAGAACAGAGAAACTTTCAAGGTTAACGTCCAACGGTTGAAACCATTCTTGGAGTTACCCAGTCATGCAATAGAAGAATCAGAGCTGAGAGATCCTGTCTACCTGGATTAATTTTAACGGGTAACAAAGTCTGGTTAAATACACTAAACTTAGCGCTTAATGGGAGGCAACCCATACATGGTGATATTAAGGTCCCTCTGGAGGACCCTGTTGTTGTTGTACTTTGGTTTTATTTTTGTTTTTATTTTTCTTGCTCTTATGGAAGGATTGCTACGCTTCATCCAGTACTATCTTTCGACTTACCTCTTTATTCCTCTTGTTACTTATATTTTTGGTACTGCACATTAATTTGAAACATTAAGGACAATGTTAGGTTTAAGTTTGGGGTGAGGGAAAAACTTTTAGTTAGTTTTTAATAAAATAAAAAAATAAATAAAGTATAAAAATTAAAAAAATAAAATAAATTAAACTCCAGAGCCTAGAAATTTGTGCCAATTCAGATGACACTAACCAGTCTAAGTGAATGGAAACATCTTGGCTGTAGGATTTAAGGAACCCAATAACAGTATATTCATAAAAAAGACGAGTTCGGGTGTTAGAATGGAATCATCACACTACGTTACATTTTTTTATTTTATTTAAAAACTTATATGTTTCTTTAAGTGATTTGGTGGGGCCCACACATCGAATTGTTACCACTATAGGATAGAATAAAGTGATTGATTTACTAAATAATAAATAGACCAGTCCAATCAGATCAAACGGAATAAAAAAAAAGTTAACACTTGGATAACAATATGTGTGTGTTTTCCCTGTCTCGGTCGCCTAAACAAGCGTGGAATGCAGGATCCATGGGAATTATCATGTAATCTGCTGACAAGAAGCATGAGCTTGGATCCAAAAGATCAAATCATGCAGTTAAAAAAAAAATGAAAATGAAAAATGAAAAATTTATTGTTCAATAAAATCGACCATTTGGTTCCCTTGTATATGCCGGTTGAGTTGATCTAGAATTAATATTATCGGCCATTGGTTCCCTTGTATATGACAAGTTGTATTGATATTAGTCTGGACAAGTATCTCAACCCATTAGGATTCATAGGTTCATCTTGGCGGAGGCCTTCAGATAGATATGGGAAACACCGTTCACCTTAGACAACATTGTTTTGAACTATCTATCTCTGTAATCCATCTTCTTAATCTATTCATTTGTGTGATTTCGATTATTTATGTCCATAGTGCGACTATCTGAGTAGAACTCTGTCACTTATATATATGAATATGATTCGCATCAGGGTACTTTCTCTTGTGATCAATGAGAGTATACCAACCAAGGAGATTCTTTAGTGTCATTCCTGAGTCTTCACGGGTAGCTAGGGTTTGGAATAAAGGTTTTGTGGGTACACCTCTTGTAAACCCTCCCGAGGCTATAACTCGGCCAATAGGGCCACCTAGGGGTTTAAAGGCTTGTTATACATGCTAAGTGTGACCGTATCCTCAACGAAAGGGATACGTATGTTTTAAAATTAGTTTAGTTTGATTTGCTCGAGGACTAGCAAAGTCTAAGTGTGGGAATTTGATAGGTGTCTAAAACACCTTGATATTTATCTATTGTTTATGCTTTCTTTGCTAAGTTTTCTTGTAAATTATGTGTCTTATGTTTAATTTTGAGTTTTAGGTACTTTGGAGCAAAAGAAGAAGAAACGTCGCTTAAAAGAGCTAAAGTGTCATTTCATGTGCTGCTGTGCAACTATGTGGGAGCGAATTATTTCCGTTATTTGCTTTTATTTCTTCATCTCTATCTGAAAAAGCATGTCGGCTTTAGTGATGCAAGTTATGTCTGAAAAGCATGACAACTTTAATGATGAAAAGAATTGAAGAAAAGAAAAGGATCCGAGAGGAAAGAGACGGTTTCTTTGTTGGTGGAAAAATTCAAAAAGTGGTGTTTGAACCTCCGGAGAAAAGTATTAAAGGCACCGAACTTTGGATGAAGCCACCCCCAAAATTTTACTATGTACATCCCCAAATTACTTCTTGTAGCCCACAAATTGTTATTTGCACCCCAAGAATTGGTATTTATACTCCAAATTGCTAAAGGGACACCATTTGTTGGATAAGGGGAGGTCATCTTCAACCTTTTGAATTTCAGGAATTGGCGGGAAAATTGGTTTCATCCTTTCGAGATTAGGGTTTGAATTTCGAAAGAGTTAGAAAGAGACTAAAGTGCTGAAACTCGGGTATTCTATTGGTATAGGCAGGGCTGGTAAGGTTCTCTGTTTCGAATGGAATTGGCTGGAATCGTGGATTTGAAGTAAACCGGTTAGGCAATATTAGGGTTCGATATTTGAAGTTGTTCGAGAGAGATTCAATGGCTCAAATCGTTTGGGCTGACTTGTATCAACTAAACAGGGATGTTATGGTGGTGGTATTCGATCCAGTTGGGCTGGATAATCCATTTGAAGCAAATCAGGGAAGATACTATTCTCGAGTTTATCTCCGGAAAGTTCTGTACGGATTCTGGGAAGGATTTGATGCAACTTAATCTTCGGAATTGATTGGTTTGATCTGTTTGGCTAAAGCAGGGCTGGTATATGAGTTGGAATCGAGAAAATAGGGAAGTTGACGTGGTTTTGGATAAATCAGAGCAAGTAAATATTCTCGAGATATTTTCAGCTATTTTTGGGAATAATTCATGTGTATAACTACTTCCGAGATGAGGGTGCCACATGTGGGAGTGTGCTGCTGCAAGAAGACGTATAGAAATCACCATCAGACGCGTAAAGAACCTAAACAAAGAAAATATTCACGTAAACTGGGAAGAAAATAATACGGATTTTCTGAAGTTATTACAGATATTCGGTGTTCCTGTTAGCTATATAAAGACCGCCAGAGGTGAAGACGTGGTCATACGGAGAGCACGAGAAGAAATAGAGAGCTAGGATCGAATATTTTTAGAGTTTCTGAAATTCTTCTACTTCTGCAAAACTGAAGAATACGAAGAACATAGCCTGTCCAAAACAGTCGCAAAGTCTGTCGTTAATCAACCACATAACTAGTATATCGTATCCATTTTTGGTTGCAGTAGATCTTTCACAACTGAGCTATTGTAACAGCTTCGTGGCTAAACGCCTTTAGCGACTGGAAATCATTGTAATCATATTTATATATTTTTGAATACAATGATTAATGAAATTTTCTCCAATTCTCAATCCATGAGTAGCTAAATTTCTTTTCTAGGGTTTTGGAAGAAGCTATTTTCGATGACTGAATTTTAGTAATTATTTTCTTTGACAATAAATACTCCATATTTGTGATTTTAATTTATTAAAAATTTTATCTTCTTGGCATGCTTCATAAAAATTGTTTTGGGTAGTTTCCACCGATCTTTTATAAGCGAAGGAAATTAGGCCTTAAAATAGCGACGAGAATCATAAAAAGAGCTTGTAGCGTTATATCTTCCAAAGCATGAGATTGGGGTTCGAAATTGTTTTGAGTAAAGTAGGAGTATTTTTTCAAATAAATTTTTATTGAGTTTACAAATATTGGAAGTAGTGGAATCCAAAACCCCAGATTCATCTCTCCTTGATAAACCAAAAATCAAATTTAATTAGTTTTTCTTAGCATTTTCTTAGTTATTCTTAAACCAAATCTTCATAAAAGTCCGAGAATTGAATCTTTCTTACCACTTGTAAAAACTACATCATTGCTATCTCAAGCTTGTTTCCAAATTTAGTTGTCAAAACTATATCTTGATATCTAGTCTAGAATTAGTTAAGTCTCGGACTAGGATACAAATATAGTTGAGAAACAGTAGATCACGGCATTCATCATTGCGTTCCACCGTTTTAAGGCAAAGATCAACCGAAGCTTTTGGAGAACTTCATCAACAAAAGGTAAGTGAAAACTGATCCACCTATTTCTCAAGTTATATTCACTTTTCTATCATTGAGACGATGTCGCATAACTAATTAAACTATTATGCATAGACAAGAATTTCGAGTCGAGAACTAATTATCAAGTTAAGATGACTTTCAAAATATAATGACCAAGCTTAATGAACATTTGTTCATACTTGATGAATTTCGGTTAAGGACAATTTATTATTCGGAATCAAAATCATGATTCAAGTTTTATCATTCGAAAATAGCCTGGAATAGTGATACATGTCATTGATGTTATTCGGGAATATTTCGAATCGATTGAGAGAGAAATATAGAACTACTATAGATTCTGACACAAGATAGTATTATCAATCTTACAAACTGGGAAAACAGTTATAAGTTTGTAGTCGTATTACATGTACTTGTACATGTAGTGGAGTAGCTATATATTTACTTGCAAATTTGTTGTACGCATACTCTTATGCACACCATGTAAAAATCTGTTCAACTCGTGAACCGGATCGGTACCCATACTTATATGAAAACCATTTAGGAACTGTGGTCACAGAACCAGGTTAGTATCCAAACCGATACACGTGCCAAAATAGTTCTGTGTTCCCGAACTCGGTTTAGTATCCATACCGGTACGCAAACCAAAATTGTTATGTGGACTCCGGAATCGGTCATAATCTTAAGATTTCCAAACCGGTACGCATATCTAAATAAATCTGTTAACTCCGGAACTTGGTTTAGCTTGTTAGCTTACAAACCGGTACACGTACTGTGACTGAACCGACTCATGAACGGCAATGGTATTTGTACTTTGTACACCTACTAACCATGTAGATTATTTTCAAGTGCGATTAAATTATTTCTACGAGACAATTAGCATTTGATTAATTCTCTAAAAATACTAGACTTATTTGATCACATGATTGTGACTCAAGGTTAATGTCTTAAGTGTTCATGAAAATGAATATAAAGCTTTTAAGTTCAAATCAGCTAGTTTCGGCTAACCACCTTGAACATAGTATTTATGCATGGTTCGGTTACGGTTTTACCTAACCAGAGTGTATCTTGTTTATGTAAATCAGATTCAAAGATTCATCCAACGATGGATATTGATTGCTTGGTTTCAAAGCTATCTTAGCTTAAACCTAAAGAAACCTATGCTTTGAATATCTATAAAAGGGTAACTTCAAGCAACTTGGATCTTTGAATCCCGACACTACTTTGGTGTGTCCTAGTTATAGAGTAGTCCACTTCCTAACCTTTTTAGGGTTTATCAACTACAAAGACTTCTTAGGGATTCGTGAAGCCAGATCCAGTTATCTTTCCTTCATAACTCGAATATCCTGATCTTGATCGATTGTTGAGCTACTCACTCAATCAAGATAGATAGAAATCATAAAAGTTCTTTTCGTCTCAAAGTTTGTTGATTCCACAAGTTTTATACTTGTGAGGTGAATAATAATCTAGGCTGCACTTCGGGTTGCATAAGTCCGGATTTTGAGGTTAGATAGACTTTGTTTATTGTTATCGATTTTCATATCACCTTGATCGTAAAGGAAATCATATATAGGATTAATCTTTGGGAGGTAGATTGGTTCAAAGTCTTCAATTGAGTTGAAGCAACTCTTAGTTGGTGTGATGTCAGCTAAATGAATCAATTACGCGGAGTCCTACTAGGATTCAAGAGGCGTAAGGAGCGCGACTATACCTTAATCGGTGGGATACCTTTTATAGCTCAACAATATTCCAGACCGAAGTTTATTGGCAGTAGGTTAGTGTGTGTAGCGGCTTAATACAGTTTTGTGTTTAATCTGGACTAGGTCCTGGGATTTTTCTGCATTTGTGGTTTCCTCTTTAACAAAACTTCTAGTGTCTGTGTTATTTCTTTTTCCGTATTATATTGTTTATCTTTATAATTGAAATATCACAGGTTATGCGTTAATCAATCATAGTCGATACATCCGACCTAGTTTGTTGGATACGACTTGATTGGTTCTTGGACATTGGTCTTTGGTACCGTCCAAGTAATCTCTTTGTGATTAGGTTCACAGATTTGATTATGTAAACTTTCTAATCGCAAGAGAGAGAGTGTGACTTATAGCTCTAGATACTATTCATTGATTGAGTTTAACTCTCGAAGTTATATTGAGTATGTCCATACAGATTGCCTAAGAAAAAGTCGGTGGTGTATTTTGGTACCCCACATTTTCAATATTGTTCAATGATCTTTAATTTAGATCCACTTGTAATTATATTAGGTTTTCTGTACACATGTTGCCGAACAAAAAAGTTGGTGGTGTAGTTAGTACCCTCTCCTTTTCAAGATCTAACAAGATTCTTATGGATCTCCACCTCATTTCTCATTCCAGTCCACTAATAATCACAAATACCTCAGTCATGTAACTGGTTTGGATACCCATACCAACACTAAGAGCACCTAAAACCATGCAGTTTCCACCTTGGCTATGATTCCGGAAGACCATTTGGACCGGAATTATCACGCGTTTGCACTATCGCATCCAGATAAGGATTTCATTCAAAGCTGGAGATGACCAAAGTACCTCTACAAGATTGGTGAATTTAGTTCTTCATTACCTAATTCCAGTTGGTTATGGCAAAGTATTTGTCATGGTCTTAAAATATCCTTAAGTACGCTAAATGGAAAGTGGGTAATGGTACTAGTATCAACATAGGGACATTTCATTGTATTCATACTATGCAATCTTTTATTCAAGAATGGGATGATCTAGATATTAATCATTATCAATGGGTTTCTGAGCTAATTGATTCTCCTCCGTCAACTGTTTAATCCAAATAGGTAAATGCAATTCTTACTATTTTCATTCAATTAGATCAATAAGATACTTTAGTCTTCCCATGTACTACTTGTGTATTTACATCTGCCTTAACTTACAAGTTTCTTTGTGAAAAAGATATGCTTGTTGATGCTTCTATGTGTGTAACTCCTCAATTTTGGTTAAAATTAAGGAAAATGAAAATGCTTTCTACACACACACACACACACACACACACACACACACATATATATATATATATATATATATATATATATATATATTTGTTGATGCTTTCTATATATATATATATAAATATTTGTTGATGCTTTCTATATATATATTTGTAGTGTGTGTAAAGGTATTCATGTATAATGCTCTCCCTGTCAAAGTTAGGCCTTTTAAACATATGGATGCTTCTGAACAACATTGTGTTCTTTGCAATACTTATCGGATTGAAGACTTGGATCATATGTTGCTTCACTGTTCATTCTTTCGATAAATATGGAAAATTTTCTTTCCTCGGATGTATACTTCTTTGATACAGCATTCTTCATCCCTCTCATGGATCCATACTTGGCAGTTAAAGGATTCAACTATTGGTATTCATCAAACACCTCATTCTATCCACGTTGTTTTGCATTACACTGTCATTCATCCAGTAAGCTTATATGTTAAATCTCACTTGGAAACTTAGCCTCTGTGTTTTTTTGAAAATCAATAATGATACTTCTTATAATCCTAATTCCTTGTTAGTTGGTATTGAAATTATAATCTGAAATTGTGCATGAGCATGTATTTTGAGAAGGGCAACAATAAAAAGGGCTATAAATATCCATCAAGCTGAAGCTTGGGCTATGTTAGAAGGTACGGAAATGGCAACAGTTAATGGTTGGTCTCATGTTATCTTTGAAATAGATAAGCTTGGTATTAGTTCTTATTTGCAGCAACACTCTACTCTTTCTTCTTGACAAAGTTTGCCACTACTTAGAAAATGTGTAAAAAAATGTAATATTAATCATGTGTGGTTTTATGTGTTTGTGTATAGAAGTTGTAACAAAGTTGTGGATGCTTTAAATGTTAGTCTATGTGAGAAATGGTGGTCTCATCTACCTGAAATGTTAGTTTCTCGTATAAATCATGATGTAAGAAATTTGGTTGTTTAATATAAGTTAGTTCCTTTGGTTAAAAAAAGTAATATATATATATATATAACCTGACCCATATGCTAGCTAAATGTATATCAATGGTCAAATCAGCATCCACATACTAGATGTCTATCATGGGATTAGAATAGCAACAGATTGACACGGCCCAGTACAACGCGCTAAAATTCGAGCCCAGCCCAATCCAGCATGCGACTTAGTGCAACACGGCACAGGACGGTAGCTTCGTGGTTGTGTTGTGCCAGACTAATTGGCATGATGTCACAGTATATCACGCAGTATGGATAAGCACGTGGCACAACACAACCCGTAAAGAAAATACGTCATAATAACATGCATAGAACACTACACAACATGGCCAAATACATCAGATTGCGTGTATATTTCATAATAGTGTCTTTTGTCTAGTCAATTTTTGTTATTTTATTTTCGTTATGTTGACTTATTTTTATAACAACTCACAATACATAAATATTTGGAAAATATAAATAAATGTGCTTGGCACAGCACAACACGTTTATTTTTCTGTCACAACACAACAAAACACACAACATGCTGTCTAACATGGTACAACACATCACGTCTTAATCTCCACAAAATGTAATTTCTTCGGCTAGACTGTGCCGTGCAGGTACGTTTTACACCTCTAGCAACAGATTTAAACTTTAGAACCATTGAGCACCTCGTTGCTCCTCATAATCTTCATTTACATCTCAAATGGTGCTTTGGTTACCCAGACGAGAATGATTGCTGAAAACTTAAGTTCGAAAATAGATTTAAACTTTAGAAGCATTGAGCACCTCGCTGTAAGAATATTTCTACACATAGAATTATTCCCTTGGGCCACATAATAATTTGGTTAATTATAGAATATTGCTAACTTATGTCGGTTACCATTTCTAGAAATATTTCCTAATATCTCTTCTTTGATGGACGGTCGATATCTAATGCTATGAATTAAAACCTAGGAACTTGGTCCTCCTTCTGCCTATAAGAGGAACACAATAGCCATCGATATTGGGTTGGAGTATTATAATATTCATAACATAATATGTGAAGAAGGAGAAACCAAGACCTCCATAGAGTATTACCGATCGATGCTCCAAATGATCGTTGTACCATGGATTAGCGCTACCAGGTATTTTCTGTAAACTCTGATTGTATATTATTGTGTGATTATCATGAAGTTCAACGATTCTGAAATAACGTTCTATAAATTAAATCTAATAGTTGGCATCTAGAGCTTGTGTTTAGAACTCGTGGTTGTCCATTGATAATATGCAATAATTGCATCATATGTCTCTTGTATAACAATCCATATATTCAAGTTTGTCAATCATGCTAACTTTTCTCACATTAAAGATGTATGCGCTTTGTCATTTTGTTCTTCCTGGTTACTGCGCCGTATTTGGACTTGAGCATGAACAGAATTGGTGATTAGGTTTTCATTGCGTTTCTACTTTTTTTCTTGGAGGAAGATTAAGCATAGGGTTGGGCCTTGGGTATATAATGCTAAGAGCATCCACAGCGGGAGACCAAAACTAAAATTTTGGTCCAAAAACCAGACGCAATGGAGAAGGAGTAAAGATCAAAGACCAGAGTAAAACCAAAAACCAGACCATATTTGGTCTTTAGTTTGGTTTTAGTCGGGCGTAATTTAAAGTTGCGCCCGAACGGGCGTAATTTATAACTGCGTCTGATGATGGGACCATACTAAAATTGCATGGAGATAAAAATAATGATCATAATTAAGTAAATGCTACATAATCTATCATATTTTAGAAAATGCATAAAATAAAATTTACTTAAATTAACTCATTATCAAGTTGAGTAACCCATTATGGATTTTTCAGATTTTCATGAATATTTTATTATGTTGTTTTATCCAAAACTTATTGCATCCTCTATAAAAAAAAAACAAAAAAAAACAGAGGTTTTATTTTTGGATAAATTCCTCCATATTTGTGAAAATTTATGATGTCTATTCTAACACCCTTCATTTTAATCCACATTATCACTTATTCATCATGATTTTTCAAACTTGCATCAAATTAAACTAGTGATGCATTAAAGAATTTTTCTTCAATGAAATTTGATTGTAAAACATAGTACTTATAGACTTGCTTAATGCTCGATTTTGGGTTAAGAAAGATTCGCCATTTTTGGATATTTTTCAATTAAGGGGTGTTGATGTTTTCACAATTTTTATATGACATGCTTTTGAACAAATGTTAGTGATTAATATTTTAGGGCTACTCATAATTATTTATAATCGACTAATTTTATGATCAGATCAATTATGTCCATAATATTGAGTGGGACCATGCAATGTCACTAGAAAAGTTAGTGTGATATTTGCAATTGTACATATTTCTTTGGATTGTTTAGTTACCACCACAGTGATACTAAACTTTTATCTTGTAAGTGTTGTATATTTTGAGTCCTCTTAGTTTCATTTAATGGTTAGAACAAACACTGCTCACAAGTAGTTTTTGGTTCACACGTTGAAACAAATGTTAAGGTTATCTAAATGTTTCATATACATGTGAAATAATAGCCACCCACAAGTGACTACAATTCACATTATATTAGGTTGAACATATTTAGAATTATTTGAGTTTGTTAATACATTTTAGGACGCGATTCACTCACAGGTGATTCTAGTTGTAGTATTAAACAAACATAGTGTTGTTTGCATGAGAAGGTAAAATATCTACGAGATATTTTCATGTCTCACATTGTTTCTTGATAAGATTTTACCCACAAGAGAATCTTATCGAAGGTATGAAAATATTGTAAGTTTAATTGTCATTTATCTCTATTATAAATTTCAGCTTTTGTTCTTATTATTTATTGATTAGGATTATTTTGTAGACTTTTTATGATCCAATTTTTGGGAAGATAAAATTGTTTTTTCACCGATGATATTTCGCGAACCGTGTACATCTATCAATTGCATTGTGAATTTCAATCCGTGGATGTTTTCTTGAACATTCGTTATTGAAATTGAGAGGCAATTTATAGAGAAAGTGAAAATATTTGTGTACATCTATCAATTGCATTGTGAATTTCAATCCGTGGATGTTTTCTTGAACATTCGTTATTGAAATTGAGAGGCAATTTATAGAGAAAGCGAAAATCATAAAGTCGACAAAGGTGGTGAATATTGTGAAAGGTATGACAAATTAGGATAATATCCTAAATCTTTTGCATAGTATCTCCAAAAGTTTGGAATTGTTGCTCAATACACAAGGCCAATTCATTCTTGGCATAATGGTGTATAGCAAAAGGCAAAAACATACTTTTATGAAAATGGTTAGAAGCATGATGGGATATGCATGTCTGTGAATAACCCATATTTTTCTTAATGTTGTGTTTTCTTAATAATCTATATTTTTCTGATTTTGGGAGCAATGTCTTCCCGCTAACGTCCATGTTGTTTTGTGAACCATTATGTTGTTCGTGACTTTGACCTTTTACGGAGTTGGTTTGTAGAACCGATTTTGGATCGGATATTTCCAGTTCAAACTAAAGTTTAGATCTTGTTCATTACCGAACTAGATAATAATTGAAATTTGTCTATTATTAAAACACTTTTTTTATAATAGTGTTAAGAAATTATAAATGACTTTTACTACATCCTATTAATATGCTTCAATGTATCGAAATCATTAATGCATAAGTTATACAACATTTTTATCGAAGGATTTCTTTACAGATTTTTATAATCGAAACCATTTTATTTTTGTCACTATTAAATTTATATGTGCATTATGATATGGTTTACGTGTGTGTGCATTATTGGCATGCCTTTTTCCTCGCAAGTGCTTAAGATTATCATATTGGGACTCTTTAGCCATCACCACAGTGATACTAGAGTTTTCATCCAAACAATAATCGTAATGTTACTGTAAGCATGAATTGGCAAATTTGTAAAACTAAAGTTTTGCAATTATCGACCTAATGTGATGGCATTATTTTAGTTGCTTGACAGTGATGTCAAAATACTTTTGGCCACAATCACAATTTTATTAAATGATTACATAATAGTTTTGCTTAAAATATATCGTAACTACAATTGCCCACAGGTAATTCGAGTTCACATGTTTAAGAAAACACTGAAGGATTTGATTTTTGGTCATACATTATGGATCTGAATCACTTTATGTCTTAATGAGCGTCTAATGTTATCTCTCCTCATTTTCTAACTTGAGTGCCAATTTTAACTGCATGTACTGGAGATAAAATAATGATCATAATTAAGTAAATGCCACATAATCTATCATATTTTAGAAAATGCATAAAATAAAATTTACTTAAATTAACTCATTATCGAGTTGAGTAACCCATTATGGATTTTTCAGATTTTCATGAATATTTTATTATGTTGTTTTATCCAAAACTTATTGCATCCTTATAAAAAAAAAAACAAAAAAAACTGAGGTTTTATTTTTGGATAAATTCCTCCATATTTGTGAAAATTTATGATGTCTATTATAACACCCTTCATTTTAATCCACATTATCACTTATTCATCATGATTTTTCAAACTTGCATCAAATTAAACTAGTGATGCATTAAAGAATTTTTCTTCAATGAAATTTCATTGTAAAACATAGTACTTATAGACTTGCTTAATGCTCGATTTTGGGTTAAGAAAGATTCGCCATTTTTGGATATTTTTCAATTAAGGGGTGTTGATGTTTTCACAATTTTTATATGACATGCTTTTGAACAAATGTTTGTGATTAATATTTTAGGGCTACTCATAATTATTTATAATCGACTAATTTTATGATCAGATCAATTATGTCCATAATATTGAGTGGGACCATGCAATGTCACTAGAAAAGTTAGTGTGATATTTGCAATTGTACATATTTGCTGGATTGTTTAGTTACCACCACAGTGATACTAAACTTTTATCTTGTAAGTGTTGTATATTTTGAGTCCTCTTAGTTTCATTTAATGGTTAGAACAAACACTGCTCACAAGTAGTTTTTGGTTCACACGTTGAAACAAATGTTAAGGTTATCTAAATGTTTCATATACATGTGAAATAATAGCCACCCACAAGTGACTACAATTCACATTATATTAGGTTGAACATATTTAGAATTATTTGAGTTTGTTAATACATTTTAGGACGCGATTCACTCACAGGTGATTCTAGTTGTAGTATTAAACAAACATAGTGTTGTTTGCATGAGAAGGTAAAATATCTACAGATATTTTCATGTCTCACATTGTTTCTTAATAAGATTTTACCCACAAGAGAATCTTATCGAAGGTATGAAAATATTGTAAGTTTAATTGTCATTTATCTCTATTATAAATTTCAGCTTTTGTTCTTATTATTCATTGATTAGGATTATTTTGTAGACTTTTTATGATCCAATTTTTGGGAAGATAAAATTGTTTTTCACTTGATGATATTTCGCGAAAATGTTTACATCTATCAATTGCATTGTGAATTTCAATCCGTGGATGTTTTCTTGAACATTCGTTATTGAAATTGAGAGGCAATTTATAAGAGAAAGTGAAAATACTGTGTACATCTATCAATTGCATTGTGAATTTCAATCCGTGGATGTTTTCTTGAACATTCGTTATTGAAATTGAGAGGCAATTTATAGAGAAAGCGAAAATCATAAAGTCGACAAAGGTGGTGAATATTGTGAAAGGTATGACAAATTAGGATAATATCCTAAATCTTTTGCATAGTATCTCCAAAAGTTTGGAATTGTTGCTCAATACACAAGGCCAATTCATTCTTGGCATAATGGTGTATAGCAAAAGGCAAAAACATACTTTTATGAAAATGGTTAGAAGCATGATGGGTTATGCATGTCTGTGAATAACCCATATTTTTCTTAATGTTGTGTTTTCTTAATAATCTATATTTTTCTGATTTTGGGAGCAATGTCTTCCCGCTAACGTCCATGTTGTTTTGTGAACCATTATGTTGTTCGTGACTTTGACCTTTACGGAGTTGGTTTGTAGAATCGATTTTGGATCAGATATTTCCCGATTCAAACTAAAGTTTAGATCTTGTTCATTACAGAACTAGATAATAATTGAAATTTGTCTATTATTAAAACTCTTTTTTTATAATAGTGTTAAGAAATTATAAATGAATTTTACTACATCCTATTAATATGCTTCTCATTGTATCGAAATCATTAATGCATAAGTTATACAACATTTTTATCGAAGGATTTCTTTACAGATTTTTATAATCGAAACCATTTTATTTTTGTCACTATTAAATTTATATGTGCATTATGATATGGTTTACGTGTGTGTGCATTATTGGCATGCCTTTTCCTCGCAAGTGCTTAAGATTATCATATTGGGACTCTTTAGCCATCACCACAGTGATACTAGAGTTTTCATCCAAACAATAATCGTAATGTTACTGTAAGCATGAATTGGCAAACTGTAAAACTAAAGTTTTGCAATTATCGACCTAATGTGATGGCATTATTTTAGTTGCTTGACAGTGATGTCAAAATACTTTTGGCCACAATCACAATTTTATTAAATGATTACATAATAGTTTTGCTTAAATATATCAGAACTACAATTGCCCACAGGTAATTCGAGTTCACATGTTTAAGAAAACACTGAAGGATTTGATTTTTGGTCATACATTATGGATCTGAATCACTTTATGTCTTAATGAGCGTCTAATGTTATCTCTCCTCATTTTCTAACTTGAGTGCCAATTTTGACTGCATGTACTGGAGATAAAAATAATGATCATAATTAAGTAAATGCCACATAATCTATCATATTTTAGAAAATGCATAAAATAAAATTTACTTAAATTAACTCATTATCGAGTTGAGTAACCCATTATGGATTTTTCAGATTTTCATGAATATTTTATTATGTTGTTTTATCCAAAACTTATTGCATCCTCTATAAAAAAAAAACAAAAAAAACTAAGGTTTTATTTTTGAATAAATTCCTCCATATTTGTGAAAATTTATGATGTCTATTCTAACACCCTTCATTTTAATCCACATTATCACTTATTCATCATGATTTTCAAACTTGCATCAAATTAAACTAGTGATGCATTAAAGAATTTTTCTTCAATGAAATTTCATTGTAAAACATAGTACTTATAGACTTGCTTAATGCTCGATTTTGGGTTAAGAAAGATTCGCCATTTTTGGATATTTTTCAATTAAGGGGTGTTGATGTTTTCACAATTTTTATATGACATGCTTTTGAACAAATGTTTGTGATTAATATTTTAGGGCTACTCATAATTGTTTATAATCGACTAATTTTATGATCAGATCAATTATGTCCATAATATTGAGTGGGACCATGCAATGTCACTAGAAAAGTTAGTGTGATATTTGCAATTGTACATATTTGCTGGATTGTTTAGTTACCACCACAGTGATACTAAACTTTTATCTTGTAAGTGTTGTATATTTTGAGTCCTCTTAGTTTCATTTAATGGTTAGAACAAACACTTTCACAAGTAGTTTTGGTTCACACGTTGAAACAAATGTTAAGGTTATCTAAATGTTTCATATACATGTGAAATAATAGCCACCCACAAGTGACTACAATTCACATTATATTAGGTTGAACATATTTAGAATTATTTGAGTTTGTTAATACATTTTAGGACGCGATTCACTCACAGGTGATTCTAGTTGTAGTATTAAACAAACATAGTGTTGTTTGCATGAGAAGGTAAAATATCTACAGATATTTTCATGTCTCACATTGTTTCTTGATAAGATTTTACCCACAAGAGAATCTTATCGAAGGTATGAAAATATTGTAAGTTTAATTGTCATTTATCTCTATTATAAATTTCAGCTTTTGTTCTTATTATTTATTGATTAGGATTATTTTGTAGACTTTTTATGATCCAATTTTTGGGAAGATAAAATTGTTTTTTCACCTGATGATATTTCGCGAAAATGTTTACATCTATCAATTGCATTGTGAATTTCAATCCGTGGATGTTTTCTTGAACATTCGTTATTGAAATTGAGAGGCAATTTATAGAGAAAGTGAAAATACTGTGTACATCTATCAATTGCATTGTGAATTTCAATCCGTGGATGTTTTCTTGAACATTCGTTATTGAAATTGAGAGGCAATTTATAGAGAAAGCGAAAATCATAAAGTCTGACAAAGGTGGTGAATATTGTGAAAGGTATGACAAATTAGGATAATATCCTAAATCTTTTGCATAGTATCTCCAAAAGTTTGGAATTGTTGCTCAATACACAAGGCCAATTCATTCTTGGCATAATGGTGTATAGCAAAAGGCAAAAACATACTTTTATGAAAATGGTTAGAAGCATGATGGGTTATGCATGTCTGTGAATAACCCATATTTTTCTTAATGTTGTGTTTTCTTAATAATCTATATTTTTCTGATTTTGGGAGCAATGTCTTCCCGCTAACGTCCATGTTGTTTTGTGAACCATTATGTTGTTCGTGACTTTGACCTTTACGGAGTTGGTTTGTAGAACTGATTTTGGATCGGATATTTCCCAGTTCAAACTAAAGTTTAGATCTTGTTCATTACAGAACTAGATAATAATTGAAATTTGTCTATTATTAAAACTCTTTTTTTATAATAGTGTTAAGAAATTATAAATGAATTTTACTACATCCTATTAATATGCTTCTGCTGTATCGAAATCATTAATGCATAAGTTATACAACATTTTTATCGAAGGATTTCTTTACAGATTTTTATAATCGAAACCATTTTATTTTTGTCACTATTAAATTTATATGTGCATTATGATATGGTTTACGTGTGTGTGCATTATTGGCATGCCTTTTCCTCGCAAGTGCTTAAGATTATCATATTGGGACTCTTTAGCCATCACCACAGTGATACTAGAGTTTTCATCCAAACAATAATCGTAATGTTACTGTAAGCATGAATTGGCAAATTGTAAAACTAAAGTTTTGCAATTATCGACCTAATGTGATGGCATTATTTTAGTTGCTTGACAGTGATGTCAAAATACTTTTGGCCACAATCACAATTTTATTAAATGATTACATAATAGTTTTGCTTAAATATATCAGAACTACAATTGCCCGCAGCTGTGTAATTCGAGTTCACATGTTTAAGAAAACACCTGAAGGATTTGATTTTTGGTCATACATTATGGATCTGAATCACTTTATGTCTTAATGAGCGTCTAATGTTATCTCTCCTCATTTTCTAACTTGAGTGCCAATTTTAACTACATGTACTGGAGATAAAATAATGATCATAATTAAGTAAATGCCACATAATCTATCATATTTTAGAAAATGCATAAAATAAAATTTACTTAAATTAACTCATTATCGAGTTGAGTAACCCATTATGGATTTTTCAGATTTTCATGAATATTTTATTATGTTGTTTTATCCAAAACTTATTGCATCCTCTATAAAAAAAAAACAAAAAAAACTGAGGTTTTATTTTTGGATAAATTCCTCCATATTTGTGAAAATTTATGATGTCTATTATAACACCCTTCATTTTAATCCACATTATCACTTATTCATCATGATTTTTCAAACTTGCATCAAATTAAACTAGTGATGCATTAAAGAATTTTTCTTCAATGAAATTTCATTGTAAAAATAGTACTTATAGACTTGCTTAATGCTCGATTTTGGGTTAAGAAAGATTCGCCATTTTTGGATATTTTTCAATTAAGGGGTGTTGATGTTTTCACAATTTTTATATGACATGCTTTTGAACAAATGTTTGTGATTAATATTTTAGGGCTACTCATAATTGTTTATAATCGACTAATTTTATGATCAGATCAATTATGTCCATAATATTGAGTGGGACCATGCAATGTCACTAGAAAAGTTAGTGTGATATTTGCAATTGTACATATTTGCTGGATTGTTTAGTTACCACCACAGTGATACTAAACTTTTATCTTGTAAGTGTTGTATATTTTGAGTCCTCTTAGTTTCATTTAATGGTTAGAACAAACACTGCTCACAAGTAGTTTTTGGTTCACACGTTGAAACAAATGTTAAGGTTATCTAAATGTTTCATATACATGTGAAATAATAGACACCCACAAGTGACTACAATTCACATTATATTAGGTTGAACACATTTAGAATTATTTGAGTTTGTTAATACATTTTAGGACGCGATTCACTCACAGGTGATTCTAGTTGTAGTATTAAACAAACATAGTGTTGTTTGCATGAGAAGGTAAAATATCTACAGATATTTTCATGTCTCACATTGTTTCTTGATAAGATTTTACCCACAAGGGAATCTTATCGAAGGTATGAAAATATTGTAATTTTAATTGTCATTTATCTCTATTATAAATTTCAGCTTTTGTTCTTATTATTCATTGATTAGGATTATTTTGTAGACTTTTTATGATCCAATTTTTGGGAAGATAAAATTGTTTTTTCACTTGATGATATTTCGCGAAAATGTTTACATCTATCAATTGCATTGTGAATTTCAATCCGTGGATGTTTTCTTGAACATTCGTTATTGAAATTGAGAGGCAATTTATAAGAGAAAGTGAAAATACTGTGTACATCTATCAATTGCATTGTGAATTTCAATCCGTGGATGTTTTCTTGAACATTCGTTATTGAAATTGAGAGGCAATTTATAGAGAAAGCGAAAATCATAAAGTCTGACAAAGGTGGTGAATATTGTGAAAGGTATGACAAATTAGGATAATATCCTAAATCTTTTGCATAGTATCTCCAAAAGTTTGGAATTGTTGCTCAATACACAAGGCCAATTCATTCTTGGCATAATGGTGTATAACAAAAGGCAAAAACATACTTTTATGAAAATGGTTAGAAGCATGATGGGTTATGCATGTCTGTGAATAACCCATATTTTTCTTAATGTTGTGTTTTCTTAATAATCTATATTTTTCTGATTTCGGGAGCAATGTCTTCCCGCTAACGTCCATGTTGTTTTGTGAACCATTATGTTGTTCGTGACTTTGACCTTTACGGAGTTGGTTTGTAGTTATGATTGGATCGGATATTTCCCAGTTCAAACTAAAGTTTAGATCTTGTTCATTCTGAGAACTAGATAATAATTGAAATTTGTCTATTATTAAAACTCTTTTTTTATAATAGTGTTAAGAAATTATAAATGAATTTTACTACATCCTATTAATATGCTTCCGCTGTATCGAAATCATTAATGCATAAGTTATACAACATTTTTATCGAAGGATTTCTTTACAGATTTTTATAATCGAAACCATTTTATTTTTGTCACTATTAAATTTATATGTGCATTATGATATGGTTTACGTGTGTGTGCATTATTGGCATGCCTTTTCCTCGCAAGTGCTTAAGATTATCATATTGGGACTCTTTAGCCATCACCACAGTGATACTAGAGTTTTCATCCAAACAATAATCGTAATGTTACTGTAAGCATGAATTGGCAAACTGTAAAACTAAAGTTTTGCAATTATCGACCTAATGTGATGGCATTATTTTAGTTGCTTGACAGTGATGTCAAAATACTTTTGGCCACAATCACAATTTTATTAAATGATTACATAATAGTTTTGCTTAAATATATCAGAACTACAATTGCCCACAGGTAATTCGAGTTCACATGTTTAAGAAAACACTCAAGGATTTGATTTTTGGTCATACATTATGGATCTGAATCACTTTATGTCTTAATGAGCGTCTAATGTTATCTCTCCTCATTTTCTAACTTGAGTTCCAATTTTGAGTGCATGTACTGGAGATAAAAATAATGATCATAATTAAGTAAATGCCACATAATCTATCATATTTTAGAAAATGCATAAAATAAAATTTACTTAAATTAACTCATTATCGAGTTGAGTAACCCATTATGGATTTTTCAGATTTTCATGAATATTTTATTATGTTGTTTTATCCAAAACTTATTGCATCCTCTATATATATATAAAAAAAAAAAAAAAAAACCGAGGTTTTATTTTTGGATAAATTCCACCATATTTGTGAAAATTTATGATGTCTATTCTAACACCCTTCATTTTAATCCACATTATCACTTATTCATCATGATTTTTCAAACTTGCATCAAATTAAACTAGTGATGCATTAAAGAATTTTTCTTCAATGAAATTTCATTGTAAAAATAGTACTTATAGACTTGCTTAATGCTCGATTTTGGGTTAAGAAAGATTCGCCATTTTTGGATATTTTTCAATTAAGGGGTGTTGATGTTTTCACAATTTTTATATGACATGCTTTTGAACAAATGTTTGTGATTAATATTTTAGGGCTACTCATAATTGTTTATAATCGTCTAATTTTATGATCAGATCAATTATGTCCATAATATTGAGTGGGACCATGCAATGTCACTAGAAAAGTTAGTGTGATATTTGCAATTGTACATATTTGCTGGATTGTTTAGTTACCACCACAGTGATACTAAACTTTTATCTTGTAAGTGTTGTATATTTTGAGTCCTCTTAGTTTCATTTAATGGTTAGAACAAACACTGCTCACAAGTAGTTTTTGGTTCACACGTTGAAACAAATGTTAAGGTTATCTAAATGTTTCATATACATGTGAAATAATAGCCACCCACAAGTGACTACAATTCACATTATATTAGGTTGAACATATTTAGAATTATTTGAGTTTGTTAATACATTTTAGGACGCGATTCACTCACAGGTGATTCTAGTTGTAGTATTAAACAAACATAGTGTTGTTTGCATGAGAAGGTAAAATATCTACAGATATTTTCATGTCTCATATTGTTTCTTGATAAGATTTTACCCACAAGAGAATCTTATCGAAGGTATGAAAATATTGTAAGTTTAATTGTCATTTATCTCTATTATAAATTTCAACTTTTGTTCTTATTATTTATTGATTAGGATTATTTTGTAGACTTTTTATGATCCAATTTTTGGGAAGATAAAATTGTTTTTTCACCTGATGATATTTCGCGAAAATGTTTACATCTATCAATTGCATTGTGAATTTCAATCAGTGGATGTTTTCTTGAACATTCGTTATTGAAATTGAGAGGCAATTTATAGAGAAAGTGAAAATATTTGTGTACATCTATCAATTGCATTGTGAATTTCAATCCGTGGATGTTTTCTTGAACATTCGTTATTGAAATTGAGAGGCAATTTATAGAGAAAGCGAAAATCATAAAGTCTGACAAAGGTGGTGAATATTGTGAAAGGTATGACAAATTAGGATAATATCCTAAATCTTTTGCATAGTATATCCAAAAGTTTGGAATTGTTGCTCAATACACAAGGCCAATTCATTCTTGGCATAATGGTGTATAACAAAAGGCAAAAACATAATTTTATGAAAATGGTTAGAAGCATGATGGGTTATGCATGTCTGTGAATAACCCATATTTTTCTTAATGTTGTGTTTTCTTAATAATCTATATTTTTCTGATTTTGGGAGCAATGTCTTCCCGCTAACGTCCATGTTGTTTTGTGAACCATTATGTTGTTCGTGACTTTGACCTTTACGGAGTTGGTTTGTAGTTATGATTGGATCGGATATTTCCCAGTTCAAACTAAAGTTTAGATCTTGTTCATTACAGAACTAGATAATAATTGAAATTTGTCTATTATTAAAACTCTTTTTTTATAATAGTGTTAAGAAATTATAAATGAATTTTACTACATCCTATTAATATGCTTCCGCTGTATCGAAATCATTAATGCATAAGTTATACAACATTTTTATCGAAGGATTTCTTTACTGATTTTTATAATCGAAACCATTTTATTTTTGTCACTATTAAATTTATATGTGCATTATGATATGGTTTACGTGTGTGTGCATTATTGGCATGCCTTTTTCCTCTCAAGTGCTTAAGATTATCATATTGGGACTCTTTAGCCATCACCACAGTGATACTAGAGTTTTCATCCAAACAATAATCGTAATGTTACTGTAAGCATGAATTGGCACACTGTAAAACTAAAGTTTTGCAATTATCGACCTAATGTGATGGCATTATTTTAGTTGCTTGACAGTGATGTCAAAATACTTTTGGCCACAATCACAATTTTATTAAATGATTACATAATAGTTTTGCTTAAATATATCAGAAGTACAATTGCCCACAGGTAATTCGAGTTCACATGTTTAAGAAAACACTGAAGGATTTGATTTTTGGTCATACATTATGGATCTGAATCACTTTATGTCTTAATGAGCGTCTAATGTTATCTCTCCTCATTTTCTAACTTGAGTGCCAATTTTGAGTGCATGTACTGGAGATAAAAATAATGATCATAATTAAGTAAATGCCACATAATCTATCATATTTTAGAAAATGCATAAAATAAAATTTACTTAAATTAACTCATTATCGAGTTGAGTAACCCATTATGGATTTTTCAGATTTTCATGAATATTTTATTATGTTGTTTTATCCAAAACTTATTGCATCCTCTATAAAAAAAACAAAAAAAACTAAGGTTTTATTTTTGGATAAATTCCTCCATATTTGTGAAAATTTATGATGTCTATTCTAACACCCTTCATTTTAATCCACATTATCACTTATTCATCATGATTTTTCAAACTTGCATCAAATTAAACTAGTGATGCATTAAATAATTTTTCTTCAATGAAATTTCATTGTAAAACATAGTACTTATAGACTTGCTTAATGCTCGATTTTGGGTTAAGAAAGATTCGCCATTTTTGGATATTTTTCAATTAAGGGGTGTTGATGTTTTCACAATTTTTATATGACATGCTTTTGAACAAATGTTTGTGATTAATATTTTAGGGCTACTCATAATTGTTTATAATCGACTAATTTTATGATCAGATCAATTATGTCCATAATATTGAGTGAGACCATGCAATGTCACTAGAAAAGTTAGTGTGATATTTGCAATTGTACATATTTGCTGGATTGTTTAGTTACCACCACAGTGATACTAAACTTTTATCTTGTAAGTGTTGTATATTTTGAGTCCTCTTAGTTTCATTTAATGGTTAGAACAAACACTGCTCACAAGTAGTTTTTGGTTCACACGTTGAAACAAATGTTAAGGTTATCTAAATGTTTCATATACATGTGAAATAATAGCCACCCACAAGTGACTACAATTCACATTATATTAGGTTGAACATATTTAGAATTATTTGAGTTTGTTAATACATTTTAGGACGCGATTCACTCACAGGTGATTCTAGTTGTAGTATTAAACAAACATAGTGTTGTTTGCATGAGAAGGTAAAATATCTACAGATATTTTCATGTCTCACATTGTTTCTTGATAAGATTTTACCCACAAGAGAATCTTATCGAAGGTATGAAAATATTGTAAGTTTAATTATCATTTATCACTATTATAAATTTCAGCTTTTGTTCTTATTATTCATTGATTAGGATTATTTTGTAGACTTTTTATGATCCAATTTTTGGGAAGATAAAATTGTTTTTTCACCTGATGATATTTTTGTACATCTATCAATTGCATTGTGAATTTCAATCCGTGGATGTTTTCTTGAACATTCGTTATTGAAATTGAGAGGCAATTTATAAGAGAAAGTGAAAATACTGTGTACATCTATCAATTGCATTGTGAATTTCAATCCGTGGATGTTTTCTTGAACATTCGTTATTGAAATTGAGAGGCAATTTATAGAGAAAGTGAAAATACTGTGTACATCTATCAATTGCATTGTGAATTTCAATCCGTGGATGTTTTCTTGAACATTCGTTATTGAAATTGAGAGGCAATTTATAGAGAAAGCGAAAATCATAAAGTCTGACAAAGGTGGTGAATATTGTGAAAGGTATGACAAATTAGGATAATATCCTAAATCTTTTGCATAGTATCTCCAAAAGTTTGGAATTGTTGCTCAATACACAAGGCCAATTCATTCTTGGCATAATGGTGTATAGCAAAAGGCAAAAACATACTTTATGAAAATGGTTAGAAGCATGATGGGTTATGCATGTCTGTGAATGTATGTTCTTTCTACAACTGTGTAATTTAAGTTATGGTTGTTCAGTTGGAGGTGAGGACTTACATTTCCAAGAATGAAAATTGGATTTGAAAACTATTACTCACTACACCATATCCTGTAATTTGCAACATATCAGTTTCGGAGGTGTGCAATGGATATTGCCGTTGCAACACTGAGCAACGCGAATATACGTTGCACACCAGAAAATACGTTGGTAACAAAAAAATAATACTAATTTGTAAAATAAAATTAATGCAGCAACGTGTTCTAACGCAAAAAAACGTTGGTAAATTTTATAATATCATTTTTTCTTGTTTATTATTATTATTTTAGAAAAATATTAAAATTTCTAAATATTTCACTATAATCATCCTCCCTCCTAAAATTAAAATCAACAAAAAATTCCCCCTAATTTTCCCCCCTAAATTTTCACCAAAATTATCCTCCCTCTCATATTTTTCACCAAATATTAATTTTTCCCTCAACTTTTTGAAAAGCCAACATTTTCAGAATCTTATTATTAGTCTCTCTCTTATTTCAAAGAAATATTTATCACTCTCGTTTTACTCTCTCTCTCTTAGTTCTTCCCTGCAGACGCTCTCAAAACCTCAGAACCAAATCCCTTCCCTGCAGAAAGTGCGAAACCTCGAGGCTGAAATCCTTCATGCAGAATCAAAACCCTTCTCTCACAATGAAACCCTAAATCGATACCTGAATTTCAGTAAGCAAAACCTATAAATCTCGATCTGTTCTCTAGAACCCTAAAAAATTCCTAAACCTAGAATCCAAAATCAAATTTGTTCCTGAAATCTGAAATCAGTTCATAATAGTTGATTATCATCAGGTATAACCATTATTTACTAGTACTGTTGTTTAATTTTGATTTTGGATTTAACTCTGTGAAGTGCGATTCTTATTGCATGTACAGATTTTGGTATTTTGAAGTTAGCGGTTATACCCTTCAGCAGTTTTTTTTTTTGTTTTGCTGCTTAGTTAACACATTCAGTTTTATTATTATGGTGTCATCAAATGTTTATGCTTATTTTTGTGTTATTTTTAGGGTTAAATTGCTTTTTTAGTTATCAATCTCTTGATGCTTGTATTCAAATCTCTTGATGCTTGTATTCAGTCTCTTGTTAGTCTCTTGATGCTTTTTTAGTTATCAATCTTTAGAGATTTCATTCTCTAGTTTTGTGGATTATATGCGAGACATTGTGGATGACAAACCAAAGATTTGCTTGAGGACTGGATTTCTAATTATACATCTTAATTTTAGTTCTTTATGCTCATTAGAAATGTTTAAGATAGAACGGGTTACACCTAATTTATGTTTGTTTGACACTTGATTTTATAATGAACTGATAAGCATTCATATATTGGATTGTTCTTGAAAGTTACTAACTGGAAATTTTATGTTAGCCACTTGTCTAATCCTTTGAAAAAATTTCATTGTAGATAAGTCTTTCCATACAGTTCATCTAAAGAAAACAAGAACTTGCACTCCCAAAAGGCCACTTTTTGTTCGAGCTGGTTACAGGGTATTGTTTCACTCATTACCTTGTACTTCTTTTTACGTTTTTGTTTACACATAACCTGTAATGTTGCTAAAAATTTATGTTAGTTCTGTTCTTCTGAGGCGTAGTATATTGATCACATTTTTGTATATTGTTGTTTTGCCCAAGTGGTCTTATTTCTTTACAAAAGTTAATCTTTTCTGGCAAAAATGTTTTTAGGAAAAGTTAAGATTTTTGTGGATCTGTGGCTCTCATATAAGCAAATTCTTAAGAAATGTTAAGTCTTTTATGCATTCCTGTAGCTCATTACTTAGGTATCGACGTATCTTGCACGAAACTTATTCATCGCAGAAAGTGTTTGTTGCTTGTTTGTACTTCTAGTATTCTGTACTTTCTGCCTCTCGTATTCTGCGTAGTTTAATTTGCTCGTAGTTTGCATATAATTCAGTCTCTTGTTATGCATTCAGTTTTCTTAGGAATCAGTTTGCTGGTATAAGAATGATTGTTTTTGTTTTGTTGTGAATTATACGCTAGAAATAGTGCATCAATTTTATAATCTGGCCTGTCTTTATTATTGTAGAATGTCTCAACAGACTGAGAAAAGATGGATGTTTGAAGATAGGTTTAGTACTTTGTATAGAACATGAGTAGATACTTTTATTGCCTTTGCATATAAGAACATAACTAGAGACTCAGAAACTTGTCCCTGTCCTTGTCGTGTTTGTCGTAATGCAAAATCTAAGAAGTTTGAACTAGTGAGGCATGATTTAAAAGTGTATGGCATGCTAGATACATATGTACATTGGTCACTACATGGAGAGTAGACAACACCACCATCAAAGGTAGTTGCCTCAAATGTAGAACAATTGGTTCAAGAAGAAACTTCAGTGGAGCCTGTAGAGGAACATGTAGCAGAGGACAATAGAGATAATGGGTGCAGGTTGGGTGATTTTGTTGACAATACATTTGGGGTATTTGAAGGGTTAAACGAGCATGTCGATGTAGGTGATTCTGAACATCCCTTTATTCAAGATCCTAGCTTAGGTAAGAAGCACGACAAGTATAAGAAGTTAGCGGAGGAGAAGATATATCCGTCATGTGAGAATGGTCATACAACGCTTTCTGTCATAGTAGAGTTGCATCATGCAAAGAAGACTTTTGGTTGGTCAGGGAATAGTGTAACTTACCTCTTGGGATTACTTAAAAATGGTTTCCAGAGGGCAATACTTTTCCTGAAAAATACCCGATAATGAAGAAGATGTTGAGAGATCTGGGAATGGAGGCTAAAAATATACATGTTTGTGTTAACCATTGTGTGATGTTCCGGAAAGACCTTGAGAATGCAATAGAATGTGCGACTTGTGGAGCATCTAGGTACAAATTTAAAGTGGGTAAAGATGGAATATCAAGGCCAACAAAAGAGCCAGAGAAAGTGTTGCGACATTTTCCGCTCGATCAAAGACTTAAGAAGTTTTATACTGTACCATGGATCTCTGAAGACATGACGTGGCATGATAGAGCAGAAGCGTCTTACGATTATATGCGTCATCCAATAGACTCTGTGCAGTGGCAGAACACGAAGGAAAGGTGGCCTGAGTTTGCAAGTGAAGCGCGTAATGTATGGCTTGGCATCTCAAGCGATGGGTTTAATCCTCGCGGCATCCGGCCTCTACCGGTTATAGTTCTTTGGCCGATTATCTTGGTAATGTATAATTTGCCACCATCACTATGTATGAAGGTAGAGTTTCAGATCATGTCACTGTTGATACCAGGGCCTAAAGCACCGGGACAAGACATCTGTGTTTTTCTTCAAGTATTAATAGAGGACCCGCAATGACTTTGGGAGGGTGTTGATGCATATGATATGCGTTTAAATGAGGCATTCAAGTTGAGAGCAATTCTTATGTGGGGTATTCATGATTTACCTGCATATGGAAATCTTTCAGGATGTGTAGTTCATGGTTACAAAGCGTGTCCTGGTTGTGCAGATGAGACGGAAAGTAATTGGTTACCTCACTCCCGCAAGATTGCGTACAGAAATTTCCGAAGATTTCTGATGACGAATCATCCTTTCAGGTCTGGTACATAATGAAAATTTCCTTAGTTCCTTTTGATTATCTAACATGATGAAATGTCGCATGAATTTGATACTGCAATTACCTGCAAAATAACTAAGCATGGTTTTTATATTTGACTTTGGAGTTTCTGGTTCATTGTTGATTTTAGCATGTTCAATAATTTCCAAGGGAGTTGATTTAGAATTGTTATTGCCACCATTACTTTTATCAACATCCACACCTCCATTAGAGCCCTCAGAATGTTCTTCGTCTGCTATTCCCATTTCTAGTATTACAAACATTTGCTCTTTTCCTGTAATTTAGAATTAGACGAATGTTCCTCTAAAGTGAGTCAGTAAGTGAATCAATGATGGTGTTGACAGCTAGGACTAGATATTCTTGACAAGAAAATGAGTTAAAACAACATGTTGACTGGTTTTATATGATTTTATTCAGTTCTTAATTTTCAGTTCAGTTCAGTTCTTCATTTTTTGTCAATCTTGGTTGATCAGTTCAGTTATTAATTTATGAAATTTTGACTGTTCAATTGAAAAGGAATTGTGTTGGTATTGAGAATTTTAGTGTCCTCTTTTCAGGTCAGGCAAGTATATGGGACTCCAAACAAAAGAGAAGGTATTGGCACCAGTTCGATTAACCGTACAAGAAGTAATGGCGAAGACTAGTCATGTTCATTATGTTCCAGGTAAGCTTTCCAAGTACGGTAAGAAGAGAAAGAGAGATTTTTATGAAGTTGATTGCGATGATATTGATTCACCAACTAAAGCGTTTTACAAAAGTTCGAGGCTGCTGGATATTCCAACATGGGTTTATAATGAATATCGTCATTGTATTGATGTAATGCACGTTGAGAAGAATGTTACTGAACATCTTGTAGATGCTTTTCTTGACTTAAAGAAGAAACCGAAAGATAGTGTCCGTGCTAGAGAGATATGGAGGCTCAATATTCAGAGGGGTCAATGGATTACTGAAGATCTTGAAACTGGTAAAGACATCGTACCCGACGCTCCTTATATTTTGAGCAAGAAGGAGAGAAATGACTTTTTGAAGATATTGAAAGACATGAAGTTTCCGACTGGATTTTCCTCAAATCTTGGAAACAATGTCACTCTCCAACCTCCCTACTCGCATTGTTTGAAGTCGCATGACTTTCATATGATTATGGAATATTTCTTGCCGGTTCGCTACAACATGCTTTTCCGCGCTACCCAGAGACCTTCGGAGGGCTCTTCAACAGATCAGTTTGTTCTTTAGAATACTCTGCTCAAAAGTTCTGATCAAAAGTGAACTTCAACAGGCCAAATACATGGTTGCCGAGGCATTGTGTATTCTGGAAAAGTATTTTCCGCCTTCTTTTTTTCGTTATCGCATCCATCTGGTGGTGCATCTTGTCGATGAAGCTCTAACTTGTGGACCGCTTAGATTCCGATGGATGTATCCATTTGAAAGGTAATTAATTTAAAGTATTTTGACATGAAGCATGAATCGAACCAAGTTTTAACTTCGTTATTGGTAATCGACACTATAATCTACGGACTATACAAAGCAGACTAAATAGTTTCATGTATAACTTAGGTGGAGCTAAGCTCCAAGTTTTAATCACTAGTATTTATGATGGGTATTACCCTCCCGACTTGAGTTCGTATCACTTTCGTGATTCTCTATTTTTACGAGTTAATAAATATATGCAATTTGGTGTACACTGAAACGAGACCAGGTCATAATTTTAGAGCTAAAAAGGATGGTGTCAAACTATTTTGTTCACATGTAGTTTGTGTTATTACGCAGGGCGATGAAGCTTTACAAGAACATTCCAAGCAACAAGCGTTACGTGGAAGGTTCGATTAAAGAAAATCAGCTTGTATCTGAAGGTGTGGTGCATGCAATGGAACACGTGGGAAACAACTAAAAGGATGGCAATCACAAAGCTACATGTGAAGCGTTCTTGGATGCCGATTCTGAGTACAGTGATGAAGGCCCTCAGGGATATGGAGATAAGAAAGTGATTCTATCTGATGTACAAATTATACAGATAGTTAGATGGGTGATATTTCGTCGTGAAGTAGAAGGTCTTGCAGATTACTACTCGTGAGTACCTTTTATATTGATTCTTTATGAATACTTTTCTTTGTAGTTTGTGATAATTATATTCTTACATGTAAGACTGGTTTGCCAGTGAATATTGTGATGAGATAATGGTTGATACAAATGGGATAGAGAGCACGAGAAGCGAAGTACAACGACAAACAGATTTCATAAAATGGCTGTATAATAAGGTAATTATGCTGAGATTTAGGTGATTTTCATGTTGTGCTAGTCAGTTTCCTTTGTTTTCTTTGTGACTGACAAGTTCTGTAATGCTTCAGTTGGTGAAAGAGCGCAAAATGAACTCCAAATTGTGGCGTTACGTAAAAGGGCATGTTGGAGCAAAGGAATATAACAAGTACAGGGTCAATGGTCATATCTTCGCATCCAGATCCTATGAGCTAGAACATGATCGCGTCACACAAGATAGTGGCGTTTGCATGGAAGCAACTACAACATACAGGGCAAGTAGTAAAGATAAAAACCTCGTCGATGGTGTGACTAAATGGTATGGTGTGGTTAAACAAATATTGGAGCTTGACTACACAGAGTTTACAGAGGTGGTGTTTTATTGCGACTGGGTGAAAGTTGAGAAGAAGAGTCGCGGGTGTAAAATGTGTCCTGATTCCAACTTGGTACTGGTGAACTTGAATAATTTCAGAAGTTCAAATAGTGACTTTGATGAACCTGCGATACTTGATTTTGAGGCTTCACAAGTGTTTTACTCGACAGATTTGAAGGACCCTGAATGGTCTGTTGTAATTCACTCTCCAAGGAAGATTACTAGACAAGCAGATGACTTATTGAAGCCTGAATTGGGAGAATTCCAGTCGATATTCAAAGATGAACCCCATTTGAAATCCTTGCTAGTATCACGTCGTAGTTAAATGTTGCGTGTTGTTATCTGATTTTGTTTATTGGGTATGAAATGTTGCTTTTCTTTCTTTAACAGGCGCGGTCACAATCGCAATTGTATTTGAACCTTGTTCTGTTATGATAATTAGCTTGTGATTTTGGCTTTCAGTGGTTTCAGATAATTGCTTTCTACTATTATTGTGTTGTTTCGATGTCTACTATCATTATTAATTGACCATGTGTATGAATTACTAATACTTCTATTTTGCAGGTTAATGGCACAATCGCAAAGCACATCTAATGGTACGACATCACAAACAAAATATGTCCGGCTCTTCTTCAAGGAAGCCAAAGATTCTCCTCGACCTTGACATTTCTTTCGAGCCTGTGGGAGAGTATGCTCGAAATTCAAAACTAGGGCTGGAGAGCTAATCGAATTCATGTCCCAGTTAACCATCCCGAGTGGAGGCAGTGCCGTTAATTTCAAAGATGATGTTTGGAAAGCTTTGATGGTAATTTCTACTATTCTTCGAATTGTTCACATTTGCATTTGTACTAATGATGTTATTATCCTTAATGTTTATCCACGTAAACCTATACCTCAGGATGAGTTTGAATTGCCTTTCGACCCAAAGCTTTGCCGCCCTGTTATAGAAACGGGATTTCCACCATTGTACCGGAGTTTCAAGTCTGACTTAAGGGATATGGTCAGAGGAAAAAGGAAAAGATCCAAGAAGGGGCCTGCATTATCTGAGGATGGGTCTCTTGTACCGGAGGAAGAGTCTGAAGTACCCCAACGCCTTCAACTCACTCCAGAACTCTGGGAAGCTGCAAGATATAAAGTTCCAGCTGGGATGAATCGAAATATTTGGCATGATTTTGTTGACTATGAAAAGCAACCTGAGATAATAGCAAAGAATATTCTCAATGCACAATCCCGAGCACAATCCACGATCCGCCATACACTTGGGCGATGCTCTTACAATAACAAGAAATATAAACTGGTAACTCTACTCTCTGTTAATTACATAACTAATGGTTGTAATAATGATAGAGGTTCAATTTTAATATAATAAACCACTTTTCCAGGACGAGTTGGGCATTTTACAAGTACCTGAAGACACCACAGACAAGTGGTTGTTGGGACACCAACGTAAGGATGGGACTGTGCATCCTAGTGCGGAAGAGGCACATGTAAGTATACTTAAGAAATTAAATAACGACACTTATTTCACTGCTGCATACTCTTAGCTAACCACCAAGTTTCTATTATGAAATTACAGAAGAAAGTAATGGAAGCCAAGGAGAAGTATAAACAAGCAGGAGCTAGTGATGACAAGAATTGTTTGATTTCAGAGCCACTAGAAGATGTGTTTGGTGCAAATCGAAAAGATTGTATTCGTGGCCACTCATCCCGTACGTCCAAGAAGCAGGCTCAGATGGCAGCAGTCGCGTTTTCTGCTCTTCAAAATAAAGACTCCCAAAAGGAGCAGAAACTCAACAAAATTGAAACTGATGTTAGTATTTTGGGTGGCCAACTCGGGTCGCTGAGCAGTAAATTTGACGTAAGTATTGAATTCTGACTTGCCGTGCAGTTCTAAATAAGTTTAATACACCTTCAACTCTTCTAATATGATCTTGTTGACAGGCGCTCTTACACTTACTGAAGCCTAATGTGTCTGCACCAGCTAGTTCCTCCAATCCTCCTAAAAGAGTCATTCCTAGCCCGGAAAAAGGGTCAAATACTCATCGTGTCGGTGGAAGTCATCATGTCCTGGATAACGAGGAAATTGCTTCTGCTGGGGTTACATCTGGGCAAGTTGAGCTACTAAACAATAAAGGTGAAGTTGTTGCTCTTGGAAGTATTCACCCGGGTGATGTCTTACATTGCCAAAAGCTGAAGCCGACTGAGAAGAGGGTTTATGTCGAGGTAGTGTATGACCAAGCAGCAGCTCTTTGGGATCCCCCCAAGGAGATAGTTATTTCTTCTTAAAACAAGCTATCTTCGCCGCTTTTGTAAAATGGAGCGAGGATAGGATGCGGCTTTGCAAATAGTGAATCTTTTTAGGATTGGGTATTTTGACAAACACAGCATCTCCTACAGACTTCCTTTTTTTTTTTTGGGTATTTTGACACAAAGGAAGATAGATAATAGCGAATCTTATAGGCTTTTTGTTTTTGGGTATACCGACTAGGAGATTGCTTAATATAACGACGAATTCTACGAGACTTCTTTTTTAGGTGTTTTTTTTTTGTAGGAAGATTAGACAGACTATGCATCTGTCTACTCTGTCTTTATAGTTTTTTGTGGTTTCTATGTTTGATGGAATTTATCATATATATATATATATATATATATATATATATATTTTGTTTCTTGTTGTTCATTTTAATGTCAAACCTTTTTAACTCCGCCAATGCGAATGCGTTGCCGGTCCCAAGCCCGGATAAAGGAAGAGGGAGAAGGTTGGTATACTCCTGTCATATAATATGGAGTTGCTCTTTTCTTTTCTTTTTTAGGTAATGGGTTTTGTTGCACCATTTTGGTACCAGTTGTGAAGTGATTGGCTTTGCACTGTAGAGTTATTATGAAGTGATTGGCTTTGCACTGTAGAGTTAAAAATAACTTGGAAAACGTTCTTTATACTGTTAGAAAATAGGTCTCAACTCCTGGATCATCTTAGAAGCGTAGTTTGTTCTTTTCTTAATCGTTCCGAGTTTGCCATCTAAAATATACTTTGATATTATGTGTGCATCGGTTACTTATATTGATTGATCGTTTGATTGTGGAGCTTAGGCATGGACATTGCTCAAAATGTTATCTGGGGATCTCAATTTGCACAATTGCTCTTTAACTGCAAGAGTTATGGGGTGAGGTCCGGAGGACAAAAAAGAACCTAACACTCAAGGTCTTACTATTTCACCTAGATTGGCAGGTGAAATAGATTCACCTGTAAATATTATACATATTTGTGAGAATATATTTGTGGTAGGTTCATGATAATATCTTTCTTTGTACCTGTAGGACGATACTCTCTTGGTTATTGGGTGGTGTACTACATCAGTAATAATTGTTGGGGTCTATCACACCAGGTAATTCGTTTTCATATTCACGTGCTAATGCTGCTAAATACTTGAGCACAAGCACTTAAATACCAACATTGATATGATGTTCTTCACATGATTATTAGGGCTACAGAGACCAGAAGTACGTATGGCCACATCTACAAATGATGAGCTTGCAACTGATGCGCTTAGTTCATGGGTTTGAGCAGTAGTAGAGGACTATGTTCTTGGTCTTGCTTCATGATCAAGGAATTAAGCTTGCTATTTTACGAATATTTTGAGTTATCACTGTTTAAATGGATATATTGTCCTTAATTCCAGCAGTAGTAATGCTCGAATGGAAATGCAGGTAACAGCTATTTGGTGGTCAGTGGGGTGCTGGGGATGCACCGATGTATTAAGTTGTGTCTCCAAAGGATGTCGTCATTGCAAATCCTAGGTGAGTCAAAAGTACCAATGTGAAACATTAGTGTTCAATAAAACAGATTTTTTAATCTTCTAAAGACAGTGACGTGATGAATTTTGATCTTTGCAACTGCTTCGGTATCTTTTGTTGTTAGAAGGCAGAAACATTATCCTTTTTATGGTCATTTTGGTTTAAGTACTTCTTTTGGATTAATCAGAGCTTATTATTCTTTGTGGGGATGCGGAAAATCATATTAGTTTGGCTTTTTCAACACGGGAATCCGGTGGGAGCATTGGTCGGTGATTTGAGATAGGTCGGAGACACCGACATAACTTCTCGATGAGGTACTTCAAATTCCTCGGGTAGTTTTTTTCCGAGGCTATGGCTATGGTACCCTTATTATGCACTTCGCTTTCGATTGGGCTTGATACGGAACGATCTCCATAGGATTCTCTGTAGTTATATTTGATAACATTTATAGTTTCATGTGAACTTAGTAGTTAGTGTTATTGGCCTGCTTTAGGGTCCCCACTATTGTCCATTTGATATTGGAAAGAAGATATGCCGACACCACAACTTAGTGCCACAAGTTGTTATGTGAAAATTCTCCATCATGGATGACATGGATGAGATTGCATAGGAAAATACAATTGCAGTATTTTTGGCAATACTATTAACTGAATAAGTTTAGTTTTCTTACTGATTAAATGTATGATATCTGTTAGTGTAGGTTATATCCTGAATTGTTTTTTTTTTTAATAATAACCTAACTTTCTCTTTTTCCTTTTTGCTAGGAAAACGTAAATAGAAATTCGATTTTGAGACAATTGAATGTTATACTGTCTATTCTATTCTTGTTTTCAGTTAGTTTTTTTGTCTTCAAAGCTTAGTAATAATAATTCATAGCTGCTGGTGGTGGGATTGGGAGTGCGCATCTATTCTGGTGGTTATAACAAGCTTGTTTCTCTTTTATATTTATACAGATGTGCTCAGTCGATGATAGCGATGCCGGCCCAGACATTATGGGAAGCAATTTCAGGTCATATTTCCATATAAGGTGCCAGGTTCTGTGTTATATCTCTCATTAACACACTGAATTTTACCACTAACCTTAACTTCCATATAATATTGTCTCCACTCTTCAGGATATTGATTTTAATGCTCTTAAACCATTGGTACTTCTGATACAACTATATGTAAACAACTGAAGGTATTCTTATGAACTAATTCATATTGTCAAATTCATAAACTTGGATTCGTATTTATCTTTAAATCAATTTATTATAGTTCATCTGTTACGTGCTGATTCATATATTTATTACAAGCTGATATATATGAATATATCTTGTTGGATTGTGATATATTGGGTCTTTTAGTTGATCTACAATGGTATATGAAGGTGCAGAAACCTGCCGGAATTATTGTCGGAATTATTTTTTTTACCCGGAAATATAGCCGGTTTTTTTTTTTTACCTGTAAATAGGTTTGCAACGTATATAAGTGTTGCTCAAATTAGAGTAATACGTTGCTGATAGGTGTCATAAAACACCTAATTTTATATCTAGTATTTATGCTTTCTTTGCGAGTTTTCTTATAAATTATGTATCTTATGTGTGCTTTTGAGTTTATTAGGTGCAATGGAGTCATTTGGAGCAAAAATACCAATTGGAACTCGTTCAAATACAAGATTTCTACTTTTCATTGTGTAGAGGACGAGAAGATGAAGACAATGCCGAAAGAATGGAGTCATTCCGAGTTCGTATGAGGAAGTTATGAGCAAAACAAGAACTTGAAGCATAAAAGGGCAAGTGTTATTGACACCCCAAGTGTAGGTTAAGGGGTAGTCTTTCTGTTAAGGGGCAATCAAGCTTCAAAGGAATTGCTCAAGGGAGTCACGTCATTTACTGGGGGGAAATCAGAATTCAAAATATGTTAAGGGCACCCGGCTTAATTACTCAAGGCTGCCATCTTCTTATTCACTTCAATATCAAGCTTTTCAGTTCAGGGAATGGTGAAGGACGGAGCTCGAGCCGTGGCTGCTGCTATCGGTGATGCCATGGTGATTCAGGGAGCTTGAGAATGATGCTGAAGGTGTTGGTATTGCTGTCTAGATGATCACGATGATCATGACTCAGTGGTAGCTGTTGAGTGTTATCAAGCTCGAGTAATAACAGGGAATGGAGTTGATCGACTTTTGCTGCCTGTAATGATGATGATTGGCAGAGAACGATGCCGGCAGAGACGAGAATGATTGAGTTCGAGTCCGAGTGAGAGAAGAAACGAGACTATCTCGTTTAGGAAGGTTATCAGGGAGATGTGGTTGTGTAAGGAGATATACAGGGAGAACGAGTCGAGCATGCGTTGAATAGAGAAGGAAGGGTCCCTGCTGCTATTACCGGGTAATGTTGGATGCCGCCATAGAGCTTGGCAGAGGCATGAACGAGTTGAGTCTGGGTTCTGCCATTGATGGCACATGCAAGGGAAATCACCAACTCGGCCTGACTTGTCGAATTTGAACTCTCCGGCTAAGGAGATTCCAACCCCAGTGGAAAAGTGTAACTCCCAGGCTAAAAGAGAGACAGAGACACAAAGATCTTCTCAACCAGGGGAAAGCGAGCTTGGGAATGTGTCTGCGAATAACAAGGGTACAAGAACTAGTGTCGAGAATGGAAGAGAATCAGGTGTCTGTCAGAGGGAGAAGCCAGTTGAGCAAAACTTAGCTTCAAAAAGAAATGAAGAAGCAGCTGATTCCGGTAACAAAAGGAAGAACAGAGAAGAGCTTTCAAGTGGTGTCTTAAAAGAACTCGAGGAAAAGCACCGATTCTTAGAAGCTCAACTGACATAATCAAAGGAGAAGTATGAGGAACTGAACAAAGAGTAAGACGCATTTATCAAAATATTTGCAGAGGAAAGGACTCGACGAGATGCTGCAGAAGAAAACTTTAAGAACAAACTGAAGGATGCATCCAAAACTATGCATGAGCTGTGCTCGGTGTTGATGGAGTTGAGGGTTCTGCCGTTGATGGCACTGGCAGTTATAAGGCTGGTGACTGCAGAGATATAGAAGGTCTGGGTTTTGTAAATTGTGGTTGGATATTCGAATACGAACAATGCTCGATGTTGTCGAACCAAGTGCACCTGCCATGAGACTAGTTGGATCTGTTGGGTACGTAAGAAGTATAGAAGATGCATGTAATCGATGCTGATGGTGCTGTGAATGATTGTTAATGACGTATAAGGCTGTTGACATTGGGTTGACGATATGGTGGTGTCGTGATGATGGCAGTAATGGTGATGTTAGAGATGCCGATTGATGGCAGTGAGATGAAGCTACTGTTATTGGTTTGCAGCTAACGAAGGTGATTGTTGGAACTGATGCTGAGAGCCAGTGAAGCTGTTCGAGAACAATGCAGGGAGCTTGAGAAGTCTGTGTTCGACAGAGCTTGGCAGTTGTGGAGTAAATATCAATTGGTTGCACCCTGGCTAGTGACAGAGATTGAAGGATTCAGTTACGATGGAGAAGATATTAAGCTGCTGCCATTGAGTAAGTAGAGATAGTCGATGCGATTATGAAGAGCGGTGATGTTTAACGAGGAAGAAGTCAGTTGAGATCGAGAGAGAAAACCTATGTGCGGAGATTTACGGGAGAGATAAAAGACCCAGACGCAGAAGATGGGCTGGGCTTCCACAGCTGCACGAGCTCAATAGGCAGTACGTAAGCGTTTTCTTAATTTGCATGGCCAAGACTTGGACCTGAACGATATTTAGAAGTTTCGGCAGGATTTCGAACGGGGGTGATGCACGGGACACAATTCCTAAGGAGATGCTCTTTCCTATTTTTGCTAGGTTTCCTAGTTTCTTCAAGAGGAGGTTATAAAACTCTATATATAGAGAAGCCTAGGCACAATTTGATATATCTTTTTTCATCTAATCTTTTGACTATCTTTTATTCTATTCTTTTTGCCTCTACTTTGTTATAGGGTTTAGAACCATGAAGTATTTTCTCTTTCTTCTTGTTATGAACTCCATGAATATGAGCTAGATTTTATTATTGGTTATGGAATAAGTTTGATTTCCAAATATGGGTTTTAATTCAATAAATTAGTTTTCTCTCATATTATCGTTTATGATTCACCATGAATATTGTTACATGATTTGAATGCTTGTTTAGTCGAGTCGCGAATCGATTGAGTTTGCTTTCATCTCTATTGCTAGATTAGGGTTATTATACGCAAAAGTGATAATTCCGGATTGCAAGTAGCATAAATATGATTATAGTTTGTAGTGATATATTCTTATGATCATATGTGAACCATAACCTTTGTTAAATCGGATTAGTGCGCTTTCCACGTTCGATTGCTTTGATTGGCCTGATTTCATAGAACCTAATGCATCTAGGGAATTAAACTTGATTAGTGCTTTTACACGTTAGGTTGTTCCTTTAGGTAGAATTCATATTCGCATCTTTTAATGTGTTTGTTGATGACATGAGGAGGTTTATGGATATTCTTGCGATCAAGGTATTCTAGGGTCTTTGATAAAAGTTGAGATTAAAATATCAATTCTAATTATTGTGGTGAAACCATGTTTGTGAATGAAAACGAAATCCATGACCAATATCTTCTTATCCTTGATTTGCGTGTTTACTTTTATTTGTTTTGCTTTTATTTATTTCCGTTTAAATCAGAAAATCCTCGGTATTTTATATAGGAAACCATAACAATTTGACAACCTAGACCTCTCTGTGGGATCGATCCTTTCTTGCCCTTGCTATATTTATATTTTGAGTAGTAAGAAAGTGTAAATTATTTTTGACGCTTACGACCGCGGTCAAATTTTGGCGCCGTTGCCGGGGAGGCAGCGGTTGTCAATTGTTTTTGGTTTCTTATTTTTGTTTTTAGTTTTTGTTTTATTTTTCCTATTTTCTGGTTTTTAACCTTGGTTTGAGAATCTTATTTCGGGTGCTTATTTCTATGGAAGGAGCATATTACGTGATGGATACGGATTTCAACCTCAACAATATGATAACTACCAATTCCATGGGTATAATCAAAACCAATTCATTGGTTATGACCAATATTCCATGGAACCTTATGGTTTTCCTCAACAACCTTATGTATGGGAACAACCACAAGAATGGGAGGATTCTTATGCTTGTGAACAAAAAGTCTCTAACTTTATAGATCAAGTTTCCAACTTTTTACAAGAGGAATTTAAAAAAGCAAAAGAGACTACAAACGAGCAACTCCAAGAACTTCGTGAAGGTATGGCTAGCTTGCGAAGAGGCATTGATCAATACAAGGAAGATATGGATAATTCTTATGTGCATATGGTTTGTGATGAATATTTGATTGATGCTAATGTTGAAAAAGGCCAATCCTTGGGCACTTTCGTGGATAATTGTGTAGTTAACTCAACTCTTGATCGTAATAATGATCATTCACCTATTCAAAAGTATGAGTTAGAGATTAACAACACTAAATTCAGCGAGGAACAATCTTATGTTGACTATGATAGTGATGGTGATTATGATATATTGCTTGAAACAACTCATGGTGACATCTCCGAGGAGTCTTTTTGGGATCAAGATGAAGATGAAGAGGAATATGTCGACACTTGTGTAGATTACTCAAGCATTGATCTTAATAATGATCAAGAGCCTATTCAAAGGGTGGAGCTTGAGGATGATGCATTTTCGAGTGTTCTAAAAAAGTTTCTTATGATAAAATTTGGATCCACAAAAGAGTATGTGCCTTACAATAAAAAGGAGGAATATGTTGAGAATGTGACCGTTAAGACCAATATTGTGGAAGACCCAATTGAGCTTGCATATGAATGTAATAATGATGTTTATGTCGAGACTTTAGTTAAGGCAGAAACGGACGAAGAATGGTTGCAAAGTTTGATAGAGGACCATGATATACAAGAGGTGAATAATTCACTTGAGTTTTTCAAGGATGAAGAGGATTCCGTGATACAAGAGATTGTGAAAGGTTTATCTAACCCTTTGCCTATTGTTTCTTCTCCTTTACCTCTTATTGGTTTGAATGTATGTGCTTCGAAAACATTGTTGGATGACTTTGTTTCTCGTTTTCCGCCATTAGAGATACTTGATTCTCATACTATGCAGGTTATGGAACCAGAAACCATGGAAGTACCCGACTCCTATATTCTTTATGCACTTCCATGTGTGGACAAGAATAAGTGTGGGGGAAGCTTTTATCGGTTAATAGCTTCGTTTCTGTTTTATATTACTAATATTTGTGTGAAGCTAGTGTTTGAAAAACAGGTGCTATGGGTGGATCCCCAACTTTTCCGATTATTGGTGTATGGGGAATGAATCTTACAAGAAGCCAAGTCGGGCCGTCGACTTTAAAACAAGCGCTAAGTGGGAGGCAACCCACCGGTTTTGTATCTCTTATCCTTTTGCATTTTATTTTGTTTCGTTTATTTATTTTTTACTGTTTTCATATCATATTTGCATCCCCATGTTTAGTTTCATTGAGTCCGTAATCTATCTTAGAAGAGAATTATGACGAATACCTTTTCGTCAGAAAATTTCAGACTGCGCGTAGTTCAGTCCAGAGACCATAACTGTCAGACCGTTTATCGAAACACTGTGAAATTTTGACACTGTGTAGAAAACACGTAGGTGAACAACTTTTGTGAAATGGAGTTTTTCCAAATTCCTTACCAATTTGCACAGTTTTTGCGTTTTATCTGCTGTTACGTCAGAATTCAGAACTTTCGGTTTTACACATTGAGGACAATGTGAAGTTTAAGTGTGGGGGAGCATTTATATGTTTGTATAGTTTATTTATGCCTTTTAAAACAAAAAAAATGAGAAAAATAGAAAAAACCAAGAAAAGTTTGTGCTTTTCGAACTCCGAAATCTAGAAACTTGTGCCTTTAGGATGACACCATTAGTGGATGGAACCATTTTGAATGCAGGAGTTGAGGAACCGATTAACTAAAAGGGGACGAACATAGCTCAGAAATCACAAATTAACATGATAGTTGTTACCATATCTCGGAATTTCACCATATCGCATTCTATTTTTACTTTTCCATATTTATCTATTGTTCTCTAAGTGCTTTGGTGGGTCACTAAAAAATCGACGTGTTATTACTGCTAGGATGAAATAGAGTGATTGAGTTACTAGAAAAAGAGAAAAAAAAATTGAACAAGAAAAGAAAAAAAAAATGAAAAAATATATGAAAAAAAAAAAAAAAAAGGACCGATCAATTAGACCAAAACGGAATAAACAGACACTTGGGAATAGCAGTATGTGTGAAACGTAGTCCCTGTCTCCGTCGCCTAAACAAGCGTGGAATGCAGGATCCAAGGCAACTATCATGTACTTGTCGACAAGAAGCATGCGCTTGGATCCAAAAGGTCTAATCATGCCTAAAAAAAAAAAAAAAAAAAAAGAGAAATTGGATCCAGTTTGATCCAATCATATAAAAAAAAGAGAAGAAATTATTATTGTGTTGAATAAAGTCACTCTTGGTTCCCTTGTATATGCCAATTGATTTGATGTAGCATTCAAGACCGAGTAGCTCAATCCAATAGGATTAGGTTCATCTTAGCAGTTGACCTTCGTGAGATATGGGAAACATCGAACACTTGTGAATATTCGCCAACATCTACATCTATATCCATCTTCTTAATCTTTTCATTGTGATTGTGGTTTGTTAGTTTCCGAGTATTGTGGCTTGTTCGACTATCTAATTAGAGTTTATTTACTAATATATGAATTGAATTTGCAAGGTACCTCCTCCTGTAGTCATTTTGGATTCATTCATTGATTTGTCACAAATAGACGGAGTTGGAAATATAGGTTTTGTAGGTAGACCTCTTGTAAACCTTCACGAGACTATAACTCGTCCACTAGGGACACCTAGGGGTTTAAAGGCTTGTTATTTATGCTAAAATTAACCGTAGCCTCGACGTCACGGAGTTGTATGTATTTGTTTTAGTTTTGTTTTGTTTGATTTGCTCGAGGACTAGCAAAGTCTAAGTGTGGGGGAATCTGATAGGTGTCGTAAAACACCTAATTTTATATCTAGTATTTATGCTTTCTTTGCGAGTTTTCTTGTAAATTATGTATCTTATGTGTGCTTTTGAGTTTATTAGGTGCAATGGAGTCATTTGGAGCAAAAATACCAATTGGAACTCGTTCAAATACAAGATTTCTACTTTTCATTGTGTAGAGGACGAGAAGATGAAGACAATGCCGTAAAGAATGGAGTCATTCCGAGTTCGTATGAGGAAGTTATGAGCAAAACAAGAACTTGAAGCATAAAAGGGCAAGTGTTATTGACACCCCAAGTGTAGGTTAAGGGGTAGTCTTTCTCCCGTTAAGGGGCAATCAAGCTTCAAAGGAATTGCTCAAGGGAGTCACGTCATTTACTGGGGGGAAATCAGAATTCAAAATATGTTAAGGGCACCCGGCTTAATTACTCAAGGCTGCCATCTTCTTATTCACTTCAATATCAAGCTTTTCAGTTCAGGGAATGGTGAAGGACGGAGCTCAGGAGCCGTGGCTGCCGCTATCGGTGATGCCATGGTGATTCGGGGAGCTTGAGAATGATCTTTGAAGGTGTTGGTATTGCTGTCTAGATGATCACGATGATCATGACTCAGTGGTAGCTGTTGAGTGTTATCAAGCTCGAGTAATAACAGGGAATGGAGTTGATCGACTTTTGCTGCCTGTAATGATGATGATTGGCAGAGAACGATGCCGCAGAGACGAGAATGATTGAGTTCGAGTCCGAGTGAGAGAAGAAACGAGACTATCTCGTTTAGGAAGGTTATCAGGGAGATGTGGTTGTGTAAGGAGATATACAGGGAGAACGAGTCGAGCATGCGTTGAATAGAGAAGGAAGGGTCCCTGCTGCTATTACCGGGTAATGTTGGATGCCGCCATAGAGCTTGGCAGAGGCATGAACGAGTTGAGTCTGGGTTCTGCCATTGATGGCACATGCAAGGGAAATCACCAACTCGGCCTGACTTGTCGAATTTGAACTCTCCGGCTAAGGAGATTCCAACCTTGATGGAAAAGTGTAACTCTCAAAGCTAAAAGAGACAGAGACACAAAGATCTTCTCAACCAGGGGAAGGCGAGCTTGGGAATGTGTCACGAATAACAAGGGTACAAGAACTAGTGTCGAGAATGGAAGAGAATCAGGTGTCTGTCAGAGGGAGAAGCCAGTTGAGCAAAACTTAGCTTCAAAAAGAAATGAAGAAGCAGCTGATTCCGGTAACAAAAGGAAGAACAGAGAAGAGCTTTCAAGTGGTGTCTTAAAAGAACTCGAGGAAAAGCACCGATTCTTAGAAGCTCAACTGACAGAATCAAAGGAGAAGTATGAGGAACTGAACAAAGAGTAAGACGCATTTATCAAAATATTTGCAGAGGAAAGGACTCGACGAGATGTCTGCATAAGAAAACTTTAAGAACAAATCAAGGATGCATCCAAAACTATGCATGATCTCGTGCTCTGGTGTTGATGGAGTTGAGGGTTTGGGCCGTTGATGGCAATTTGCAGTTATAAGGCCGGTGACTGCAGAGATATAGAAGGTCGGGTTTTGTAAATTGTGGTTGGATATTCGAATACGAACAATGCTCGATGTTGTCGAACCAAGTGCACCTGCCATGAGACTAGTTGGATCATTTGGCAATACGTAAGAAGTATAGAAGATGCATGTAATCGATGCCGATGGTGCGTGAATGATTGTTAATGACGTTAAAGTCATTGACATTGGGTTGCCGATATGGTGGTGTCGTGATGATGGCAGTAATGGTGATGTCAGAGATGCCGATTGATGGCAGTGAGATGAAGCTACTGTTATTGGTTTGCAGCTAACGAAGGTGATTGTTGAACCGATGCCGAGAGCCGGTGAAGTCGTTCGAGAACAATGCGCAGGAGCTTGAGAAGTCTGTGTTCGATGAGCTTGGCAGTTGTGGAGTAAATATCAATTGGTTGCACCCGGCTAGTGACAGATTGAAGGATTCAGATTACGATGGAGAAGATATTAAGTCACGCCATTGAGTAAGTAGAGATAGCCGATGCGATTATGAAGAGCGGTGATGTTTAACGAGGAAGAAGTCAGTTGAGATCGAGAGAGAAAACCTATGTGCGGAGATTTACGGGAGAGATAAAAGACCCAGACGCAGAAGATGGGCTGGGCTTCCACAGCTGCACGAGCTCAATAGGCAGTACGTAAGCGTTTTCTTAATTTGCATGGCCAAGACTTGGACGTGAACGATATTTAGAAGTTTCGGGGGATTTCGAACGGGGTGATGCACGGGACACAATTCCTAAGGAGATGCTCTTTCCTATTTTTGCTAGGTTTCCTAGTTTCTTCAAGAGGAGGTTATAAAACTCTATATATAGAGAAGCCTAGGCACAATTTGATATATCTTTTTCATCTAATCTTTTGACTATCTTTTATTCTATTCTTTTTGCCTCTACTTTGTTATAGGGTTTAGAACCATGAAGTATTTTCTCTTTCTTCTTGTTATGAACTCCATGAATATGAGCTAGATTTTATTATTGGTTATGGAATAAGTTTGATTTCCAAATATGGGTTTTAATTCAATAAATTAGTTTTCTCTCATATTATCGTTTATGATTCACCATGAATATTGTTACATGATTTGAATGCTTGTTTAGTCGAGTCGCGAATCGATTGAGTTTGCTTTCATCTCTATTGCTAGATTAGGGTTATTATACGCAAAAGTGATAATTCGGATTGCAAGTAGCATAAATATGATTATAGTTTGTAGTGATATATTCTTATGATCATATGTGAACCATAACCTTTGTTAAATCGGATTAGTGCGCTTTCCACGTTCGATTGCTTTGATTGGCCTGATTTCATAGAACCTAATGCATCTAGGGAATTAAACTTGATTAGTGCTTTTACACGTTAGGTTGTTCCTTTAGGTAGAATTCATATTCGCATCTTTTAATGTGTTTGTTGATGACATGAGGAGGTTTATGGATATTCTTGCGATCAAGGTATTCTAGGGTCTTTGATAAAAGTTGAGATTAAAATATCAATTCTAATTATTGTGGTGAAACCATGTTTGTGAATGAAAACGAAATCCATGACCAATATCTTCTTATCCTTGATTTGCGTGTTTACTTTTATTTGTTTTGCTTTTATTTATTTCCGTTTAAATCAGAAAATCCTCGGTATTTTATATAAGAAACCATAACAATTTGACAACCTAGGCCTCTCTGTGGGATCGATCCTTTCTTGCCCTTGCTATATTTATATTTTGAGTAGTAAGAAAGTGTAAATTATTTTTGACGCTTACGACCGCGGTCAGTTGCCTAAATTACTTTACCGTTGCACAAATAGAAAAATCCGTTGCTCAAAAAACGTTGGTAAGATTTTTGACCAACGTTTTTATACGTTGCACAAATTAATGTGCCCGACGGATTTTGGCGTTGCACAAAAATTTGCTACGCCCTATTTCCAACGGATATTAGCGTTGGCGAAATTCATTGCAACGCGTATATCCATCCCAAATCGGATGTTTTGGTGTAGTGACTGGTTCATTGGTTTTCCTAAATAATCCAAATGGTATTCTTTAATGTTCTAACCGTAGTATGAGATTTATTAAAACCAAAAATATAAATTCATTAGTGATGGCATAATCAGTGGGAGTACGTGGATATATCTATTCAAGATGTCATGATAATGATCCCGTTGTTTAATATTTCTTCAGATATTGTGAATCTTCTCATTGTCGGAATGTTAGATGATGAAAGACCACAAATTACTGATCCAATACTCCATAATGAAACTATTGCCAATAAATATTTTTTTGATAACAACTTGAACCAGCATTAAGAAGGTTTCAAAAGAGACTGAAAGAAAGTTATTCACGTTGTTTCAGTGATTTGCTTAAAAGAATTTATTTCATGGAAAAGACTCGGTTTCGGATTCACAAACTATTATGTGTATAATAATTTTGATTAATGGATTGATGCTATGTGGGATTAAATCAATGGTTGAACGTCAAGTCCGGGATATTATTTAGTTGCTCGAATAACACAAAACAGTTGTGTGCAAGTGGGTCTTTCAGCCCTAGCATGACTGTAATAGCATTACTAAATGACATAAAGCTCGAACTATAGACAAAGATTTTATTTTGAAATGATGCATTGATTATAAATAAGTTTTTCTCTCGTGTCAAAGAAAGACTTTTTCAGAATTATCACACTGTTATTAGTAGCTCAGTATGAATTAAGAGTTGCATTCCTCAAATGTGAAAATAGCCTTTATTAATGATAAATTTTAAGAAAATATCCGTGTGTCAATAAGAAGGCTTTTGCCTTATAAAGAAAGGAACACGTAGTCTACAAGATTAAAAATCAAAGTACGAAATTAAGCAAGCCTCCCGAATATTGCATATCAAAAATTCAACAAGACCATTAATGTTAATTGGTTTTGGATGAAATTTTTAAAGATATATGCATATACCTCAAGATCAGTGGGAGAAGTTCATACTCTTAGTGTTTCATGTTAAGACTTACTACCTACGAGTAGTGATCTTGACTTTATGCCTATCTTTATATTTTTCGAAATGAACGATATCAATGAAGCTTAGCATGTGATAGTCACATATCATATGGATTACTAAAGCTCTCATATAAATCATATATCGAATATTCAAAGAATTTAGAGATAATAACATATTTAACAAATTTTGTTTCATGTTGGATATAAGATATAAATTTAATCTTCATTATGTCTTATAATTTTGATATGGAACATATAAGAATATGTTGATATGTTAACTAAATGCCATAAACGAAGAACAAATTATGGGAAAGTTATCAAGAATCTTGAGATACTAATCTTGAATTATGTCTTACAATTATTTAACCTATCCAATTAGAGTTGATTGAATTTTCAAACTTCAATTTTTGGTGGATTTACGGACTCTATAAAGGAAGAATCCATTAATACTAGTCCCACAATTGTGAGTTTGAATATTTATGACTACGATACTTAGAGACTTAAGGTTTGTCTCTACATTGCTGAAATTTATCGTCTTAGTTTCACAGCATTAAAGCACGATATGATACAAAAGGAACAAAACACATGAACCTTGAGTATATATGCGTGAATTAGAAATTGTAAACAATAGTTTTTCATTTATCGCTTAAGCACACAATTGCATTCGGAGATGCACTTAATGAATAAATTACCTTTTAAGACCTCTTAAGAAAAGATTAAAGTCTCGTGTCCGTGGGAGTAATTGATTATTGAAATCAGCTAATTTATGTGCTTATTTTTGGACACTTATTGAGCTCTTATTAATGTTATTCTGAATTATTTTTGTATCCATGTTTAGTATACACTTATGTAAACGGATGAATGTTAACAGAAGGATCATTATGATATCCCAATTTAAGGCCTAGTTAAGTAAGTTATTTGTGTTGTGGTACATGGAAGGGAACATGTTGATAACAAGACAACGTGCAACCGCTATGACTCGCATGTATAGCTTAGTTGGCCAAGGTATTACATTAACCATTAAATTTTGTTAGCAATTACGCGCGCCTTATGTTTTTCTACGATTAACTGTTAAATAAATTATCACATGGACCAGTGGGAGAATGAAAGAATATTTCTACACATAGAAATATTCCCTTGGGCCACGTAATAATTTGGTTAATTATAGAATATTGCTAATTATGTCGGTTACCATTTCTGGGATTATTTCCTAATATATCTTCTTTGATGGACGGTCGGGATCTAATGCTATTAATTAAATCCTAGGAACTTGGTCCTCCTTCTGCTTATTAGAGGAACACAATAGCCATCGATATTGGGTTCGAGAATTATAATATTCATAACATAAGAGGTGAAGAAGGATAAACCAAGATCTCCATAAGGTATTACCGATCGATGCTCCAAATGATCGTTGTACCATGGATTAGCGCTACCATGTATTTTCTGTAAACTCTGATTGTATATTATTGTGTGATTATCATGAAGTTCAACGATTCTCGAATTAACGTTCTATAAATTAAATGTAATACTCACGCTCTTCATAATCTTCATTTATATCTCATATTCTCGCTTTGGTTATCCTGACGAAAGCACGTTTGCTAGATTGCTGAAAATATAAGTTCGATAATGGCTTTAAACTTTAGAAGCATTGAGCACCTCACAGCTCTTCATAATCTTCATTTATATCTTAAATCTCGCTTTGGTTATCCCAAACAAGAAAGGTTGCATTAATCTCAAAAGAGTAATCGGTAATACCGTTAATCCTTTGGCTCTCCATAGGGTCACAAAGATCTTTAGAATTTATACAAGATTAGGTAGGTATCAAGGGCCTTACGGCCCCTACTCAACCGGGTGATCGTGTCATGCATCACGAAGTATTGGCATACAAT
>JAJJWW010007456.1:0-47449 GCA_023531295.1 Papaver armeniacum
GTCTCGCGCTCCATTTTCTCAAGGTAGGATTCAGCTAGGTCCTGAACTACATCATTTTCCCCTGGAAGGAGGAAATTCGCCCTCGAATTAGGCGGGTCGTCATCAGAGGAGTCACCATAATATGGAATAAGATGACGCACATTGAAGACATCCGCAGTACGAATATGGCTTGGAAGCTTCAATCTGTACGCGTTGGGATTAATCTTTTCAATGATTTCTAAAGGACCAACTGTAGTAGCAGGATTTCCCACACTACACCCCTTACTCGATTTTACTTAATTAACCCATTGAAAGATGTAAGATCAAGAATATTTATTGATTGAATTCATGAATTGTTTACACAAGGAAATAGAATTACACTTAGAAATTAATACACTCTTAAACTTTCTCTCTCCTAATGACTTGCCCAACAACTCCAAAAAGATCTCTTCTTCAACAGACTCATTTAGCCCTTTATATAGGGTAATACATAGTGGATGACAGCTAAGCTATCCTTTATTTTCGGGAATGTCCCGCGAAGTGTCGCAAGTGCACAAACATTCGTTCTCGCGACACTCCTTAACCCTCGCCAAGTTTTACGTCTCCTTTATGTTTTGCTTGTCGTTATTCATTGCGTCGTTTATTTTAGCTCTCTGCGACTGCCTCGCGACATCGTTGTTTATTAACCCCGCGAGCCCTGTACGTTGCGATATTATGATCCTACATCTTGCCTCTTTTTCCTTGAATATTGCTTGAAGAGCGATCTTTAAGGAAAAATCTGTTATTGTAATAATCTTTGGTCTTCGCTGATGAAGGAGCAAGCAGAAGAATACTGTACTTGAAAAGTACGTACTTGCCTCTATTCTTTTGCGAAGTTCAAGCTCCTATCTACGAAGTGTCATTTCTTGCCTCTTGTGTTACAGAGAATAATCAATTTCGCAATCTCTTCTCGCCTATTAGAAAATATGTCGTATATTTGGATTCTACTAAAGTTCTTTCCATCAGGTTTCCTTGGATTTAGTAGTGACCGTTTACACGTGTCTATATTTACCTCTTTTACCGGTGCATTTAATATTATCCGGTCATAACGATTTTCTCATCTATTTATAGGAGCATCCCCGTGAAAAATTTTCCTTTTCCTTTTCATCTTCTTCATCGTCTGCAAGTGTTCTTCTTCTTCATCGTTCTGCAAGTGTTCTTCCTCTTCATCACTTTAGCTATTCCCTTCTAGTTGTTACTCTCATGGCGTCCAGGTTTGTTAATTTTACCATATCTGACTGATTTTGTGGTTGATTAAATTTGAGATTGGTTTTTCTTATTGAAATCACGCTGGTATGATTAACTTTGTGATTCTTTTTCTGCCATTGTTGTTTAGCAAGAACCAACCCAGAACTAAATTTATCGTGAAGGACCCTCTTATTTCTTTGGGCTCGCCATCGAAATCTTCTTCGCAGCAAGAATCCCTCACGCAACCAAAGCCCTCTTCACGAGTAAAATCTACGGCTTCAAAGAGACAGTCTTCGAATGATAAGGTATTTAAGAAACATTTGTTTTTTATTAACAATATATTGTTGCCTCTGTTTCTTATTTAACTTGTCATTCGCAGGATGATAAAATTACTGGTAATACTCCCAAAAGGCTTCGCCACTCTAGGCCTGTTACCCCAAACGTTCCGTTTCCTTCATTCACACCTTCGTCTCCTGCTGCGAAATCTTCGCAAGATACTTTTGTGCCTCTTTCCTCTGATAACATTACTAGCGACAACATTTCTATACCTCAACTCCTCATAGACCAAGTTCCTCATAATAACCCTACTACAAATAATCTTACGCCTCCTCCTGTTATCAATGCCCCTACTATTTCTCCAATCACTTCCCTTCCTGAAACCTCTTCTTCTCCTAAGGCTCCTTTGACAAAGGATAACTCATCTTTTTTGGTGGAGCAAATTCCTCTAACAGCGGAAAATTTGGAGGGTATAGATGTGGCCTTCAAGGTTCTTTCAGATCTTGTGAATGATGCCAAGAGGACTTCTGCTGATCCTGTCAAATCCAACGTCTGCGAGATTTTAAGTAAGCACCTTGGTCCTGATAAGGTCTCGCAAACATCTTTAGTTCAAGAAATTAGTAAGTCAAGGATGATCTCAGTGTTATGACCGCGAAGTGCAATAGTCTCCACCTTGAAAATCAAAAATTTCACAACATCTCGCTAGATCGTGATAACCTTCGCAAGAAGAATGAAGAATTAAAAGGTATGTTCTCCCCCTTTTTTTTTTTTTTTTTTTTTTTTTTTTTTTTTTTACAACTCAAACTCCCTGTTCGTCCTCCAAGCATTAAACCAGAAACGAATAATGGAGATATATCAAACGGAGTCTGTCGTTGAAGAAGTTCGAGTGGAAAGAGATGCTTGGATGGAGCAATATAATCTCTTAGATAATCTTCACACCTATGCAGCTGATCAAATAAATAACTTGTCTAAAGAGAATTTTGATTTATCGCAAAAGCAAGACTCATTGAGTAATGACTTATCTCGCCTCTCTTATGCTTTGACTAAAACTAATTTGGAGTTGGAAACTTTATCAGATGAGAATCGAACTCTTTCTCAAGAGAAACGTTCTCGTTGAATAAGATGGCGAGCTACTCGCAGCAGTATAACGCTTGTCAAAAGTTATGTGAAGAACACGAACAAGCTAAACATACTTTGAAAAACCAACTTGAAGAAATTACTGCCGAGAGAGATAAACTTATTCAAGGTAGAATAACTTTGAGTGTAAAAGCGAAGCAATTCCAAGAACAATGTGTCATATTAGAAAAATCCAACTCTACTTTGGCGACCGAAAATTCCATACTTATTTCCAATGAAAAGAATTTGCGATCTCGATTGAAAGGCTTAGTTGGAGATTCATTTGATGATGTCATGGACCGTTTGGGGAATAACTTCGCAGCTTTAATTCAACATCTTACTTCTCAAAAGGAAGGTAGTCAAATTATTTGACTATCTTAATTTATGTATTTATTCCATGAATGCTTTATTACCCTGAAAATGCCAATAATGTTCGATAAGAATTTTCTCTGATCTTGTGTATTTGTTATGCAGACTCTGAGAGAAAGCTTCGTTCCACTATCTCCACCCTCAGGTCTGATTATTCTAAAATTCGCAAGGAAAATGGACTACTCTCCGCGTCTCTTGCTCGTTCTCGCGATCGTGCAGAGCGAAGATTTGATTATATGTCTTATTGTAAGGACATTGATAGTAAGAATCGTCAAAAGGCATTGCTTCGCCAATTCCCTTTAAAAGCGGAAGTTCTTGTAAATAACATTTTGCTGTCGAAGTCTCTTGATCCTATTCACGTCGATCCTTTGGAAATAAGTGATGATGAAGTTCCTAATGCTCCAGATAGTGATTATGAATATGAAAGCTGCGAAGATCTCCCTGATAAGGAAGTCGTCGATGAAGATCCAAATAGAAAGACTCCTGATGAAAATCCAAAGATTCAAGCGAGAACGAAGGTAATGAAAACATTTCGATGAAAATCAACCAATTGAAGAAGGCGAAGTTGATAAGGGCGCAGAAAAGTCTCAACCATCCTCCGTATTTGATAATGCTGATGTAGAGAGTTAAATTCTCTTTGTAATTTGCCAGAATTTCTTTTTGTGTGAATGATTTAACTCTTTGATGGAGTAATTCCCATATTTCTTTCTTCCTTTCTTAGTTAATACCTCTGTGCGAGCGTGTTTGCTCATTGAATTTTTTATTAAGTAAATCCATCCCAATCAGGGATTTGATTTTAATTTTTCTCACTGCGACAAAGTCGCAGGCCGCCTTTACATTTTCATGCAGAGGCCCATTGACCCTGCCTTATCATTTTTGTGTGGTCTTCCGAGTTAGACCTCCCTAATTAGAGGTCTTCCCCTGCCACCTTTCATCGCGACAAAATCGCAGGACGTCTTTACACTTGCATGTAAAGACCCATTGATCTTGCCTTATCATTTTCCAAGTATTTTTGCCTCTGCAGGATGTTTTAGTTGCGACAATATGACAGGCCTAAATATCCTTGCGAACATAAAGCCCCATGACATTACATTGCCGTGCGACGAAATCGCAGACGTCCGTACACTTTCATGTAAAGACCCATTGATCTCGCCTTACCCTCGCGTTAGTATTATTGCCTCTCGCAGATCATTGCACAAATATGACGAGCCTAAGTTCTCTTGCGAAAACATAGCCTTATGACATTTGCGTCTGCTTTGACACTCCCCTATTGGAGAGCGTCGCCCTTATCATCTCCCGGTTGCCCCTTCAAGGAGGCGAAACATCGGCCATACAAGACTAGCTCCTCCCATCCGGTCTTAACAACAACCAGCTTGTTTTCGTGAGCCTCTTATCCCTTATACCTATATGGTTTATGGTTACGAGACCGCACCCTAAGTGGAGTTTTCTTCGGGCGAGTGCAACGCATGCCAAGACTTGCCAAGAATGGCAGGGGGTAGGTTCATCCATCCGGGCACTCGCTCAACCGTGTACCTCGGCGCCTTGAGCATACATCGACTCCTTGGAAGAGACCCGGTCGCCCAACCAGGGTATAACCTACATATATAGTTGGGAATCCAAGGTATCTCTCCCGGATAGGCTTTCATGGGCCCCAAATTTTCATGACTCAGGCTTCAGGAGCGGTGTAACCTTCCCCCTGAGCCATGTTGAGAGATACCCCCCTTATATGACGCACTTTAGGTCTTACATTTGCCTCTTACGAAATGTTATTCGCGAACTAGGGTGTACGCCATAAAGGTTCGTCCCATTCATTCATTCTTTTTATTCAATCATTCTTCATCATTTGCTATTTTGTCTGCGAGATACTCGCCGATTTATTCATTTAATCATTCCTTATCTCTTGTTGTTTTGTTAAGCCATTCATGACTTTTTTGTTATTCTTGTCGCGAGATCTTCGCGGATTCTCTCTGCATTTTACTGAATGTCGCAAATATCTGGCGAAGAAGTACTTCATCTTGATTCCTTTTTCCTCTCTCATTATTACGGGTAATATTTCTTTAGATATAACCTATTCCATGGTCTATCCAATTTTTGTCCCACATCTCTTCCTTCGGGGTCCATCAATCTATATGCCCCTGTACCAACTACCTCTTTGATGATATAAGGTCCATCCCATTTTCTCTTGACTTGCCTCCGCTTTCACGTTGATATATTGGGGTTTCTCGCAACACCAAGTCTCCCGGTTGGAACTCACGTATTTTTACACGCTTGTTATATTCTCTAGCTAGTCTTCGCCGATAATTCTCCATGTGTCGCAAGGCCTTTTTCGTTTTTTCTTCCAATTCATCCAACTTGATTAGAATGTTGCTCGCGCTAAGATTTTTATCCTGCACCTCTTTTTGGTTGTCGGAATCACGACCTCTCCGTTGGGAGTACCGCTTCAACTCCGTAAGTTAAGCAAAAAGGGGACATTCCCGTGGCTTCTCTTCTAGTTGTATTATAGGCCCACACCGCATTGGGTACTTGTTCGCACCATCCTCGTTGTGTCCTTCCAACTTTTTCTTCAATATATCGGCAATTGTTTTGTTTGTTGCCTCCGCTTGGCCATTAGCTTGTGGATATAATGGAGTTGATTTTCCACATCTTATCTCGAAATGCGTTGAGGAGTAACTCTATATTTTGCCCTTCAAACTCGCTTCCCATTATCGAGATACCAATTGTGCGGGGATCCCAAATCCGCATATAATATTTTCAAATATGAAAGTAAAAACATCCTTATCGCGAATGTGCTTTGGACCGCTTTCACCTCTCGCCCATTTTGTGAAATAGTCCGTTGCGACAATTAAGTACCTTCTTTGTCCTGTTCCCAGGTAAAAATGGTCCCACAATATCTAAACCCCATTTTCCAAAAGGCCACACACTTCTTGAAGAATTTAACGGTGCTCCGGTGCATGTATCTTCTTCCCGTGTCTTTGACAATCTTCGCAACGCTCCAGCTATTGCTCTCGCGTCCTCATGCATATATGGCCAATAATATCCTTGCGTCTTTGCCTTATATGCCAAAGATCTTCCGCCGCTATGATTCAGGCATCCCCACTATGCAAAGATCTTCAATATGGTTTCTCCTTCTTTCCTCGTTAGACATCGAAGCGAAGGTCCATCAAAAGAACGCCGATAAAGCACGCCATCTCGCAATTCATAATTTGTTGCCCGGCTCTTTAACTTGTGTGCTTCCAATCTATTTCTTGGTACCTCGCCTTTCATTAAGTACGCGTGAAGTTCTACTCTCCAATCTTCCTCGCGACATTGCATTTCATCTACCACCATCATTATATCTACTTCTTGTCCCTCCTCTTTATTAATTGATGGCGCTAGTAGCGTCTGTATTTTGATATTCCTCGCAGCTTGGGTCTGTCATCATACTTGATATAAAGGCAAAAGCGTCTCGCGAGTCTATTATCTCTCCTTGATATGTGCCTCCATTTTATTTTCGGATTCGTGCCGACAACACTTCTACAAGCTTCCCGTATTTGTAGGGATGGATCATTTGTAGCATACTTCTCTCGTTATCCGATGATTGCCAATTGCGAGTCACGGTAATCCTTACATTCTCCAATTTCATTTCTATTGCAAATCTTAGAGCATGTATTATAGCTTCATACTCCGTTTCATTATTGGTAGACTCAAATTCCAATCTAAAAGCAAAAGCTAACTTATTATTTCTCCGCGAAATCACAACAATTCCCACTCCTTTACCTTCTCCATTGGATGATCCATCCACTAATATTTCCCACCGATCTGGCTCGCTTAACAAATCTTTTGGATCTCCATGCTCTTCTTCTACATCCATCATTTCATCCATCGCTTCATCTTCCTCCAAAGGAAATTCCGCCGAAAGTCTGCGACAACCCGTGACTTGGTTGAAGATAATATTTCATATTTGAGTTTGTAATGGCTTATTTGAGCATTCCATCTTTCAACTCGCCCGATCTTTTGAATTTTTCATTATCGACTCGATTGGTACCTTCGTTACCACTCTAACAAGTATGTGCCTCGAAAATATATGCGAAGTTTAAACGACGCATAGACTAACGCCAGGATTAGTTTTTCAATCTTCGAATAATTTCTTTCGCAACATTAAAAGTTTTTCGATATAATAAATTGGTTTTTCTACTCCTCAAGGTCCATTCGCAGCAGAAAACCGCACTTAAGGCATGCGATGTTGTCGCGAGGTATATTAATAATTCCTCTCCTGTTCTCGCTTTCCGCATAATGGATATATCCATTAAATGCTCTTTGATCCCTTGTAAAGCCTTTTCACATTCATCCGTCCATTTAAATTTCGACCCTTTTTTGTAACACCGAAAAAGTGTTTACATTTATCGATGACCGCGAGATGAACCTTCCTAGCGATGCTAGTAACCCATTCAACTTTTGAACATCCTTTACTTGTCGCAGTGTCGGCATATCGCGAATCGCTTTTACTTTCTCCGGTCAACATGTATTCCTTCCTTTGATATAATGTAACCCAAGAACTTTCCCGACGCAACTCCGAAGGTACATTTCTCTCGGATTGACTTTGATGTTGAAACGCCTCATTTGTTCAAAAATTTCTTTCAAGTCTCGCACGTGATCTTCTCGCCTTTTACTTTTCACCAACATGTCATCTACGTATACCTCTAATGTTTTATGTATCCATTCTCGCGAATACATTTTCTACCATCCTTTGATACGTTGCTCCAAAGATTTCGCAAACCAAACGGCATTTTAGTATAACAAAGATAATCCTCTTGGAGCGAAGAAAGAAAGCAGTGTGCTCTTGGTCTTCCTCGGCGAGAGGAATTTGATTGTAACCTTTGTATCCGTCCAGCCGATGATACTCTTTCGTTCCCACCGCTTGATTCGACCAATTGCGGAATGTCTGGTAATGGAAAACTGTCTTTAGGGCAAGCTTTATTTAGATCAGTGAAATCAATGCAAATCCTTATTCCCTTGTTCTTCTTTGGAACTATAACCATATTCGCTATCCATTCTGGATATTTTGCTTGTCTAATAATTCCTGCATCCAGCATCTTCTGCAATTCTTCTTCTATCTCGAGGGTGATATGTGTTGCTATCTTTCTAATTCTTTGTTTGAATGGCTTCACATTTTTATCAATTTCCAACTTGTGACAAAGCCACCGATGGATCTATACTGCACTTCATCCATATCCCATGCGAAGATATCTTTATAATTCCGCAATAGATCGACAGTTCTTTTCTCTTCTTCCGTTCCCATGTTAGTTCAAATCTTTAACATCTTGGGTTTTTCCTTAGTTCCAATATTCACTTCTTTAGTTTGCTCCGCACGCGACGTAATCGGCCTTTGGTTCTCCCATAGGGGTTGGTCCTTTCGGTTCTTTCGCGGGATCATTTTCTTCTCCCGAGATCTCGCTAGGTATGCCTTTTCCTTCCTTCGCTTCGATCATGTAAACTCGAACTCTTCTTCTTTCTTAGCCGCCTCGCCATCTTTTTGCGGTGCTTAGATATATTCTTTTGCTTGTTTACTTGTTCCTCGCAACACTTTACTTCATTTTGATAATATATTCTTCCTTTAGCAAAGATCCCCTTTGATCTCGCCTATTCCAGGTTGGTGTAGGGAACTTGATACATTGATGAAGCGTCGACGCCACAGCTTTTATTGCATGTACCCATGGTCTTCCTAGTAATAAGTTATACGGTGATTCCATATCTACTACGCTCAATGTCACCTGTGTTTCAATTCTTCCTAATGGAATACGTATTTTTATCTCCCCTTTAACTTTTGTTATGGATTTACCAAAGCCTTTAATATTGTATGCCGCGGAAGTCATATCTTCGTCTTTGTATCCCATCTTTTTGTAAGCGTGATAGAACATGATGTTCACCAGACTCCCTGTATCAATTAAAACTCCATTCACCACCCATATTTTCACCGTGTTCTCCGATTCCTCTCCTTCCTTATACGCGTTAATTGCAATTACCAATGGAGATGTGTGATCCAAATTTTCTTTGGATATTTCCCCCGCCGTGAATGTTATCTCTTGCTTTTCCCAATCCTTCAAAGGTGATGTTATTTCTCTATCCGTAATCTTCTTTCCTTCAAAATCTCGTTTGTGTATTCTTCCTCTGATATTTTCATGAAATTCGTTAATCATTACTCTTATACCTGTGCTGTATGCCATATCTTTTTCATCCGATCTAAAATTTTTCTTTCTCATTTTTCTGATTCAAACAATTTTAATTGCAATCTTATCTCTTTTTTCAACGATCTCCCTGTTTCTAGCGCATATGTAGTAGCAGGATTTCCCACACTACACCCCTTACTCGATTTTACTTAATTAACCCATTAAAAATGTAAGATCAAGAATATTTATTGATTGAATTCATGAATTGTTTACACAAGGAAATAGAATTACACTTAGAAATTAATACACTCTTAAACTTTCTCTCTCCTAATGACTTGCCCAACAACTCCAAAAAGATCTCTTCTTCAACAGACTCATTTAGCCCTTTATATAGGGTAATACATAGTGGATGACAGCTAAGCTATCCTTTATTTTCGGGAATGTCCCGCGAAGTGTCGCAAGTGCACAAACATTCGTTCTCGCGACACTCCTTAACCCTCGCCAAGTTTTACGTCTCCTTTATGTTTTGCTTGTCGTTATTCATTGCGTCGTTTATTTTAGCTCTCTGCGACTGCCTCGCGACATCGTTGTTTATTAACCCCGCGAGCCCTGTACGTTGCGATATTATGATCCTACACCAACTTTCCGAGGACCCAACTTATTATATGAGCCAGCTGAAAAACGCTCTTTGGTAAGTACTGCCCACACAAAATCACCAACATCAAACTCAACAGTGCGACGATGACGATCTGCAACTGACTTTATACTTTGTGGAAGAAGCGACCAAATTCTGTCCCGTAAGGGTATGAATGTCTTGCAAATTTTGAATTAAAGCATCAGCAGTAGAATGAGTTCTTTGTAAATCAGGTACAGGTACAAGATCAATGGCGGACCTAGGATTAAAACCACAAACAACCTGGAAGGGGCTGAACCCTGTGCTCTTGTGGATAACTCTATTGTAAGCAAACTCAGCTTGAAACAAGTGCTGATCCCATTGTTTTGTATGCGAACCAATCAGACTTGGAAGTGTTTTGTAATGGTGTAGGATGTTAGTACATAAAAGACTCGGCCTTTATAAAGGCTTACAGATTCAATGACAAATCTAGAAAATAAAGCAAGATAACTAAAAATATCTAAACCAATAAAGAGCAAATCTAAACAGAATAAAGAGAATGATATCATGCCAAGATACTGACATATATCTTATTTCTTAACTGAAATATCTTAAAGTAACCAAACTCAGGCCAAGTTTTCATAAATGGTTACCGGTTACGGTCTCGGCGCTCCATTTTCTCAAGGTAGGATTCAGCTAGGTCCTGCACTACATCACATATACATTTTAGGACATTTTGATCCATATGAGCCCTTAAAACCAAATGTTTGGAGCCCCTATGATAGGTTTCTATTATAATAGCCACATACGTGCTAACCCAGAGGATGCCACCACTATTGTGTTAGGCCACTTAATTTCGCTTAATTTTACTTCGAGTGATAATCAACTAAAATACCGCTCGTTCATATATCGGAGACTTGCAGAATATCAGCTCGTAACATAGTTCATAACAATTTAATTACGCAAAAAGAACCGTTCCAAATCTAGCAAACTATGTTTCAAAATATACTCGAAGTTCCAAACAAATGTTACCACGCCTAGATCCTCAGGCAGGAGAAATTGGCTTAGTTGATAGTTGGGATCCGTTTCATCAAGCAGAATTGGATCACTAGATTCAAGACTTGTTACAACAAGTGCAAGTGCAAGTGCGATCTGCATATTATTATATTTTACTAGTTCGGACGTCCGTGTTCTACACGGGTCCTGATATTTTGTAGAAAATACGTATGTTTTGCTGGTGTAATTTTTGAGTACAAAAATAAAATTTGGTATGTATATAGTTGTTGCACCCCCGCGTTGTACGGTCCTAAATGTTTTGTAGAGAAAACTATGTACGGTGAGTAAAAATAGGAAATCTTAAGCCATTATGGCGTTTAAAAAATCTTACAAATTCGTACCTACAAAAAATGCATCCATGAAAAAAAAAAGATAAACAATAACCTAAAATGACAAACTTTTCCAAACAACCCTTTCGGTGCAATTCAGCCCAGAAGACTACCAAATTAATCGGACCCCCTTTTAATTAAATCTTTCTTCAACTTCCACAAAGGATGAATAAAAGTTTATACAGTCGTATTTTGGTTCATGCATCTATTAATTTGGTTATGCAACCACTATGTATATGCCTCAAAAATAACATTCAAATAAGAAAAAGATGTATAACGCGTTATGCAATTGTGTTTCGATTTGCTTTGGTCAACCCTCCCTCATGACAACGGTGTTCTAGTATATTATGTTGGAAAACCACCGGTTTTTATGTGAATAAAAATTTTATTATAAAACGGTTTTTCAAAATAATTAAAATACCTTCCAAAATTATCTCTTACTTTTATTAGGTAAGTTTTTATCTTACATATATATATGGAATTGCACTAGGGTTTTTAAAGATATGGAAAAAAACCTCTCTCTAATCCACCGGTGTTGCATACCTCTTCTTCTTCGTTTTCTATGTTTGATACGAGGGTTTTTAAGTGCTAACGATTCGTGAGTTTTCCGCTGCCAAGTTCTAAAAGGACAAGTTTGAATGTGCTATTCAAATTTGTTAGGATTGTTGTATCTTGGAGGAAGATGTACCCGTAGGGCTATAGCATCATCTATTCGAGTGTAGTAGGGCATTCTTGTCTTAAGGACAGCATGTTGAACATGTGCCTCAATCCACCATTACCAATTTGTTCATTCATGGTGTTTAACAGGGATGTGTAAGACGTCAACAATTGAATGGGAGACGACATAAAAACAGATAAGTGCCTCTTATATTAATTAGTTATTTGATATATTATGAATTTTAATTGTTATTCTCCAACAATCTTAAGACAAGAATAATCATAAAGTAACAATTAAGAAATAATCAAATTGGGTTAAATTTGAGTCGGATCAGTTTCTTACGGTGACTGTTTTGTCACTTTACTATTGTGATCGTCATGAAACTGTAGCTGGTTAGTATGGGCTTTGTTAATGGATTTTGTGGGGTATTCAGTATCTATTATATCGTCAAATATGGGGGACATGGTGTGCTATGGAACTTGATCATCTTTTAGTTCTTTGTTTGTACAAAACATTAAACATGTTAATTGGCAAAGTGAAAACCAAGTTTTTAGCCTTCGCATATAAACTATTTGACATCTCGCCCATGAGAAATTTCTAGGATTCCAATTTGCAACCATAAAAATTTATTTGTATTGGTTGACTGGTTTGTCATAAGTGAATTTCTCATCAATCTCATGATCAAATCAGGGTGTTCGTTTTTCTCGGTCAAAAAAAAGTTATCACTTGTATGGTACGTTTACATGTGTATCAACATTTCGTCTTGATACTTGGGAGAAAGAGATGACAATAGCAAGTTATCATCTGGTCTAGTACCTACACGAGGGTGTCGAGGTTGATACGCATATTAAAGAACTGACTAGTGAATACCGAAATCAGTCGGCATTTGCGCAAGGAATAAGTCCTTGAGTCTCTTAATTGATATGGCTGAACTAAGAGAGGATACATATTTGGTTACCTGGTTTGGATAATGGGTCCCTCAGAGATGGTGTATCTTTAGTACCAAAAGAGATTATAGTTTTTTCTTGGATATTTCTTTGGAAATTGAATATGAGGTTCTTTGGCGAAGATTTGGAAAGATTGTGGAAAATCATGTTGTCATTTTTAGTAATAGATTTACCTATAACAGGATCACCGAAATATGCTCCACGGCTTCGTATGTCTTGCGCTTCGGATGCCGGTTATTAAATATAAACAAATGTGAGCATCGCCGGGCTTGCCGTTTGTAAAGCTATCAAAAAATATACACGAAGGGAAGTGAATTGATTGCATGAAACAATTAAGAAAGGATATCTCTGAATCTTTAGAGTGGATGATGACCAGCAGTTCGAAGGATAAGAGGTGTCGCGAACAAAATGTAGATTTACAAGCTGAGCTTCGGGAAGGGCACTTCTTTGAAGTGTATACGATGTTATTGGATAATTTAGTCACAACAGAGAACAATAAATTTGTTGGGAACTCCATACAGGACCTGATGACGTGCATACAAGGATGATATCTCTATTATCCTTAATTGATAAATCTTTCACTTGAGCTTTAAGAGCTGTGCTAGGAAGCACCATGCATGGAATGTACATGAGAACCGTGTAAGGGCTGAGACTAAGACGTGTGATTAAGAACTCCTTTTGAATTTAGTGCGACTGGGAGCATCAAGTGAAATGTTTTCACTAATCAAGTAAGTGGTTCATGAGCTTAAATGTTGCTCACTTTCACATCCAACCCGACAAATAGGTTAAAGTAGTGGACGTATGAACTATTTTATGTTCAAGATCCACGTATCTTAAAGTGAGAGACATTTTGTGAAATTGTAGCATATTTGATATTCACTAATTTTTCTTTAATCGCTAACCTTGGTTATGAGTAAAGTTAGTCAGGTAAGCAATCTATATGCACAAATATGAGGCGATTCTTGTGGGAATGGGAACACTAGCTTTTGCGAATCAAACTGCGTTCTCCATCAACAAAATCATGCAAAGGTACTACGGAGCTCGACGGTATGAGAAAGTTAGTATGCAATTCTTTCCTTCAATAATAAAGCAAAGGTATAGTGGAACTCGCTTCAGGTACCGACCCTCATCTAGAAAGATGTTGCATGTTTTATTTAGAGTTGTCTAAATCTCATCTCGGGGTAAGAATTGCATATTTTGGTAAACATTCCCAAAACAATTCTAGTATGTGATTGTCATTAGAAGTTATTTAAGAAATAACTTTTGTAATGATAATTTAGAGTAAGAATATTCTAGAATATGATGAGAATTCAACTACGAAGTTGCGGTCGGTTCATTTGGACTAGTGCCACTTTGAACTTACTAAAAGAAAGAATTGAAATGTGGGGATCTTTGGTATATCCACGAGACGTGTTAAAGGTCTTTTATCCAGATTGGTTGCATATGTATTTGTAGACTTTGCTGAAGTGTAATGCATATTTAGACCTTTAAATATTTATTCAAAGCTTTCTAAGTGTTGTTCTTGAATGTCGCTCGCATGAGTCTTGGGACGTGGAGTTTGTTGGAAAACAATTTGTTGGATCTTGTTCTCATCAGAGAGATCAAGATAATCCCCTTAACTTGTGACCAGGCTTGTCTAGAATTCATCATAAATGTGGGGGATAAGACATGTGATCTTGCAATCCATCAACGGTGAGAGGTATATGATGAATGTATCAAACAACCTTGAAGAATATAAGAAAGACATGTGATTATGGACCACTTCAGGTAGTCATAATTTAGAGAAAATAAGTAATATGGAAAATTGTTCATCTTATTTGCACATGTCAGTGTGTTACACAAGCGGATTTTGAGAAAGTATCCTTGAAAGGTTAATCAAATGTGGGACAAACTACAAGGTTTGGAGAAAATGTTGATGTAACCTGATTTTGCATATATATTAGTATAAGCATAGATACTTATCTTATTGGTTACCTCTATTATGGTATTTCTTGTGATATGATAAACATGTTTTTACATCTACTAATAAATCGGTGTTGTTTAAGTTTTGACAGGAAACTAATATGCGCTTGACGTGGTCTAAAGGATTAGTAGGTACTCAAAAGAAATTTTGAGGATATAGTTTCTGTTTAACGTGTTTATGTGTTGTAAAACAGATGTGCATATGCGCATTTATCCCGGGAAATCACGGGGATGCTCGATTAGAAGACCAGCGATTGGAATGCATGAGGTACATAATTAATTTCATTTATGTGATATATGCTTTACAACCACCTATGAAATATGTGATATATTTGCGATTTGACTGAAAGACCAAGATGGCTGATATGATCTAAAGGATCGAAAGGATCCAGAATAAATTCTGAAGGAAATGGTTTTTGTCAAACTCGATGCATTTAATGTGTGTTGTAAATGTGCAGTATATCAGGTGTATACAAATACCCTTATATCTCAAGAGAATTCTGGGATGATCTGATTAGAGATTTGCGATACTTGAGGTACATCTTAAATTGTGTATGTAATACATATTGTACTGACCTTAAGAGATGTTGTTGTTTCAGGCTATGGATAAATCTTAGCCTATGTGTGTATCCTCTTAAGGAGTGTCTGTCTAAGGAAGTCCTTAAGACAGACAAGATGAACTTGTATTTTGAAGAAATCAAAGTTTGTGTGCTTTAATTCAAGCATAAGAGGAAGACGAATGATTACTAAGATGCTTCTTAAAAGATATTCCTCTGTGACCGATGCCTGGCCATCATTGCAGAAACTCAATTGACTATGTGAGTCTAAAGTAAATGAGCAATGACAAAGTCTAGACATACTCGGAGAAGGCTATTCGGTAAGACAACTATACTCTCTAATGAAGTAATTTTAGTTGATTCGTGAAAGTCAAAAAGAGAGTCTCAGTAGACATGTAAAGTCAAAAGAGAACCTCATGGACTTAGTGAAGTCAACAGAAAAATTAGTGATCCTTTGACGAAAGGATAATCTAGAGAGATAGTTTGAAATTATACATCGAGGGGGACGGGACTTAAGCTCACAAAATTAAACTTGCCATGAAGGATACTCAACCTTGCTGACTGGATATCCCAAGATCAAGGTTTCGAATGAGACAACTAATTTATGGTGGGTAAAGGTAAACACTATCAGAGAATTATATTCTCTTTGTCCCTTCCCTATGGTGTAGATGTGATAGTGTGATTTGCATGTGAAGGATGACTTTTAATGAGTCTTAATGAGTTCCATAGTTTCAATTTAAGATTGAAGTGGGGTGTAGCAAAGAAACACTCTTGATGGAACTCACCTATCTGAATGAGGAAGTGGGGCCGCTTCCTATGAGAATTGAGCTGATTCTCTAGAGCATTCTGAGAAACAAGATACGTCCAGGGCCAAAATGGACACAACGGCGGAGCTTGGCAACAACCTTGGAGATATCATGTGTGGTTGTTATCGCGAGTTACACCAAATGTTAAACAGTTCAAGACCTTATAGACACTGGCTAACAAGTAATTCGGTAATCTCTCACTAAGCAAAGGTTCAAGACCTAATGGACACCTATGCCTATTCGTGATATTTCCTGTTTTTCGTGTTTTATCGTATTTTCATTCATGTGGGGGATTGTTGGAAAACCACCGGTTTTTATGTGAATAAAAATTTTATTATAAAACGGTTTTTCAAAATAATTAAAATACCTTCCAAAATTATCTCTTACTTTTATTAGGTAAGTTTTTATCTTACATATATATATGGAATTGCACTAGGGTTTTTAAAGATATGGAAAAAAACCTCTCTCTAATCCACCGGTGTTGCATACCTCTTCTTCTTCGTTTTCTATGTTTGATACGAGGGTTTTTAAGTGCTAACGATTCGTGAGTTTTCCACTGCTAAGTTCTAAAAGGACAAGTTTGAATGTGCTATTCAAATTTGTTAGGATTGTTGTATCTTGGAGGCGGATGTACCCGTAGGGCTATAGCATCATCTATTCGTAGTGTAGTCGGGCATTCTTGTCTTAAGGACAAAGACATGTTGAACATGTGCCTCAATCCACCATTACCAATTTGTTCATTCATGGTGTTTAACAGGGATGTGGAAGACGTCAACAATTGAATGGGAGACGACATAAAAACAGATAAGTGCCTCTTATATTAATTAGTTATTTGATATATTATGAATTTTAATTGTTATTCTCCAACATATTATAACTTAATCAATTGTCTAAACAATGACTCCGGTGATTGAGTATTATTGCCTAGATGATAATGTAGACAATAATACAACATATACTAGAAACATAAATTTGTAGATAAAAGATTGAGATCTTTGGGAAAAAAGCTTAATGACACATTTCAAGAAAATTAATCTTCATAATAGAAACAGTAAAGATAAAATCCATTGTAAGCAGGCACGGAGTGTTGCAGGGACAAATAGGGTTAAAATTATAATACTCGTATAAAATCAATAAAAATACATCAAATGTATGGCCTAAAAATGAAAATCAACCTAAATTACTATACCTAATTTAATTAAAATATTTTATGATTTGATTTTCACTTAGTTAATAACAACTAAAAAGTCAATTAAAATGCCAAAAAAAAAATCGGGTGGCCTTCGGCCGCATAGCTGCCAGTATAAAAAACAAACTATCATAAATAAAAAACAGTTATCTTCTTTAATTACAAGTTATATTGACGGTTATCTTCATCTGCTTTTCTTAGTATTTCCATAGATTTGCTACCCGGATCTTGAATTATTTTAAGATTCGGGTAGAATTGTAGATATTATTATATATTCAAATAAAACAAATTTTTAGGATTTCTATTTATTTTCTCAGTATTTTTATGCTATCTAGACTTGTTATCTCGTAGCCATTATGGCGTTTTTAGTGGCGTTGCACTCTAATCAAATATATTTTGGAAGGAGACAATCTATTTTGGCAAATCAGAGTAAGACCGATATTGATTGCGATGATATCAATAAGAGCATATTACTTCCTTATTATGGAAGCATCTTACATCAATGATGATGATGATCAAGAAACAAACGATCTAGAAACAAAATGGTTTGAAACCATTAAAAGGATGTCAATTTCTCCAGCGGGTTATAAAATTTCTGTACAATGTTCTATTTTTGTTTCCGAAATATGTTAATTTTTTTATATGGATTGTTTTTCTCCATTTTCAAATATAATTGATCAATGTAACAAAATATGAAATTAATGAAATTATGAGGTGATACCTCTTCCATCTAAAAAAATGAATTTACCCCCACTTGGGAAAAGGTTCGGCTCCATGACACTGACTGTAATTACTCTTTATAGACAACCTCCGAGGTCTAATGAAACATTTGACCTCGAGTCTCAATACCACCTTAGATAGTGATGGTTCTGGTGAATTCGTATACCAAGAATAAGTCTTATACACTACTGCCGTAGAAGGTTAAAATTACGCTTCATAAATGGAATTGACAGTCGAGTAACTGAAAATACTGTGAAGTTTTGAACCAACGAATACAGAAAAATAAAATAACATAATGCGTGTTGAGAACCTAAACCAGTCAATAGTACAGGACGTGGAATCTACGCTTCACTTCTACCTTTACTGTTATAATGAGTAGTACACTATTATTCTTCATTTTGTGGCAAAGATTTCTACTATTATATTTTCTTTCACAGTAAGTTGCCTCTCAAATTCCGAGAAGTCCAAACTTGCAAGTTGCAAGCACGCCCGTACCAACTAATAAAGGAGGTGGTGAACAGAAAGTCCAAACCAACCAGAACTACCTACAATTATAGAACAATAAAGTCTACAGAATTTAACATCGTAACTTGCAGAAATGCCACGACTTAATAATGACCTAAAAACGTGACAGAAATGGATAACTTCAAACGTAAACAGATAGAGTCGGGTTCAGTGAATCTCCAAATACATTTGATTCGATTCTTCACGAGAAACTCATTTGTACTTAGCTCTTAAGCACACTAACAATGTTTTTTGTTTCTCCTTAAAGAAAGAAAAATGGCATTGGATTACCTCTTACAGCCACCATGAATAACCAAACAAACTCAATAATAAACACTCAAAAACAATCTACAGTCGTTGATCCAAATTTAAAACCATGGCGGTAAAGATCAGAAAGGTAAAGTACTTTTCAAATAATTCTCCAGTCTCTTGTTCACGTGCTCAACCAGTAGCGGTTCTTTGACGACAAAAAAAAATTCATACAGAGGAAAGATTAACGAAGACTGACCCAATATCACAACTAGATTTTTTTTTTCTTTTGGTCTTCTTCTTTGCTTCTTACTTTCTTCCTTTTCATAATTTTCTCTTTCTTGGTTTGAACTTGAAGGTTGAATATCTTATTCTGCCTCTCTATTTACTTTCTTGTCATTTCCTTCTCCTTTCTCAACTGCATGTATGCCTATAAATATATATATCCCTACTCGATCCTTCTTCATGAATCTAATCATCTCGATAAGACACAATAACTCTTACTCTCAGACTCTCTTTCTCTGCTTCTTTTTTATTATACACGTACTCTTTTCTCCATCTAGCCAAGTAAATAAATCGAGTCTAACTAAATGGGTTTCAGTGAAAACAATCAAAACCTTCTTTCTAAAATTGCAAACAGTAACGGGCACGGCGAAGATTCTCCGTATTTTGATGGATGGAAAGCATATGACAATGATCCTTTTCATCCAACTGATAATCCTAATGGAGTCATTCAAATGGGTCTTGCTGAAAATCAGGTACGTAATTAATTTCAATGAAAATTCAAGTTTCACGTATTCTTGTCTTCGTAATAACTTTGTGTAAATAGTACTGGGAGACTTAATTTTGTTTTTTTATGTATGCGCAGCTATCCTTTGATTTAGTTGTAGACTGGATTAAGAGACATCCAGAGGCTTCAATATGTACTAACCAAGGAGTTAACAACTTCATGGAGCTCGCTCTCTTTCAAGATTATCATGGACTATCTACTTTTCGAGAGGTGTGTATATCGTTAATTATCTTGTACTAATCAGATTAATGCCAACAAAAAAAATGAAGAAAAAAAACTATGTTAATATTGTTTTTCTTTTTTTTTATACTTGCAGGCTATTGCCAAGTTTATGGGGAAAATAAGAGGAGGTAAGGCTACATTTGATCCAGATCACGTAGTTATGAGTGGAGGAGCTACTGGTGCCGCTGAAACAATTTCCTTTTGTTTAGCTGATGCCGGTGACGCGTTCCTCGTTCCTTCGCCATATTATCCGGCGTAAGTGTCTTTCAATCTACAGCATTAAAAATCAATCATTAGAACCCATGATCTCAGCTTGTCTGCTAATACTTTAAACTAGTAAAATCCTTTGCTAGTATTATTTTTCTCTTTCATTAAGCAATATTGGTTTGACCACTATCCACTTAAGGAACTTTACCAGCCGACGCTAAGTTACAGTTACGTCGTTCTCCATTTCGTATCTGCTCTCTTAAATATGTCGACAAGTACAACCTTTAAATCTGCTGGACCATTTAAGCACTAGCATATTTGCCCCACCTTGATGAATGGTACCCCATCTAACTTACTGAAACACAGCCTGACATGACAAAGATGTGCACGAAATTTCATATTAAGTACTTAAGCATTGACTAATCGTCTATCTATCGATAAATGATTTCTTTCTTTGTACTGATATTAAATTTGGAAATCTTTTGCAGATTTAGTCGAGACTTTGGATGGAGGACAGGGGTGAAACTAATTCCAATTGTCTGTGAAAGTTCTAACAATTTCCGCATCACCATGACGGCATTGGAAGCTGCATATCAGAAAGCTCAAGAAGCTAACATTAGAGTTAAAGGTTTACTCATAAACAACCCTTCAAACCCATTGGGGACTGTTCTAGATAAGGATACACTAAGATCCCTTGTGAACTTCATCAATGAAAAGAATATACATCTAATATGCGACGAGATTTATGCTGCCACCGTCTTTGAAAAACCTGATTTCGTAAGCATTTCCGAGGTAGTCGAAGAAACTAAGGAATGCAATCGCGATCTCATCCATGTTCTATCTAGTCTTTCAAAGGATATGGGACTTCCAGGCTTTAGAGTTGGAATTATTTATTCGTACAACAAAAGAGTAGTAAATTGTGCTCGAAAGATGTCGAGTTTCGGATTAGTTTCTACACAAACACAACATTTTGTTGCGTCATTGCTTTCAGATGACGAGTTTGTTGATCGGTTTCTCTCCGAGAGTTCAAAGAGGTTGGCGAAAAGACATAATATGCTAACACAAGGCCTCAAGGAAGTAGGAATCGGTAGTTTGAAGAGTAATGCAGGTTTATTTTTCTGGATGGATTTACGGAGTCTTCTTAAAGAGCCGACTCTGGAAGCCGAGATGTCATTATGGCGTGTTATAATCAACGACGTTAAACTTAACGTGTCACCTGGTTCTTCTTTTCAATGTTCAGAAGCTGGATGGTTTCGGGTTTGTTTCGCAAACATGGATGATGAAACGGTGGAAATCGCACTTGGAAGAATCCGAAAATTCGTGGCGCTTCAAGTGAAGGATAACAGTTCATCGGAATCACCTCCACTAGCGAAGAAACCACGATGGATGAACAACCTTCGTGTCAGCTTTTCTCGAAGGTGCGAAGAGATTATTATGACACCAAGAATGATGTCGCCTCATTCCCCCATGCCCCACTCACCTCTTGTTCGTACCATAACTTAATTATTGATTGATAATCAAGATTAATTGATTAACATCGGGTTATAGCCTAATTTGTCTTAAATTGTGTGTAATAAAATTAGTAGTACTAGCATCTAGGTTTAGAAAATGTTTGCGAAACCGATTGTTGAGTTGTTAGAATAATTGCTACCGTCCCATTTTTTGAATTGCAAATGTCTGCATTCTGTATGGGACAGTGATAAGGCATCGTATAATAGATGATGCTTATCTGTTGTTTTTTTCATTCCAAAATTGAATTGGTTTGATAACAGATACACAAGTGAAAAATATATTAATATAGAAATAAAGAAGTGAAATATTTGCATGTTGGAGTTTAATTATTTCTCAGCTCTAAATTCTAATTTTATTTGGGGTTTCTTTCCACGGTGACCAATTTTTTCAACTATATTTTTAGAAAGTGACCGTTTTCTCGAATCTTTATATAAAATGGTCGGGTTGGACTTTTTCTGTCCCGTTTTTTCTAAAAAACGGGTAACAGCAGGTTAGTGATCACGTGTCAGTTATCTTCATTAGAAAATGTCATCTAGACCCCTCAAAAAGTCACTAAGTCCGGTTAGTGTTATGAACCATTTTTGAGTCAACTCGCTGACTCGGTATTCATCTTCTTCGTAATTATCACGAAAAATTACCATCAATCAAAACAGGTGTTTTAAAATTTTCCTTCCACCACCAAGAAAGTTAGGAACCCTAGCTTTTTAATCCCCAAAAAAATACTCAAATCATAAATTCACAACATTAGACCCAATTTGAAATCAACTTGTTCTTCCCCAGTTTGAAATCACGCCTGCTAAACCCAATTGAGCCTAAATCACAAACCCTAAGATGTAACAGGAAACCCAAATTGAAATAACGTATTCATCTTCTTCTTTGCGAAACAGTAACATGTTCTTCCGAATCTACCCCAAATCTCCATTAATGTGCTCCAAACAAAGCTCAAATCCTAGATTTTTTGTTTACTTAAATCAGTCAACTGATTCATACCCAATGATGCATACTCCATATCAAATCGAATTCGCTGCAGACCCATTCTTCCCAATCAAACTATGACTCAAAATCACTTTAAATTCTTCTCCAAAAGTCTTCTCAATTACCGACAGCAACATCACCATTGTGAACTGATTTTAGGTCGATATGTATGTTAAAAATCTTGATAAATTCGTACCAAATTCATATCAAACTCTAACCTAATCTTCATGTTCGTATTAATTTTTTGAAATTGCTCTTATTTCTTTTATGGTCGAAGAAGAAAATATGTAGAAAGGAGCTGAAGAGATGAAGATCATGAATTCGGATTAAACGATGCTCTTACTCTAGAATTTCATAGGGTATGGTGGTAATTTCATGAGACTTATTGATTAAATCAACTTATGCCGACTATTCTGGTGAGCCCAGACGTGAAAACTAACAGTTTGGCTACTTTATATAAGACTTAAAAAAAATGGCTGGTTTATTAATTAGGGGCAAGGAAGCTGGTTACTTTATTAATTTGCCCATTCTATTTTGCCGCCAGTAAAGGAGGCCTGTAGCTGATTTAAAGCAAACTGTGTACCAAAAGAAAAAAAAAAACTTAGAGCAAACCATATGGTTCTTTTTTACTTAAATAAAAAGAGATATAGCTAAATTAGGAGGCGAGAAAATAACAATCACTGTCACATTTGAGAACGCCAAATAGTACTTGGAGGGAACCCGAAAATTACCAAAGAGATCGATGTTTTTAATTAAGTTATTGTTATAAGAAATGATTGCTCTAAATTCTAATTCTATTTGGCCTCCAGTTAAGGAGGCCCATAGCTGACTTAGATACAGCTAAGTTAGGAGGAGAGAAAATGACAACCATTATCGCATTTGAGAATGCTAAATAGTACTTAGAGGAAGCCGAAAATACCAAAAAAGAGATATAACTAAGTTAGCAAAGGAGAAAATGACAATCACCATCGTCTTTGAAAATGCCAAATAGTATTTGGAGGGAACCCGAAAATTACCTAAAACATCAATGTTTTTAATTAAGTTATTCGTATAAGAAATGACAACTCTAAATTCTAATTCTATTTGGCCGCCAATAAAGGAGTGCAAAGACGAGGGTACCCAAATACACCACAATCTTTTAATTATCTACCTATAAGTCCTTTACAGAATGTGATCGTCTATGGACAAAGTCGAGAGAATACAACAACTTTGGTTCACACTTCGTGTGATCGTTTATGGATACGAGATCGAGACAATACAACAACAAAATCACTTGTGTGATTTACTATGGATTCAAGATCGAGACGATACAACAACAAAGTATGCACTTGATAATAGGTACGGTATTAAAACGAAACTCTATAAGATCAATATCAAGTGTTACAGAGTTAACGTACGTGTGTAACTTAATTAATTATAATAACAATTATAATGCGGAAAACAAAGTAAATGACACAACAAGATTTTGTTAACGAGGAAACCACAAATGCAGAAAAACTCAGGGACCTAGTCCAGTGTTTTATACTCTCAGAATTAAGACGCTATACAAAATCTAATACCAACTTCGTATAGTTGAGACCAAGTATACTACCCCTAGCTACTTAGTTTCCTCAGTATCCCTGCGCCTTCGACTTCTAGAGTCACGCACGTGAATATCAAGTCCTTTGGATCATATTCCAAACATGGAAGAATCTGTTTGAATATTTACCTAGCTTTCCTTTAGGGGGAATAAAGCTTTTGTTATTCAAATGTCAACAACGACATTTTTTTTTTTGAATATATGCAGATATTGTGCTGTTGAAACTTGGAATCAAGCGTATGAAGAATGAGTTATTTTGTAATTCGTTTAGCTCCATATGTAATAAGAGTTTTGTCACTAAAATTGACAAAGGGGGAGATTGTTAGAGCATAGCTCGGTTGAACCCACCAAGCATTGGTATGTCATGTTTGGTTGTCATATTTTAGTATCAAAACTCATCTAGAGTCGCTTGATTAAATACTAGAGTCAACTTCATTTAGGTTAGACTAGAAAGTCTAGGAATGTTGAGACATCCAAGTATTACTCTGAAGACTTGAAGAATGAGAAGAAGTAACGACTACAATGACGACATCATGCTTCCACTTGAGGTTAGTAATATTGACTTGATCTTGTTTCCATTCCTAACATATCTTTCAAGTCATGCTATATTGAAAACAAAATATGCGAAGCTGTATATAGTTGTATATAATACTCTATTGATGAGACTTGGTCATACAAGTATGATCAAAGTATCAAGGAAACATATTACGAAGTATAAATGCTTATCTTTTGGAACTTCGTAAATACGACATCGACATAATTAATTGTATTTCATTATTAGATTATGTGTGCATTATATAGGTGTGATTTCATCCTAGGAAACTATGTATTATTACATTAGTTTAAGGAAGTAGATGTATGAACTTGTTTTCATAATCGAAAGGGAAATCATGATTGGTCTTGTTCTTTATTGAATATATTTTGGATGAACAATGGAAGATGACAATGGTAGAAATTATCTTAACTTATGTTGAGACTTGAGGTGGTCATAGCTTATAACATATAGCTAGTTGTAATTGGTCACAATTTACTTTGGAATTCAAGGTGTAACCGATTACAAGCTATATTGGAATGCAAGCTGTAACCGGTCACAAGATGAATTGGGAAGTTATTTGTAATCGGTCACAAGCTGCCTTCGGGAAGCAACGTGTAACCGGTCACAAGATACTTCGGGAAGCAAGGTGTAACCGGTCACAAGCTACTTTGTGGAGCAAGTTGTAACCGATTACAACCTATCTTGGGAATCATGTTATAACTGTTCACAACATATTTTGGAGTGATGGTTTAATCGGTTCCATGAGAAAAACCAAGTATCCATGGTTCACATATTTCTTCATGGTGTGTGTGAATTAGGGTTTTGGGTTTGTCAAGATGAGAAGCTTCTAGATGTCGATATTATTTGAACATGTACATAACTCTTATCTTTAATTATTCAAAGATATTCCTTGATGCTCAAGGTGATCCTGGTCCAAAATATTGAAAAGACTTTAATTATGATTTTCATCATATATGTTTTAATTACCGGCCATTTGGTAGGTCTAGAAACAAGCATACAATTACTAACTGCAAGTGCACAGTGTCGATATGCAACACAAGGCAAGAACATGTCGATCCTCAGGGACAAGGTGGGTGTAAATTGAAGCCAAAGTCTTACTACAACTGATTTAGAACAAGGAGTAACATAATAGGGGTTTCGTTTTGTCAATACGAATAGATGTTGGTAGAGATTATAACAACAAACTAAAGATACAACAACAAAGATGTTAACACTGAGAATGAAGGTACTAGGATTTTCAAATCCACTAATAACTCACACTATGTATTCAACTAATTACACTACTCTTGTCCTTGTAACAAATAAAGGTGAAGATTCAAGTCTGCCCTATATCTAAGGTGTTTCACCAATGGATAGTTCAATCACAACTAAGGTATTAATCCGTAGCACTAACTGTCTAATTAAACACAATTAGTTAAGGGATTAACGATAGTCTATCAAGTATGAGTTGCAGCACAATCAACACAATTTTATTCTAACTACAATGGATGCTTTGCATACACTGTGAGAGCAAAGTATAGAAGCACTAAGATTAAGTCTATCCTAAAACAGTTTAAGCATTCAAGAGTAACACATATAGCATGAATAACATAGAAGAAAGCTAGGGCTTCATCTAAACCCTAGCAAATGGAATTAGAATATGATGAAGATGATTAAACAATGGTTTAAAACTAAGCAATTGATCCAACTAAATTCGGATGATTACACACTTCACAGAGAACCATATTTATATCCCCTTTCCTTCTCAATTACTAGAATTCGATAATTAGAGAACACTCACTCACCCATAACGTGTTTTCCTACAAACCCCTTCTGCAATTCAACTTTCCAGCTCCTTGATTTGATGCTCTACAGCTGTGAAGATAACCATAGCCTTATCTCTCTCAATCCTAGCTTCTAGGGTTACTGTTTTGGAGAAGAAGCTAAGATGGAGATACATAGAGACTAGGAGGTTGATTGATGGATCTTGAGAAGGTGGTTGTGCTCAGAAGTGGTCAGGAATGGAAGTGATTGATGGAGGTGAACTGGGAGTTTTTGCAGATCTTGGAGAAGATGAGAACGACGTACAAAGGGGATGTTTGTCTTCTGTTCGATTAGGAGAAGAATGGTAGGTGCTAGGCTGTGAGGCGGGAGCATCAAGATTTGATACATCAGTTGGAGACACCGTTGGATGCTTAGTAGCTATGTCAAATATGACGACTCGGGATGGAAATGGGTTTGGGTCTTACATCTTGAGTTTTATCTTTTGGAAGATCTTCTTCTAAGCCCATGTCTTCTTCTAAGCTAATATCTCAGGCCTACTTTTAGTTTTGAGTCTTGCAAACAATATTCTTCACCTACGTATGAGGTGCAAAAGACATTCTTCACTTCCTTCTAGCGGGGGTCTTTGTTGTTTCTCTTCCATTGCCACCAATTCTCTACTCTTTTGGCTTCAACATTCATCCAAGCTTTATTTAGTACCTAAAAACACAAAGTTAATTAGTAAAAGTATTTATTCGTGAAAACAATGAAAATAAATAATTTGGGAAAATATATGATTTTAAAGCACAAAAGATGAGTTAAATGCCAATAAAAATGTGTAAAAATATGCAATATTTGGCACTCATCAAATACCCCCAAACCTGAATTTTACTTGTCCTCAAGTGAAACAGAAAATAAGAAATCCTAACAATACCACTTTGTCATTTGGTCTCTCGAATGCATTTAGCGGATGCAATAATCCTTTAAACCCCTGGGTGTCCCTAGTGGACGAGTTGTAGTCTCGTGAGGGTTTGCCAGAGGAATGCCCACAAAACCTTCTCCAACTTTGAGCGTATCAGAGTCCTAAGCATCCAAGGAGCTACGAGGACATAGAGTTTCTACATGCTAGTAATAAGAAGTTAGAACTACCAAAGAACGCATTCTCATCCTTAAGAGTTGAGCGAGAAATAACCATACCATATGAAATAATTCGGGTTCGAGAGTGATCACGAGCCTCGACTTCTGCCTCACCAATAGGTTTTTATGATAACTGCACTCAAAAAGATCGTTTTTTAGTCTCTCATGTGTGCAGGCAGGGATAAAGAGAGAAATCCTGCACACGTTGAATGGTGGGAAGGAGAACCTTCCGAAATAATTTCTGGAGACTCCACAAAATTGTGGACAAAAAGAATCCTTTCTGATGATCTCTAAGAAAATAAATCAACCATTAGAGAGGATGGAATTACTCACTTACCTTCACATACGATCGGCAATCAACACCACTCTCACAACATCCATAGAAACGTCTTCAATCTTCGGTCTTCGCTCTTCAACTGTTGATGATGAACTCTTGAACTTCTAGAACCTTGACAATTTCTGATTCTTCTCTTTAATTTCTTGTTGCTTGAAATTTCCTCTTAAATTATTCTTCTTTACCATGGTGTTATTTAAACAAAACTAAAAAAATAAACTACGATAATTAGTTATGTTTTTTTTTTATTAAACAATAAAACAACAAAATAAATGATGATACTACTGAATCCATGGATGAAGGACTTTATCACTCAATTATTCACAACTTGAATTGTCTTGATTTCATAAACTTCACTAATTCTCATCTTCTTTGATTTTCTTTGCTCTTGTAAGATAAGTCTTCAATATTGTATAACGAATTCTGCTCTTTGCACTGTATCTTTGGATATGAATTGTTACTCTTCCTTGTATTGTTGCATGTAAACCTCAGACTATTTCATTCTTTCTTCATAGAATCTGATGTCGTTATGCTTGTTGATGGTGATATGTTTCTATATAGATCTGTTGATGTTATCGAGAGAGAGAATGGTGCTAACTGCAAATCAAACTACAAGAAGGAGTTTTCATCTTTAGACGTCATCCTCATGATTGACGGAATTAGCACTCAAGAGATCAATAATAGTGCTGAAAGTGGTGCGAAGTTGGGAAGCCATCATTCCTACCCGGAATTTACGTACGGTGACACACACTCTAAAAGGAATTTTTAGATAGTCACAAAAAATGAAGGTCGGTGCCTCGCTTGATGTAAAAATAGGTAGTCTCCACTAAAAGTGATCACAACTCTAATACCAAAAATCTTTGCTGCACCTAATTTTCCTACCGGCATGGTTAAATCAAACTTTAACGCTCTAACAACTAAGAAACTCGATTATGTTCTCTAGTTTTTCCAAATTCAGTTATTTCGGTCAGACTCTCTATGTAAACATAGCTAGAAGCATTCTAGTGACTCTAAAATCTCTACAAGTTGGAGGTTTTATGCAAATATTTACAACAAATTTTATTATTATTATATTTTTTTTATATGCAAAATACTCCCCCAAACCTAGATCTAACATTGTCCTCAAAGTTTCAACGAAATTACAAAAACATACCAGGAGAACAATGCAGAGTAGACTTAAAGGAAAGAGATTACCAGATGCAAAAATGATGGTGCTAAACCAAGAATGGATGAATGCTTTGAAAGCAAACAACAAGAGTGAAAAGGAAAAAAGTTTGTTTAACACACATAAAAGTTTATGCAAAAAGAAAAAGAAAAGGGAAAGAGAATGGACTTTTAATCCATATATGTACACAGGTGAACCAGTTTAGTCCACATAGACGGGGTCTTCCAAGTCTATGGTCTCTACTTCTGGTGAAAGAGGCTCCAGAAATGGTTTCAATCTCTGACCATTGAACTTAAAGATGTTCTTGTTTGCTGTATTTTCGATTTCAACAACTCCATGAGGGAAAACAGTACGTACCAAGAATGGTCCTGACCATCGAGAACGTAAATTTCCTGGAAAAATATGCAAACGAGTGTTGTACAATAAAACTTTTTGACCAGGTGTGAAAGACTTGCGTAAAATGTGTTTGTCATGAAACAATTTCATTCTATTTTTGTACATTTTGGCAATATCATAAGCATCATTTCTTATTTCTTCTAACTCATTGAGTTGAAGTTTCCTTTGGGTACCAGCCTTATCAAGATCAAAGTTCAATTTCTTAATAGCCCAATATGCTTGATGTTCTAACTCTACACGTAGATGACACGCTTTACCATACCCAAGTATTTAAGGGGACATGCCTATAGGAGTTTTGTATGCAGTTATATAGGCCCACAAAATATCATTTAAACATAAAGACCAATCTTTCCTAGTAAGATTATCAGCCTTTTCAAGAATATGCTTAATTTCCCTATTAGAAACTTCTACTTGGCCACTGGTCTGAGGATGGTAAGGTGTTGCTACCTTATGAGCTATTCCATACTTGCGCATAAGTGATTCAAAAGGTCTATTGCAAAAATGAGTACCACCATCACTGATTATTGCTCTAGGTGTTCCAAAAAGAGAGAAAATGTTTTCTTTAAGAAAAGGAAGAACTACTTTATGGTCATTTGTTTTGGAGGCAATGCCTTCTACCCACTTAGAGACATAATCAATAACAACGAGAATGTATAACTTACCTTCAAAGTTACGAAAGGGACCCATGAAATCAATACCCCATACATCAAACAATTCAACAATCAAAATAGGTTGTAAGGGCATCATGTTTCTTCTTGAGATACTTCCTAATTTCTGGCATCGGTCACAAGCAACACAAAAGGCATGGCTATCTTTGAACAATGATGGCCAATAAAAACCACTCAGCAAGATTTTTGCAGCAGTTTTCTTGTCACTAAAATGGCCTCCACATGCATGGTCATGACAGAAAGAGATGACATCTCTTTGTTCTGAATTGGGGACACTTCTCCTAATGAGTTGGTCAGGGCAGTATTTAAACAAGTATGGGTCATCCCAAAAAAAATATTTCACTTAAGCCAAGAATTTAGAGCGGTCTTGTCTAGACCAATGCAAAGGCATTCTACCTGTAGCAAGGTAGTTAACAATATCAGCAAACCAAGGCATTTCAGATACAAGCATCAATTGTTCGTCAGGAAATGATTCTCTAATAAGCAAAGATTCATCAACAAATTCAACATTTAACCTAGACAAGTGATCAGGAACAACGTTTTCAGACCCTTTCTTATCTCGAATTTTGAGATTGACTCTTGTAACAAGAGTATCCATCGAATTAGACGAGGTTTGGCATCATTTTAGATAAAAGATATTTCAATGCAAAGATAGTCGAGAATATATGATGACTTTAGACCCTATCGTGTAAGATCTAAATTTATCCAATGCAAACACAACAACTAGTAATTCTTTCTCAGTTGTTGAATAATTTAGTTGAGCATCATTAAGTATTTTACTAGCATAGTAAATCACATAAGGGAGTGTATCCACTCACCGGCCTAAAACAGCTCCTACAACATAGTCGGACTCATCAAACATAATTTCAAATGGTAAGGTCCGTCGGGTGGTCCGACTATAGGGGCGATGTGAGAAGAGCTTTCAATTGCTCCCATTCTTCCTTACAAGCGTCATCAAAGACAAATGAAACATCTTTTGCAAGAAGACTACACAAGGGTCTTGAAATTTTACTAAAGTCTTTAATGAATCGCTGGTAAAAACTGGCATTGCCCAAGAATGACCTTATCTCCCTCACAGAGTGAGATTGAGGCAAATGTTGAATGATATCAACTTTAACTTTATTTACTTTTATGCCTTTTTCAGAAATGATATGCCCTAGTACGATGCCTGAGTTAACCATGAAATGACATTTTTCCCAGTTTAAAACCAAATTCTTTTCTTTACATCGTATCAGTACAAGAGTAAGATGATGCAAACATTCATTAAAAGAAGACCCTAAGACAGAAAAATTCATCAATGAGTTTAAAGATACAAGACAACCCCTATAATATTCCACAGCCGCACTCCCCACAAAGATTTGGCAATTAAGCACAAGTTCAAAAAGAACTCTCCGCCATAATATGTCATTCCCGAAAGAACAACAAGAGCGACCTTAATTTCGAAAGAAAAGATGGATTTCTTTGGACATAACAAATCACATATAAGTATGAATTTGAATCCAAAATACTCAATTAAATTAATCACAAGAAGTTCATGATTAATTTAATCGATAATGCTCAACACAAGTAAACTTATTGAGACTCAAAAATACTCAATTCGATTAATCACAAGAGAACCCATAATTAATCTAATCTAAATACACAACCAAACTAATCACAAAAGTAATCAAATTAATTGGTCATACTCGACATAAGAGAATCTATGGATCAATGACTAAGTTAATCATGAAAATAATCAACCCAGTTGTCTATGGGTGAAAACTGTTTCTGCTGGTTTTGGTAAATTTGGGGTGTGTCTGAATGAGAAACGAATCTAAACCCTAAACAAATGCACTGCACGGGAGTACTTTTAGATTCGAGAGATCAATCTGTACAATTCTGGCCTAAACCAAGAAATGGCCATTCCAGACTTGCTTCGGTCACAAAGTGAAGGAGATGGGGTTGATCTTAGGGAGGGAAGCAAATGTGTTGAGATTATGAAGGTGTTGGCTTTTTATGACTTGTATCAGAATGTTAAACTGGCTTGCATAATGTAAGCTATCAGTTCTGGGTGTTTTTCTGGATACTATGATACAACACTTGGTTTTCTGTGTTTTTTGAAAATAGGTTGAAGAACCTATTTATACAAGTCATTTGAGCGCAATCCTCATCTCGTAAGAAGTGGAGGAAGTTGAGTGATGGAGTAGTGGGGTCGTGTAGGTGATTGTCACACGATCACGCCTTTGCCCACTTCCCTTATCACCGTCAACCGTCTATCTCTTCCTGACACGTTCTCGTAATGGGCACGTTGCACGCCGCACGCTGTAAACCGCCAGACCAATACCCCAGTGAGTATCCCCCAGTTTGTGACATGCTTGATGTCTCGAATGAGTGGGTCAAGTCGTGGGACCTGCCGCAAGAAATAACATACGGTGCTGCTAAGTTATTTATAGAATTGATGAAATATCGTGCATGCTCGATGTATGTAATGCATCGTTTTTAAGCAAGCAGCTCAAAACAATCGATATGCATGAAGCATCGTTGTTTTAAAACTCGATTGAGTAATCCGCGGATTAAGCGTCTTAAAAATGGCAACACATCCAACCATCTTCGAGTGACCGTCTGGAAGCCGCATGGGCGGGCTACCATCTGGTCGATCACTCCCTGTGACAGAGTGGCGGACGGTGATCATTGAGGCGCTTCATTTATCGCCTAACTTTTAATCCAAGCCGTCCGACCAAGCTGGCAAAGTTAGACGAACGAGATGATCTACGACACATATTTGCGGCCGTTGATGGATTTTAGGGTTTTTCAGAGGTACGCAACATCCCCTCTTTGGCTTGACCGAATCTAAGCATGGGCGCTAATTTTGGTGGGACCGACCAGGCATCCGTGGAGATGGTCCGCCGGCGTGCATACCTATACCTCTCGGTCCCACAAAGATTCGATCTAGGCCACTCAATTTGATCGGCAAAGATGAGTGGTCGTGATCGATTTGCGATAGAAATACATTGCCGCAAAGGTTTAAAAGCCGTGTGGCATGCTATCTTTGGGCATGCGTTTCGAGGCGCCGGGCCCTAATCTTTATAGGCCGGTAGGTCACACGCAAAGGTGGGCCCACGGTGATCACGTTAACATCCTTGGGACCTCTTGAGTATATATCTACACCCTCCATTTAGGCTGGCGAAGATGGATGGTCACGATCGAACTACGACAGATGTGCATTGCCGCAAACCCTAATTAGGGTTTTGAAACAGTCACGGACGCGTAACTTTGGCCAAGCGGTTTGGCACGTCGTGATCCTCCTTTGGAGAGATCGATCACGTAGGGCCCATGTCTGGATGACGGTGAACGCATGTGCACCTTCCTGATGGTCCTAAATGCGATCTAAGCCATCCAAATAGGCTGGCTAAGTTGGATGGTTGTGATCGATTTAAGACAGTAGTGGAATTCCGCGATCCTTAGAAGCATCACGCCTGCCATGGTTTGAGCAATCGTTTCATTGCTCCATGGCCTCGCCGTGAGAAAACCGATCGGGTGAAGGAGAAGTGGGCCCGCCAACGTGTGCGTTAGCGCTTCCCTGATCATTCATGGGATGATCTAATCCGTCCAACCATGCTAGCGAAGTTGGACGGTTGCGATGGCTTTAAGACTGCCATGAACAGTCTTGCTCATTCGAGCCTCTCCCAAAACAGCGCAACCATCCTTCTTTGGGTTGGCGTTTGACGGTGCTGGGGAATATGGTGTGGTGTTCGACCGACTAGGGCATAAGTGGCCCCGCCGGTGGTCATCACAACAATTGCCTATTTTTTCCAGGGTTTGGATAGACTTGTTAAATTGCACGGCCAACTTGCGTGGATCGTTTCTGAGACTGATATGGACAGTCTAGATTTTCCTTAAGGAAATTAAACATGTTCGATCGAGCTGTCCTTTAATTAGAAGCGCGTCGATATGAGACTCTCTTTGTCAGAGAGTGATGTAGCCTATGTGAGTGTTTTCATGCAGGTCTCAATACTGACACTTCAGGAGATTCATGCTACTCTGTTGCGAGCGAACATTTAATCGTCATGTCATGCCAATATTGAGAGTTCGCTGGGGAACATAGCACGGAAAATACTAGGCAAATCATGCATTAATTAGTAATGCTAATAGAATTCACAGAATATTTGGGATTGCTGTTGCACGCACCATTATGGGCGAATTTTGTGTATTTATTGAATTGCTTCGAATAAAAAAAGTGAAGAGGTTTTCTGCACTCATCACTTATCAAACGGCTTTACCCTTTGTAGGATGTCAGCGCATTAATTTTGGTTTTACAATTTTAGCCCTGAACTAAAATCCACCATCAACATTAAGTCCCCTGCCTAGCACGCAATGGTTGTACTATTGTGGGGTAGGCATTAGATGGTGACAAATAAAGATAAAACTTATGAGACAAAGTTAGATGTTACCAGGAGAGATAGGTCGGCCTGTCTTTGGAACATGTCATGTTCAAGAGGCATCCAGGTGAGCGTTCCCCTAGAATGAATTCGGTTGGCCCCATGTAGATTAGGCGTACGTTTGGTTGGGATCTCAAACTATTCATGACGATGTCATAATCCTCGAATCGAAATATCCAAGCATTGGAAAAGATGTTACCGCGTGTGATGTGATTGGACATGTGAAGGCGCCCTTGGTCCTTATTCATGATGTAAATTTGTTATATAATCGCAACTGGGAGTACCGCGTGTGATGTGATTGGACACTATCTTAACTGGAGTACCGCGTGTTTCATTGTTTCGATTCCGTGAAGAGATTTCCCAAAATATGAAAATTACAGATGGCGAAACTTCTTTCTGGGATCTAGGCACAATGAGATGATGATTGAGAGGTTGTTTCATCATTGAAGCAGCTGCACTTCAGGGTACGAATGATGCTTGCCCTAAGAAGCATGTATTGGCTTCTTGATGATTTTTTTTAGTCATCTTGCTCTTTCTGATTGCGATGATGTTATCCTTGTATGGGCACAATCCTCCGGAGCCGTTAAGTGAAGTATACAAGCTGAGAGACCTTCGTTGTCGACGTGCCGCTATAAGTCTTCAAGGATTTCGTTTCAAGCAACATCCTTTGAATCGTCTTCTGAATCTTAGATGGTTGTATGGAACGGGATGCGATGAGCAGCCCCTAGTTACACTTCAAAATCAATGGTGTAGCTGGACACGTGAAAATATCTCCGATTTGTACATTGGAGTCTTTGATGCACATGTACGTCTTCATGTTGAGAATTCTCCGCGGCTCTTAAAGCTTCAACAGTGATGATTGCTGATATTAGAAATAAACCAGTTGAGGGACGTGAAGGCATCATCTGCTGGCAGTCCCCAGGTGTAATTATACGGAGCTTATTTTCTCTTGAAAGACGTATTTCCATTGCATTTGCTGGTAAGGTGTTGAAGCGGCTTCGGCCTCTGAAGAGAGTGCTGAAGTGGCTTCGGGAAAGAGTGCCGGATTCGGGAGAGAGAGCGTTGAAGCGGCTTCTTCTGGAGAGAGCGTTGAAGCGGCTTCAGGAGAGAGCGTGCGTTGAAGCGGCTTATGAAGTGTGCATTGAAGCGGCTTCTGAAGCGTACGTTGAAGCGGCTTCTTCTGGAGAGAGCGTTAAAGCGTCTTCTCCTTCAGTCTGATTTTCCCTTGCAAATTACATGCTTCTTGATTGACCGTATCTCTTGTGTTGAAGAATTCCTTGACTGACGGTGAAGGAATTTCATGCTGAGTCTCAGTCCCCAAGTGGGAGTTATATGGCTCTATCTTGTATGGTCGGTGGGTTTACCATAATAAAGATATATGATAGACGCATTTATGTGTCTAATTTGTCCTCAATGTTTCGTTTTGTCAGTACTCGTTTTCGTCCTTATTATGGTGTTTTGTGTGTTTGTAGGTATTTTTTGGAAATAAATATTGTTGGAAAATTCGGCTCGAAAAGTTGCTCGGAGCACCTTCGGAAGCCACGTGTTATTCGGACTCTCGCTTTTGGATAAGAGGCACCTTAATTTATAAGGGGCATTTCAGTTAGTACATGCTAGTCGCACCCCACAGCTGGTTAGGGGGACACCATCTTCCCCATTCAAATATGAACTTTTGGCGGGAAAGTATTTTTGCTGTGCATGAATTCCTGGATCGGGTTCTATTGAGTTTTAGACGGACTTATTGCTTGGCTTTGGACTGGGAATGGCCTGTTAAGGCAAAACGGAGCTGGTACTTCAGTTAGACTCGAGAAGAAAGGAGATTTACGTGGAATAGGAGACACAAGAATATCGGGGGCACAACTCTGTTTTCCCGTGTTTATTGTGATAATTATGGTAGATGGCATGTGGATTGACTGAGTCTTTCCTTAAGTAAATGTCATCTCAGCCCATTGGGAGTGTGTCGACATCATCAGACGGTTCAAGAAGGAAATAAAATCTCTGCAAGGAAGGAAAGAAGATAAAAATATCAAGACTTTAAAACAAAATATTTTGGCATTAACTCGAGGATTTTAGGGGTCTTGTGAGTATAAAAGGGCCTGTGGGAGTATAGAGAAGGGGGACGGAGAGATTGGGAGCAGTTTAGAACGTCACGGAGTCGAGAAAATCAAGCTGCAGAGAATCGCCATTTTTTGCTGCTGTGAAGAACACTAAGAACATACAACGCACAAGGAACAGTCGTTTATGCTACAACGACTGAGGGTCGTAGTTTAGGAGACAGACTTATATTGTACAGCGACTACAACAGTTATTTTCTATCGTTCTCTGTAACAGTTCAGTTTGTAACAAATAAAACTGTTAGAAACCCGGTTTTATAATTTCTTCTTCCTTTTCATCTTTGTAAACACCCTTTGAGCAATAATAATGATTTTTGAGCGTGTTTCCAACATGATGAGCGGCTAATTCTCCCACAACCAAGGCAATGAGGAAGCTATTTACGCATGAATAATTGGTAACTATTTTATTTTCTCTAATTTATAATTAATAATTCACTCAATCACTGCTTTTGTAGATTTTTAATTGTTTGCAAAAATTCTTTTCATTAGTTGTGATTCAATTAGATAGGTTATGCTTGTATTAAGATAATCTATGCTTAGGGGATACAATTAATTTTTGAGAATTTGCCTGATTATCTGTGAATTAAGAAACAAGGGATTTAAAAGATAATTAGAATTTTGGGTTATTTACCGTTATTCATTCATGTGTAATAGTGGAATCAGTGTCTTGGTTATTTTCTCATATCTTGAATCAATTTTGAGCTAAGTTTTGTTTGTTTTTAAGTTTTATAAGTCTAAAATCTTTTGCTTTCACAAGTCTCAACGAACCTTTTTACTACAACATTATTGATTCACATCAATTTTTGGCGCCGCCGACGCGGACTTGTCTTTAGGCTAGTTTTTAGATTTTCTTTTAGGTTTTTATTTATTTGTTCTTCTTTAAGTTTTTGGGTTTTTGTCTTTTCCTTTCAGATTTTGGGATTTGGAGCGAAAGAAAAATTTGCCAAAGCTTTTGGTGGATACTTAAAGATTTGGAGTTAAAGACAAAACGAAAGGAGCGAAAGAAGAAGATTTTTTATATTTTATAAAAAGAGAGAAAAAAAAAAAGAGAGATATTTTTTATTTTTTTAAGACTTTCCTTTTCTTTTGTACTTTATTTTTGGACTTTGGACTTGGACATTTGGACATTCTTTTATTTTTAAACCCTACGGAAGCGTAGGATTAAATATTAAACTGTTTGCAGAGAAGGACGGTGATTACGATATCACCTCGGCCCCTCGGGTTCGTACATGACATAGGAGTCGTGGACCGAGTCGACTACAACGGTTCATCCCCCGTCTGGTATGGGAGGTAAGTTTGTCGAAACACTCGCGAATCCCCTGCTAGCGAGTTACTGTCTTCCTTCGTGTGAATATATGCTGAGGACTTGAAAACGTCTGTTTTAATTTCCTAGTAAAGGGCAAGGCCTGGCCATACAATATAAGGGTTCGGATTTCATCACCGTTCTCTTCTTTCCCGCCTTAGGAAAACAATACTTAACGCGAACCTAAGCCTTAAAATTTGAATAGAACGAGACCGATAGGGTAACGAGCTTAGTAGGAAAGTCGCTCGAAAAATATTGGTTACTCTTTTAGCATACTTCGAAGTTCATGATGGTTTTTGTGAAGTTGAATGCGTGACTGCGCCGCCTTGTAATAGCGGTGAGGCCTTGGGTATCAAATCTCCACGGAGCTTCCCTAGCCTTGATTCAACTTACTTTGACTCGGATTGATCCAGAGGGGTTTGCTTAAATTGTAACGAATTCCCTTTCGAAGGATTAGAAGCTGGTCTATAAAACAATCTAAGTGGAGCCATCATGATTTTTGTTTGCTAGATATCATTAGGTTTGCTGTGGTGGAGTCAGCCTTGTTTGTGTTTGCATAGAACTTCCCTTCCTTTTAGGATTTTTTTTCTTTTTATTTTGTTTTTCTAGTGTATGCCCGAGGTCATTATAGAACGGTCTTGGAAAAGAAACACTCTAGGTCGTTTGATTAGTGACAAACCTAGTAGTTCTTCTTGTGAAGGCGGGGAACTCGAAGACTCTTCTTTTGAGAGCCCCGTTTTTGGAAACTTCAGTTTTGAAAATCTGTCTCTTAGTGAGGAAAGTACCCCTAGTACTTTAGTTGTGCCAACGATGGAAACTTTGAAAGATTACATGTTCCCAACTGGGACCAACCGAGCTTCGTGCATTAAATTGCCAGCCAATACGGCTAACTTCAAGATAAAAGCTAGTATTCTTCAGATGATCCCTATATTCTTAGGAAAGATGATGAGAACCCTTATTTTCATATTAGGGACTTTGAGGAAATTTGTGGGACAGTTAGAATAAAAGACCTTACTGATGAAGTTTTGAAACTTAAGATGTTCCCCTTTTCCTTAAAAGATAAAGCCAAGACCTGGATAAACAACCTACCATCCGGATCCATTGAAACATGGTAGGAACTTATTGCTCGCTTTCTATATGAAATTCTACCCTAAGCATAAAACTGCAAATTAAAGCGTAAAATTAGTGCTAGTGTGCAACAAGAGGGAGAGTCTCTTTATAGGTTTTTAGAGAGATTCAATGATCTCCTATCTCGGTGTCCTCACCATGGATTCGATAAGATGAAACTTGTAGGGATTATTTATGATGGTTTGGTTTAGACTATTCTAGTATTTACCAAAGCCATGGTCTTTTTTGAGCTCATTAGGTACTTTGAGTCATATGTCCATTTGCGTAAAAGGTGAATTTACTAATAAAAGTGTTGAGGATGCCTTTACCTTCTTAGGAGTTGTTCTTTGAGAAATCCCAACAAAGGTGGGAGTCTTGTGTTGAACCCCTAAAAGACTCTTGGTTAGTTATGAAATGATTAGGATAGCACGAATATGGTAGATACAAGCTTAGGAGAAATTAAAGAGGTCAGATGTGATGCTAAGTTTTTGTTTCCTTTGTCAGTGGGTGTTCGAGAAGAAGTAGGAGAAAGGTTGAAATGGAGAAGCTTTGGAAATGGGTCAGTCTAAAAATAGGTCCCTTGGTGAACCTAATAGAACCTCTCAAGTATCTAGTTGTGGAATAGAGCCCGATAACTCATTTTGGGAAGGTCGTGGTTAGTGAAGAGCAAGCTCATGTAATTATATTTGTGTCGGCTGACAACCGGTCATCGACCAAAGCCATGGTCGAGTCTATGTGTGCTGGTGAATTTACTAATAAAAGTGTTGAGGATGCCTTTACCTTCTTAGGATATTTGAGAAATCCCAACAGTGGGAGTCTTGTGTTGAACCCCTAAAAGACTCTTGGTTAATGAAGTAGCACCAATGTCTAAGGATTTCTTTGCTTTGTCCGGAAGGTTAGAACCTCTCAAGTATAAGTGAAGAGCAAGCTCATCTTTGTCTATAACAATGCTAGGTTTGAGAACTGTCAAGTATGACCCATACTCGAGACCTACAACCCTGGTTGGAGAAACCATCCTAATTTCTCTTGGTCCAAGGGCTAGAATCAAGGTCGGTCTAGTAATTCTCGGCCTCCCCAGGTTTTGGTTATAATAAGAATTCTTGTGTCAAATCCAGTTCTGTAACCCTCCCGAGAATAGAATGACTAGCTTAGAGGAATCTCTTAGTATACTAAAAAAGAGCCAGGATATGTTAACACAGAGCCAGGAAATGTTAGTAAAGAGCCAGGGTAATTTTCAAGAGGAAACCAAGCAGAATTTTAAGAATAATTCCCAGTCTCTTGCTAAATTAGAACTTCAATTCAGCCAAATAGCTAAGTTCCTTAGTGACAGAGAAGATGGAAGGTTCCCTAGTCATACTGATCCTAACCCTAAAGGAGAGAAATCGTACAATCATGTGAATTCTATTACAACCCTTATGAGTGGAAAGAAAGTTGACAATAAGGTCGCCATGCCTGAAAGTGACCATGCTGTAGTTCACCCTTCTGAGCAAGAAAATAAGGAGACTGATAGAGTCTCTAATGAGACCAATGAGGGTCATATTGAACCAGGCTTTGTTCCCAGAGCCTCGTTCCCCCAGCTGCTAGTTCCAACTAGGGGGAATCCAACTTTAATGATATATTGGAGGTTTTTAAGCAGGTTACTATCAACCTCCCATTGTTGGATGCGATCAAGCACATTCCCGCTTATGCCAAATTTCTTAAGGACTTGTGTACACGAAAGCGTAAGCTTAGTGTTCAAAAGAAAGCCTTCCTAGCTAGTCACGTGAGTTCTATTATTCAGAATACCACTACTCCTAAGTATAAAGACCCAGGGTCCCCTACTATTTCTTGCACAATAGGTAAATACCGTGTTGAGAAAGCTTTGCTTGACTTAGGAGCCAGTGTGAACTTACTCCCATACCATGTGTACCTTAAGCTAGGACTTGGTGAGATGAAACCTACCAAGATGACTCTTGGTTAGGCGATAGGTCCGTTAAAATTCCTCGGGGTGTGATCGAAGATATTCTCATAGAGGTCGACAAGTTTATTTATCCGGTGGATTTTGTTATCCTAGATACCCAACCTTTCCCGACCCAGAACCGAGATACCGGTAATTTTAGGTCGCCCGTTTTTAGCTACATCCAATGCGATCATTAACTGTCGGCGGTATTATGAATTTGTCTTTTGGTAATATGACTATTGAGTGAACGTCTTTCATATTAGTAAGCTACCCTCCGAACTAGATGACTCGAGCATAGAAGAGGTGAACATGATAGGAACATTAGTCGAGGAGTCATTACCAAACACTTTGTTAGAAGATCCATTAGAGAAATGCATAGCTCACTTTGGGATTGATTTTGATGATGATGATGTGATTAATGAGGTGAATGCTTTGTTAGATTCAACCCATTTGTTAGACACTAGTAATGGATGGAAACCTAAGTTCGAACCACTACCAGTTTCTAAGTCTACTCTAGTTCCTTCGTTAGAAGAGCCTCCTAAGTTGGACCTAAAACCATTGCCGGATACCCGAAGTATGTGTTTTTAGGCCCATCTGAAACTTTACCTGTGATTGTTGCTTCCGACTTGGATAGTGATCAGGAAAGTAGGCTAGTGACTGTCCTTCAAAACAACAAGGAAGCTTTAAGGTGGACCATAGCATACATTAAGGGTATAAGTCCTACTATTTGTATGCATCAGATCTATTTAGAGGAAGATACCAAACCTTCTAGGGAGATGCAACGAAGACTAAACCCTAATATGAAAGAAGTAATTCAAACCGAGGTTCTTAAGCTGTTAGATGCAGGCATTATCTACCCCATTTCATACAGCAAGTGGGTCAGCCCCATTCAGGTTGTTCCCAAGAAATCCGGTATTACTGTAGTCCAGAATGATAACAATGAGTTAATCCCTACCCGAGTGACCACGGGTTGGCGTGTTTGTATTGACTATAGGAAATTGAACAAGGTCACTAGGAAGGACCACTTTCCCCTTCCCTTCATCGACCAGATGCTTGAGAGATTAGCTGGACATAGTCATTACTGCTTTTTAGATGGCTACTCTGGCTATAATCAGATCGTTATTGCCACATAAGACCAGGAGAAAACCACTTTTACCTGTCCTTTTGGTACATTTGCGTATAGACGCATGCCTTTCGGGCTATGTAACGCCCCTGCGACTTTTCAGCGTTGCATGGTGAGCATATTTTCAGATATGGTAGAACGGTTCTTGGAGGTCTTTATGGATGATTTTTCAGTGTTTGGTTCGTCTTTCGATGAGTGCTTGCATCATTTGTCATTAGTGTTGACTAGATGTAAGGAAAAGAATCTGGTGCTTAATTGGGAGAAATGTCATTTCATGGTTCAATCAGGAATTGTTTTAGGGCATATAGTTTCTTCTAAGGGTATAGAGGTAGATAAAGCCAAAGTTGACCTTATTAAGATTTTACAGGTCCCAAAAACCGTAAAAGATATTAGGTCATTCTTAGGGCATGCACGTTTTTATCGTCGATTCATTAAGGATTTTAGCTTGATTTCTAGACCTCTTTGCAATTTTCTTGCAAAAGATGTTAAGTTTGTCTTTGATGATGCTTGTTTAGAGGCTTTTGAGAAGCTTAAGACTTTGCTCACTACCGCCCCCGTAGTCCAGGAACCTAACTGAAACCTACCCTTTGAGATCATGTGCGATGCTTCAGATTATGTTATTGGTGTTGTGTTAGGTCAGCGAGAAAACAAATTACTTCATGTTATTTACTATGCTAGCAAAACTCTGAATGATGCCCAGTTAAACTACACCACTACAGAGAAGGAACTGTTGGCCATTATGTTTGCCTTAGACAATTTTAGACCCTATCTCTTAGGTTCTAAGATCGTAATCTATACTGATCATGCTGCTTTGAAATACCTTTTGTCTAAGAAGGATACCAAACCTAGATTGATTAGATGGATCCTTTTATTACAAGAATTTTGTCCGGACATTAGAGACAAAAAGGGTGCGAGAAAATGTAGTAGCGAGACCACTTGTCTAGGCTGGTTGTTAGTTCTCCTAATGATTCCCTTCATATAAGGGATAGCTTTCCGATGAACAATTGTTCTCTCGCTTACCAATCACCTTGGTATGCAAATATAGTGAATTATCTTGTTATCGGGTCGAATGCCCCAACATTGGGGTAAACAAGATCGTTCTAGGTTTTTAGCCGAGGTTAAGCACTTCTTTTGGGATGATCCTTATTTATTTAAGTATTGTCCAGGACTGCATTATTAGGAGATGTATACACGAGAGTGACCAGTCCAGTATTATTTCCTTCTATCATGATCATGCTTGTGGGGGTCACTTTAGTGCTAAGAAGACTGCCGCTAAGATATTGCGGTGTGGATTCTACGGCCTTCGTTGTTTAAAGACTCCCGCGATTCTTGTGTTACTTGTGAACGTTGCCGAAATTAAGAACCATTTCCGTAGGAACATGATGCCCTTGAACCCTATTTTAATCGTTGAGGTCTTTGATGTGTGGGGTATTGACTTTATGGGTCCGTTTCCTAATTCCTCTGGTAACCTATACATCCTTGTCGCCATAGACTATGTCTCTAAGTGGATTGAGGCGGTTGCGTGTAAAACCAATGACCATAGGGTTGTGATTGAGTTCTTGAAAAATAATACACTTACACGTTTTGGTACACCGCGAGCTATAATTAGTGATGGAGGGTCGCACTTTTGTAATGGACCTTTTAAGCTTTTGATGAAGAAATATGGTATTACACATAAGGTAGCCACCCCGTATCATCCGCAGACTAGTGGCCAGGTAGAGGTTTCTAATAGGGAGATAAAACATATATTAGAGAAAACAGTTAATCCTATTCGGAAAGACGGTCGTCTAGGCTTACTTGATGCCTTATGGGCTTACCGTACTGCGTTTAAAACCCCTATTGGAATGTCGCCTTATCGGCTTGTTTATGGCAAGTCATGTCATTTACCTGTTGAGTTAGAACATAGAGCCTATTGGGATGTTAAGCAGCTAAATTTTCACTTGACAAGGCAGGAGCCCATAGGAAACTCCAGCTCAATGAGTTGGACGAGATTCGTATAGATGCTTACGATAGTGCGAAGGAGTATAAGAACAAAATGAAACTTGTGCATGATAGAAATATTTTACGGAAGTCATTTTCTCTAGGTCAAAAAGTTCTTCCGTATGATACCCGCTTGCATCTTTTCCCTGGGAAGTTACGTTCTCGGTGGACGGGTCCTTTTATTGTTTGCACTGTATTTCCTCATGGAGCTGTTGAGATCGAGACACCGGACGGTAGTAGCTCTTCGAAGGTTAACGGTCAGAGATTGTGGTCGGTTGTCAATCCGTCAAATATAATTTCACTTTCTCAATCAACTAAATATAAATATAGTATGCGATAAGAAAGAGTTCGTATCCACAGAGAGGCTTTCGTTGTTATAAAATTTTAGTTTCTAAGTAACCACGGGGAATGTTTGTTGTATTTAAGCAAATAAAAGTAATTGAAAGCAAAGTAAGTAATTCGAGAAATCAATAAGGAGAAGATATTGGTCACGGGATAGTATCATTCACAAACATGTATTTTCATCAATGATTAGAATTGGTATTTTAATCTCGTATTTATTAAAAGTCCTAGGATACCTTGATCGCAAGTATAACCCGTTAATTCTCGTTTTCATCACAACCACATTAAAAGATGCATATGTGAATTCTTCGTAGAAAGCAACCTAAAGTGTAAAAGCACAATTAAGTTTAACTCCCTAAAAGCATTAAGTTTTATGAAATAAGACTCATCAATGCAAACGAATGTGTAAAAGCACTAAACGTTTTAACAAAAGTTATGATTCACTTGTGAATAGTAGGATATGTCACTACAAGCACTACCCACAATTATGCTACTTAGAATCAGGGATAAACAACGTTTTCGTATTGAAAACCCTAATATAGCTCTAGAGATGAACACAAATCGGATTGATTCCGGACTCAACCTAACAAGTTTTCAAATCTTATAACACTATTAATTGTGAATCACAAACAATAATTACTGAGACAAAACTAATTCATTGAATCAAAAGCATGTTGAGAAATCAACTTTTATCCCATAACCAATAAGATGTTTAGCTACTCATAGCTATGGAGTTCATCATAATCAATATTCAATAATAAAATAATGAAGAAGAAGAACAAAAGCAAACCCTAGAAGCGTAAACAAAAACGGCTCTCCAAAATTCCAAGAATAAGATGTCCTATAAGTTGTAGAAGACCTTCCCTTTATAGCTTTTCTCCAACTTCTAAAATTAGGTCTAGTCTTCAAAGTCCATTAGATGAAAATCCACCAAGCCCATAAGGAGGAGAAACCCATGTAGAAAATATGACCCAAAAGTTACCGCCGGAAAACTGGTATTGTGGCCGGAAAACGGCCGGAAAAGTGCCCGGAAAACGGCTCCGGTGACCGGCAAAGTCCGCCCGGTCACCGGTCAATGGGTCGGATCGGGTCAACGGGTCGGATCGGCGGGTCAACTCGGTCAGCACCTGGCCATATGAGTCAGGTGGTCTAGTCAGACCTGAGTCAGATGCTAACTCAGCTTACTTGGCTCACCTTCTTGGCCAGTGCACAGGCCAGTGCATCATGATTGTGCTTCACCTAAGTCACAGCCATGATGGCCCTATGTTGCATCTATCACAGCCATCAATTCCACCAGCTGCATTGCATATCTTTCATACATCAACCAATTCCTCCAGCAGCAATGCAATATAACCCTTCATCTTCTCAACTCCTCCAATGCTTTAGTTGGTCATTTATCACCTGTTACACCACAGGTACAACTCATTCCCATTAACAGCTCAGCACTCGAGCTCCAATGCCAACACAATCACTCAACAATCTCAAGCCTAAGACTCCACTGTCTGTAGCTTCTTTAGCTCAGCTCAGGCCACCAGTGCCATAACCTCCAGCTCTACACAACCGCCATCTCCCTGTGCAACAATTCAAAACCTGCAGCTGCAGCTGCCATAAATTCCACCAGTCCAGTGCCTTCATTTGAGCTGCAATCACTAGCCACATGCTTTACATTTCATTGAGCCACAGCACCATACTTAGCCTCCTCGATTCCATTGCAGGTGCCACAAAAGCCATAACAGCAGCTCAGCATCAGTCTCAATTCCAGCCATAGCCTGCATAACAACAGCTATGCTTCAATTCCAATCCATCTGACCAATTCATTACATTCCCTGTAATCTCAGTGGAGATTTAACCCTATTCGAAACCACCACCATCTTTAAGAACTCAACGACAGCAACATCATGTTCCCTTTGGTTGCATTCTTGCCCCTGTAATCACTGCACCTTCAGCTCATTTCCTGCACATTTCATTTGAAAACTGCAGCACAACCCTCTTCAGCTCATTTCTAGCTCCAAATACATATAGCCGTTGTCACTGCAACACATCATCACCAACACAGTAATTCAGCTGCAATGTAACATGCCATGCTGCTTCTTGTCTTGTTTCCTCCCCCTGACCTGGCCATTTGCAAACGCATTCTGCAATGTCAGTACCACCAACAGCTGTTTCCATGCCTGACTGCACAATTTCCCACCAAACCTCCAATTGCAACCAATGCAACACCATCTACATTCCCTGAGTTCAGTTCCATCGCCTTTGCTCATAATCCACCACCTGCAATTAGATTAACAGTCCCTGCAATGCAAACTTCCAGCTGCACTCATCAACACCCTTGCTCTCTTGCAGCACTCACTTTCCAGCTAATCCCTTTTTACCCATGGCAATCTTCCACAGCTCAACTCCATCATAACCTGCAACCTGCAATGCCCTACCAAGTACTAGCTTGCCTGACCATATCTTCTCAAAGACAACCACGTAACCCATTTCCTTGTTTCCAATCAAGGCTCAAAAATACCCTCACTTCGATCTCCATCTTAGCCATGAAATCTTCATCATTCAATCACTAACTCAAACCCGTAAACCCTTCTGGAATTTCAATTGAAGCGCAAAACCCCATGGAATTTCGGCAACCATAAATCTCCACCATTTTCTTCCAACAACAATCATCAAACCCTAATCTCACATTCATCCGATATCTTCCTTCAAAACCTCTTGTAAACACCACCGAGCTTCATCACCTTCTGAATCACCATCTTCTTCTCTACTCTGGTTCTCTACAGATCGAACCCCGTGAAACGGCAACAACCAATCCCTTGATGTCGATTTCAATTTCCTCCATCACTGTTTGGCTGCATCTCTATTTTCTCATCAATTCTCGTACCATCAGCAGCTCACGAGTTAGCACATCACCTTCTCGATCTCTCCATTTTGAACGATCTCAGAAGCAGCAGGAACTGGTTATTTTGTTTCTCAATCTCAGATGTATTTCTCTCGAATTTAGTTCAGGTGAAAATGATTAATGAGAGAAATTTCTCTCAAATTCAGGTCATAATTAGGGTAGGATTTATGCAGTGGCACCACATGTTATAAGGGCTATCCTGATTGGCATCCCCTTAGCCTCACTGGTTGCATTTAACACTCC